>JAANYP010004651.1:54247-267603 GCA_020465985.1 Centrapalus pauciflorus
TGTGTGTTTCACACTGCTCAAGTTTCTCAGAACAGCTTAGACAGAACAGGTTATACATGTTCTGTACTTAGTCATTTGTCTGAAAAACTTGAACAGCTTGAGCATACAACAGGCTGAACAAAAACAGTTTACTCGTCCAGCCTGCTCTGATGGTCCAATCTTCAACTTGTCCACTTCTTCACACTGTCTTACAAGCCATTGTCTTGTAACGTGTTCAACTATTGAACACAACCTGCTCTTACAAAAGAGAGCAGGCTGGAGGCACAGTTTGAAAAATGAACAGCTTGAAGTTTGAACAGCTTGTGATGACCTTGCTCATCACAGGTTTGACCAACAGCTTAGACCAAAAAAAAAAATTTTAATTACCTTTCTTCAAACTTAAGTTACTTAATTAATGTTTTATTTAACTTAATTACTGCGGATAATGTGGGTTGCGTGTGTTAGTGATTAAAAAGGACTCAAGTGGTCTGACAAACGGTCTGACATGGACAACCGTTCCGTCTTCCTTTAACGACTTTTTCAAATCAAACCGCCCAAAACTTTCTCTCTCATACACACTCACATTCAAATCCTATAAATACCTAACTACTGTTTCATCTTCGTCTTCCTCATCATTTCCAGAAATCCTCAAGAACCCTAAAAATCGACTAAGTGTCATTTGCTTCTCCAAACCTCAAAACTTCCCAAATGGCTCATAGACCTAATCCCTTTCTTCCAGTGTTCGTTGGTGATGATGTTGTCAAACACTCATCAGTCACCACAATGCTGACCATAAAACCCACAAACTACGTTGCAAACCTTACTATCCCCAAAAATTATGTGGGGAAAGGTTACGATCAAATGGTGGAGTTTCTGCAAGTTCATCCATTGAACTATGCTATGACTGCAACTCCTGGTGTCCTGTACCAGGAGATGGTGTACGAGTTCTAGTACACCTGTGCCTACAACCCCAACACCAAAGTCATCAAGGGGACTATTCTCAATGGGACTCAGACCATTGAGATAACTGCTGATCTTCTGAGGGAGGTTCTTCATCTGCATGTTGCTGAGTCATATGATATGTCCCAACCTGAAAATGAGCGAATGGGAAATTTGCTACGCTTCTGTGGTGTAGCAGAACCTAAAATTGGAGCAACTCTGTATAGGAAGGAGTTGTCCCCTACCTATAGCTTTCTGTTTGCCTCCGTGATGATGAGTTACAGCAGCAAAGTTGGTTCATTTGACCAGCTAAGTCGTGATGAAGTCCCAATAGTCCTACAGCTGGTGGATGGGACTACCATTGATATGGCTCAGTGGATATTTCTGAACATGAGGAACCTGGTGCAACAAGAGCCAAGACCAGCTGTTGTCCGCTATCCCAGGTTTCTGAGCCTCATATTCAGGCATCATTGTGGTGAGCACCTGTACAATTCTCAACCTTTACTTAAAACTGCTGCCTTCCCTGTAATAGGGAATAGAGTTTTCTCTACTCCTGTACTACCAAATGAACCTCCTCTATTCACACCAATGAGGAGGTTGTTAGGATTGGTGGAAGGACCCTCTGCTGTGAGGGTGAATCCAGAAGCTGCTGCTCCCACAGGAAAATCCAAAGCCAGATCCAAGCTTATTAAATGGACTCTGGCAACTGCTGAAGCTGGGCCTGTGAAAAAGAAGACCAATACAGCTCAGTCTGAGTCTGTTCCCTTAGCCTCTGTGGCTCAGGGGGAGCAGGATCATCGCCCTGAAGCCTCTGTGGCTGGTGCCTTTGTGGCACCTGAGACTATGGAACAGGCCAACCCATTTGTTTCTGACCCAGTCTCAAAACCTGTCCAGTCTGAATCTCTCATCACCTCTCCCCAATCACCCACTTCATCCATCCTCTACCAAAGAAAATCCATCTCCAAAAAGAAAACAGCCAAAACAACCACCTCCTCTGTTCCCTCTCAACAGGGTTCAGTTGTAAAAGAAGCAACCCCTGCTTCCTCTCCTATTTTGGGAGAAGGTTCAGCCACATTGGAGCATGCTTCACTCCAATCTGAGTCTACCCAGAGTCAGCCTAGACCCTCTGGTTCCTCCCAACAGGAACCAGTTGTACAAACGGAGATACCCACATCAACTATCCCAGCCTCCCAACAGGCTGAGGATATTGAAAGACAGGAGTCCTCTCCACTCCATACTACGTCCACACTGTCCCCCACTAAAATCACCTTAGACCCTGAGTCTGCACGAGGTGCCCACGCTGCTGGTATAGACCAATCAGCGGCTCAGCCTCAAACTTCTGCTCCCCAGGATACAGCTGTTCTACCCCAAACAGCTGCTGAGGGACCAACAACCAAAGCTGATGAACCTCAGGGATCACGCCATCCCTCTGGTGAGGCTGCTACCTCCATGCACACTCCATCAGCAGGTTTCACCACTGCTGATGTTGAAATGCATATCTCATCTCCCAATGATGAGGTGCTTTTAAACCAAGGCACTGCAGAGGGAACCACCACTGGTTTTCATGAGGATGTTGCAGCACAAGCAGCATCTGAAAGGCCCTCAACACCAACCCCTTCTCCTGGTGATGCAGCTACAGCCGCTGCTGAAGGACCCTTTGACCCCTCCAAGCTGGGCCATATTACTTTTGCCCAGGCTATGGAGCTTCTTTCAAAAGTTTCTCTTCCCTCTCCATCACATCCCCCTACACCAGCCTCATCATCATCTTCTCCATCTACCCAATCCAAACAGTCAACCCATACACCTCCATCTCCCAAAGACCTGCCTTTGAAGGATCAGCTTTCCTTGCTGACCAACAAAGTTGGTTCTTTGGAAACTACCATGACCTCTCTACCCTCTCTTATTTCAGACTCTGTGTCTGAACAGCTTAAGGGGCTCTTTGATTCGTTCAAAGACTCCTTCCCTGCTACTCCACAAATAGATAATTCTCCACAGCTGATAGCACTCACTGCACAGCTGCAAACAGTGTCCAACTCCCTCTCCTCCATTCTTTCACTACAACAGGACTCTGTGTCCTCAATGACAGCCATTTCCCAACAGCTGTCATCTCTCCTCACCTCTTGCAATTCTACCCTTCCTGCTACTCTGGCCAGGTTGACCACCCTAATTGGCTCCCTATCTAATTCTCTGTCATCAAATCTTGCTGATGTGCAAGATTCTCTCGAATCACATCTTGCACAGCTTCAAAGTTTGCTGTTCACAGCGTCTGATAGCTGACCTCCCTCGCTGATACTCAATCCTCTTCTCTTCAAACCTGTCTTTCCCAGCTTGCAGAGGTTAAGGACAATTTGGCTTTCTTAGTGACTAGCCTTGTTGGCCCCAGGTGTGCTGCCAAAACTGCTGGCAAGCCTGATGACTTTGTGTCTTCAGGCAGACCGGGTGTTGAAGGTGCTGGTCCATCTCCTTCAAAGGGGGAGAAGTCGTCTGCCTCTAAGACCAAGTCTAAGGGGGAGAAAACTTCCTCTCCTAAGGAGAAACCAGTGCCTGCAGCACTAACTAAGCTTTTATTTGTGCAGGGCAACCACAGGTCACCACATAAAACAAGATGGCATTTGGACAGTGGATGCTCTAGGCACATGACAGGAAATTCTGAGTGCTTGTCAAATTTCAAAGGCTTTGATGGAGGATTTGTTGCATTTGGAGGCAACTCCAAAGGAGGTAAGGTTACAGGTAAAGGTACTGTTAATGCAGGCAACATGATTTTCAATGATGTTTTGTATGTTGAACAACTTAAGTATAATTTATTAAGTGTCTCTCAAATCTGTGACAAACAAAACATTGTTTTGTTTACAGATTCTGAGTGCATTGTCCTTTCAAAAGATTTCAAAATTCCTGAAAATCTTGTTTTACTAAGAACACCAAGAAAGGACAATGTCTACTGTTTGGACACCGATCTTTTATCCAAATCAAATACTTTAAGTTGTTTGATATCCAAGGCATCATCCAATGAGTCTGCTCTTTGGCATAAAAGGATGTGTCACATGAACTTCAAGTCCATGAATGTTTTAGTCAAAAAGAATCTGGTAAGAGGTTTACCACAAAAGGAGTTCATATGTGATGATCATTGTGTAGCATTTCATAAAGGCAAGCAACACAAAACTTCTCATAAGGCCAAAGAAGTAAATTCAATCTCATCTGCTCTTCAGCTGATTCATATGGATCTATTTGGTCCAACATCTATTTTGAGTTTGAATAAAAGGGCCTACTGTTTAGTTATTGTTGATGATTTCACCAGATTTACTTGGGTTTACTTTCTTAGGTCTAAAGATGAAACTGCTGATCTAGTTAAGTCATTTATTCTTAAGATAGAAAACCAATCCAACTCAAAAGTCAAGGTGATAAGATCAGACAATGGAACTGAGTTTAAAAATCATACTCTAAACAGTTTTTGTGAGTCCAAAGGTATTGCTAGGCAATATAGTGCACCAAGAACACCACAGCAAAATGGTGTAGCTGAAAGAAAGAACAGAACATTAATTGAGGCTGCTCGAACCATGTTAGCTGATTCAAAACTGCCAATGACATTTTGGGCAGAAGTAGTCAACACAGCCTGTTATGTTCTAAATAGGGTTCAGATTGTTCAATCACAAGGGAAAACTCCATATGAGTTATTTCATAATAGAATACCCTTAATAGCCTTTTTCAAGTCTTTTGGCTGTCCATGTACCATCCTTCACACTAAGGCACACTTAGGCAAGTTTGAAAGTAAGGCTGAAGAAGGTTTCTTTGTAGGATACTCATTTCAAAGCAAAGCCTATGGATTATATAACAGTGTGTCTAAAACCATTGAAGAAAGTGCCAATGTTGAATTTAATGAAAATACTGCAAATGTCAAAGGCACTGGTCCTGATTGGTTGTTTGATTTAGATTCACTAACAAATTCTCTGAGCTTTGTTGAGTATACTGCAGAAGCTGATGAAAACAGAATTGAAGCTGTCAACACAAATTCTCATGCTGTCAATACAAATTCTCAAGCTGTTGGCACAAAGTTTCAATCTGCTGCAGATTCAAACAATTGGGATGAATATACATCTATACCACTTCTATCATGTGACCCTCCAAGGGTTCTGAATGCTCAACATGATACAAATCCAGACACTGAAGTGCCACTCCCAAGTCCTGATAGAACAGCTCCAACACAAAGGGAAACAATCCCAGATTCAAGTCAAGTTGTTCCAGAAGCTGAACTATCCACTGGTCCTGATGGAGATGATACAAACCTTGGATCTTCTTTTCAGACAGAAAGAGAGCCTACACTCAGAGTTCACAAGTATCATCCTCTCAATCAAATACTGGGTGATCCACGTACACCTGTACACACAAGGAAAATGGTTCACAATGAAACTGCTGCTGCTGAACAAGCAGCAACTGAATTCAGTCTAGCTGCTTTTGAACATGTCTGTTTCATGTCTCAGCTAGAACCTAAAAAGGCATCAGAAGCATTGAAAGATTCATCCTGGATTGAGGCAATGCAGGAAGAGCTGTTACAATTCAAAATTCAGAATGTATGGACACTGGTTGATCTTCCTAAAGGAAAGAGAGCAATTGGTACAAGATGGGTTTTCAGAAACAAGAAAGATGAGAGAGGGATAGTCATCAAGAACAAAGCAAGACTAGTAGCACAAGGGTACACTCAAGAAGAAGGCATAGATTATGATGATGTATTTGCTCCAGTGGCAAGAATTGAAGCCATCAGACTGTTTTTGGCTTATGCAAGCTTCAAAGGTTTTAAAGTGTATCAAATGGATGTAAAGTCTGCTTTTCTATATGGCACAATTGAAGTGGAGGTCTATGTGTGTCAGCCTCCTAGTTTTGAGGACTACAAGTATCCAGACAGAGTCTACAAGCTAGACGAGGCTCTCTATGGACTCCATCAAGCCCCCAGAGCATGGTATGACACTCTGTCATCATACCTTCTACAGAATAGGTTCAAGAGAGGCACTCTGGACAAAACACTTTTCAAAAAGTCCATCAAAGCTGAGATTCTGCTTGTCCAAATCTATGTTGATGACATCATCTTTGGCTCAACAAATGATTGTCAGTGCAAAGAGTTTGAGGCATTAATGCACAAAAAGTTTCAAATGAGTTCAATGGGAGAACTCACTTTCTTTCTAGGATTGCAGGTCAAGCAGAAGCCCACTGGTCTCTTCATAAGTCAATCAAAGTATGTTAAAGACATACTGGAAAAGTTTGGGTATCAAGACACCAAAGTTGCAAGTACTCCAATGGATCCTCACAAGCAGCTCCATACAGACAAAGATGGCATAGATGTGGACATTCATTTATACAGATCTCTTGTAGGATCTCTTATGTATCTAACATCTTCTAGACCTGATATTATGTTTGCTGTCTGTGTGTGTGCTAGGTTTCAATGCTCTCCAAAGGATTCTCATTTGGTTGCTGTTAAGAGAATCTTTAGATATCTCAAAGGCCAACCACATTTAGGCCTCTGGTATCCTAAAGACTCTCCTCTTGAACTCACAGCCTACTCTAACAGTGACTATGGAGGATGCAACATTGACAGAAAATCCACAACTGGTGGATGTCAATACTTAGGAGCAAGACTGGTCTCTTGGCAATGCAAAAAGCAAACAACTGTTTCCACCTCATCCACTGAAGCAGAATATGTAGCAGCTGCAAGCTGTTGCTCCCAGGTAATGTGGATTCAAAATCAACTGAGAGAGTATGGTATGAACTTTCTATCCACTCCTATTTATATTGAAAATTCAAGTGCAATCAGCATTGTGTAAAATCCAGTGAAATTCCAAAAAACCAAGCATATAGACATCAGATTTCACTTTATAAGGGATTGTAATGAGAAGAAATTAATCCAAGTTACCAAAATTCATACTGACGATCAGTTAGCTAATCTATATACAAAACATTTTGATGTGGGAAGGTTCACTTTCCTGGTATCAAATATTGGTATGGTAAACATGGATTAATTTATTTTCATTATTATCTAATTCATATGCTTATTTAAGGGGGAGTCACTGTTTCATTAATAGTTGCTTAATTTCCAACTAACATCTTGAGTATTTTCTCAAGCTGATAGTTCATTTTCTCGGACTGTTAGTTGTTTCACTTGATCTGTCAAAGTGTGCAGGGTAATATGGTCATTTCCATAAGTGTGTGCGCGGGTTTAGATATTTTCAAAACCTTTAAAGGTTCCAGTTTCATTCTATTGTAACTACCAGTTGCAAAATATCTTCTTGAATCCTTCTTGATTCTCTGAAACAATTCCCACGCACATCACTGAAACCCTAAAATCCCCGATTAATCTTCAATGGAGTTCGTCAAAGAACACAACTGCCTACCCTACTCTCTAAAGCACTCTGAACTTCAACCGTTCCATGACATGATGGACTTTCTTCGAAACTCCCATATCCATCATGCCCTCAATATCAATCCCACCATATATATCTCACATATTGAGCAATTCTGGAACCATGCTTCTTTGAAAACCATAAATGGAGTCCCTTCTCTGGTATCCAAAATCGATGGCACTACCATCACTGTGACTGAGGAATCCATCAGACAACATCTGCATCTTCAAGATGCCTCAGGTATAACAGACCTATCCCTTAATGAGTTACATACTGGTCTTTTTAATATTAGATATAGGGGTCATGCTGATTCATTTACTTTCTTTAAAGCACATTTTTCTACCAAATGGAAATATCTTGTGCACATTATTCAGCAGTGTACTAGCCCTAAAAGAACTGGTTGGTCTGAATTTTCATCAAACATTACCACTGCCTTAGTGTGCTTTTCAACAGGCCAACAGTTCAATTTTTCAAATATGATTTTTCAGGGGATGTTAAGGCATCATTCCCTAAAGAATGGGAAATTTTTTATGTATCCTAGATTTTTGGCAGAGATAATTGCAAAAACTTGCACAAATTTTCATATACATAAGAGGAAACATGTTTCCCATAAGCACTCACTATCTTCTATTAAAAGGCTTTTAAAGCCAAGTGCCAATTTTTTGAGTGTCGATGTTCCATTGCCTTCTGCAATGATGAACATCATTCCAAGAAACAGAGGAGAGGGTCCTGAGCAGGCTCAGCCTAACACTACTGCTTCACCCCCAGGACCCCAACCCACTCCTCAAGATACTCAAATCCTTCCTGTTCCTATTGTTAAGCCTATATCCCCACTCCAACTATACAAAAGGAAAAGAGGACCAGGAGCTCCTTCCTCCTCAGCCCTCAGACAAGAGCCAAATAACCCTGTGCAAGAGGACACTTCTGCACAGAATATCCAAAGGGCACCCATTGAGAACACTCCCAATCTCAATCAGGAGGTGAACATCTCACCAGAGATTATTCATATGGGTTCTGTGGCTGACACTACTGCTGTTTCTACACAAGAGGCACATGACAGTGCCAACATCTCTAAGACCACACCCATGGCAACAGCATGTGTGCAAGCATCAGCTGGAAGTCCCCAGTACCAAGAACAGAGGGGCCCAGAGGTTTCTACTTCTAGTATTCATGCCAGTGATAGATCACAAGCACCACATACGTTTGCTGATCTTGAGGCTAGTCTGCAACTTATGTTATTAACGGATCCTAAGCTGCAACCTGTTGTAGCAATGTTGGAATATCATCAGTCCATCATTGCTGCACATGGAGCACAAATCATTGCACTCAGGCAAGCAGAAGTGGCTCAAAATCAGAGAATGGATTATCTCCATAAAGGGTTTACCCTCTGTGGGAATAAGATCATTCAATTAGAGCGTTTGATTCAAACCCAAGTGGCAAAGGTTGTAGGTCCTCCTGACCAAACCAATGCTTCCAAAAAGGGGGAGAATCAGGAGATCCCTAAAGCAGTCCAAGCAGCTCCAACAGAATCAGTCCAAGCAGCTTAAACAGTTCAAGTATCTAGGCTAACAGTCCCAACAGCTTCTCAAGCTGTTAGCCTAGAATCTCAAGCTGCTTCTTCAAAAGCAACTGGAGTTGTTATAAGAGAAGGTTTTCAAGCTCCCATTAGTTCAGTCCAAGCTACAACTTCTGCTACAAAAGATAAGGGCAAGGGCATTCTTATAGAGTCTCCAAAGCATAAATTTTCTAACAAAGAAGCCCAGAAGCCTTTGATGCTGAGATTGTCAGAAAATTAGCAGAAGAACAAGATCAGGAATTAGACCAGCAAACCCAGCCCCCAATGGAAGATGATGAAACCTTAGGTGATTACCTTAGAGGGTTTGTGGTCAAGCAAGGGGAAAGGGAGAGAAAGATGCCAACAGGGCATTCAAAGGCTGAGCATAGAAGATTTCTAATTAATTTTGCCTTTGCAGCAGGTATTCCAAAGAAGATGGCTCAGTCTATGAGCACAGAAAGGCTGCAAGATATCCATGACAAAGAGATGGACAAACGAAAGAAAGCCAAAGTCTTCTAAATAGTCCAAAGATCCCAAGAACCAGTTCAAGCTGGTACAGGTGATGTTCAAACTGTTGCCAGAGATCCTGCTCCTTCTGTTCAAGCTGTTGCTCCTATTCCTCAAACAGAGCCAATCTCACAAGCAAAGCTTGATCAGGTCAAAAGAGTGATTTTTGAGCATCAGCTGCAAAAGGTGATGGAGATAGAGAAATCCTTAGACCAACATGATTTTACAAAACCTCTTATTAATTATTGGTATGCTAAGCCAATGGACAACATTGACTTAAGATATCAGTTTGTAGTAAGAAGGGAATCTGGTCCAGAAGAAGAGTACAAGAGCAAAATGCATATGGCTGAAGGGATGACCAGAGATGAGCTAACAAGAATGTATCATGTTGGGACTGCAACTCAAGTCAGATCTTCCCTCCCACAAGTCAAGCAAGCCATTAAAGATTTGCAAAGTATTACTGATCCTGAATCTATAAGCAAAGATATAGAGAATGCAAAGGAGATGAAGGTCAAACAGGTTGATCTGTTTGTCAAATCAAAGACCTACAGAATAAGATTTACAGATGAATCTGGTATGTTCTTCAATTTTGAGTTTCTTGATCTTCCAAAGGCTATATTACTTCAAATGAGGTCATTAAGAATATACTGTTATAGAGAAGATTTGAAGAGAGAATTTTTGAAGGCTGTCAATCAGAAACTTGCACAGTTGTAAGTTTTTGAAAGCCTTGGTTTGTAAATAACAGTATACTTGTTTATTTCCTTATTTGTATAGAACTTAAAGTCTTGTATAAAGAATTTAAGTTAGGGGGAGATTGTTGGGAAATATTCTAAGTAGTTCAAGCTGTTAGTTAGACTTCTCATACTGTTAGTAGAATTTCTATGTAAGTACAAAGTTCATGCTGTTAGTTGAAGAATCTCAAGCTGCTAGTGTAAAAGTTCATGCTGTTAGAGTAATTTCACTCAAGCTGCTCTGCTCAAACTGCTAAGAGATTCAAGCTGCTCAACGGTTTCATAAACAGAAAGTGCTGATATTCAGGAAACGATATCTTCATAAAGATTCCAGCATATCTACTATCAGAGAAGTCAGAGTCCTTCAAGGAAACAAATCAAGAAGCATTATAAATATATAGAATAGGTCTTTCTATTGTATAGGAAGTTTCTGCACATTCAAGTTTGTAATTGCTTTTTGTTTGAGTTTTCATAAGCCTCTAAGGTTGTAAAACCCTAAGAACAATTTTTGTTCTTCGTCTAATCAAACAGATTAGAGGTGATTGTAATCATTCTGATTCAGCAATACAAGCAGTTTTGATTATTACTTTTGTTTATTTGCTATTGATTCTGAAAGCTTTTATCAAAATAATTAAGTGTTATTCCGCAAACTTCTTAATTAGACTTTGATTAAATACAAGATTATTGATTTATACTCTGATAAATTCAAATCAGTTAGTCTTGGTTAGTTAAGTTTAGATCCTGACACAGTGGTCATTAGAAATTAATCAAGGTAATTAACAATGTTTATTAGAAAATTCAACTCAATTAGAATCAAATTCATCGGTGCGATGAATCGGGAAATCAATTAATCCGGTCAATTTACGATATGAGGGATTAATTCAACTAAGTACATAATTAAGATTATTGACACTAATCATACACTAATACAATTACTTAACATTAATTATGCAAGACTAAAACAATTCATTAAAACAATGCATCCAAAAGTATTTATGAATTTACAAGAAAAGGGAAATACAAGAATACATTTCTAAATACTTTTATACAAAAAAAAACACCAAAAATACCCCATAGGCCGGCCAAATAGGAAGGACACAAGGACAATGGAAAAAAAAATTTTACACAACCTCCATAACCTTTCAAAATCAAATCCATCAAACACCATTCTCCTTTCAATTCAAACTAGATCTTACACTCCACCTCCTTTTTGAAAGATCATCTTTTCTCTATAAATAGAGAGCATTTCTCTTCATTTTTATCACACAAAAAATTCTCTTTTCTCTCCTCTATGGTCCGGCCACAGACACACACACATAGTGCACACATCTTTTCTTTCAAAGTGTTCTTCAAGTCTTCAAGTGTTCTTGGTGCTTCAATTCAAGATCCAACTTCTTCTAGTTTGCATCTTTCTTACACATCAAAGTAAGTAAATACTAGCTTATTTCATCTTATATTTATGTTTATAGAAGTCTTGCATAATATATATAATCACCAACAACAACAAGTTTCATAAAAAAAACTCAAGTTTATAAATTTCTAGTTTTTGTTTTTAAGTTGTTTCTTCAAATGTGTTTATAAATACATAAACACATCATATAAGTGTAAATATTACGAAAACAAGTGATATATATGTGTTTTATAACTTTTATACAAGTAGTCTTTGAATAAACAACAAGAATCATAAGTTATTTCAAGTTTATAAACTGCGGATTTTCGGCAGAAAATTTATATCGAATTTGAAAAATCATAACTAATTCATAACTTAAAGAAATGAGTTGATTCTTGTCTCAAAAGTTATATATGTGTCTTAACTATAGATTTGGAAGTTTTCATAATTTATTTTGGAGTTTAAGACCTCCAGAAATTATTTGGGAAACCGAAAGTTTGACATCTCAAAAATGGCCAACATAGGGTTTTCAACCAGCTTTTTCCCCAACCTAAACATCTCGAAAAATGGTCGTTCTTGATTCTAAAAATCCTTTGTATATAGTAGTTTAATGTCCTAGAAAACCAAAGCCTAAAACGTTTTGGAGCTTGGTCAAAAACAGCCTCAAAGTAGGCCGAAAAACCTTTAAAAAAGCTGGAAAATCATATATATATATATATATATATATATATATATATATATATATATATATATATATATATATATATATATATATATATATATATTCAAGATCAATGGAAAACCATGTTAGACTGGGGCACCGGGGTACCGTTTACAGCCAATCATTTATCATTGAAATTATTAATTAATATATAAAATTCTGTTGAAAATTGAATCCCACGTCATTTAATGTGAGGGGTAAATTGGGTATGAAAATTTTTTTTTAATGAGAATCAAATATTCTCTAAATCCCAAGAATATCTCATTTGCAGTTAATAGTTCTGTTGCCTATTTTAGCGATAACCCTCCATTGATATTTATTTCTTGCTGTCGTCCGCTTCAAAGTCGAGTTTTACCATTGCCTTCGTATACTGCACATGTTCGAGTTCTTCAATATGGTTTTAAATGCACATGTTCAATACTGCACACGTATACTGCACATGTTCAATACTACACATGTTTAATACTGCACACGTATATTGCAAATGTTTAATGCGTTTTATCCCTATATATTCCCTTGCTGCACATGTTCAAATTCTTCAATATGATTTTAAATGCAATCACCAATATATTGCACATGTTCAGTACCCTTATTGAACATGTTCAATAAGTTCTTTATAGTAGGTAAGAGTATCAAATCCCTACAATTAAGGGATTTTCTAAATCACTAAATATCATCTATTAATTAAAATAAAACATAATTGACTATATTACCCTTCTGTACTTGTAACCAAACATTGGTGGACTCCGGTTCCCCAGTCTAATATGGTACCCCATTAATCCCGACCCTATATATATATATATATATATATATATATATATATATATATATATATATATATATATATATATATATATATATATATATATATACATATATATATATATATATTATCATATATTAGAGATATTAAGTCCCTATTATCATTTAGGGCTCGATTAAACTCACCCGGTGCATCATCCATCAACTTACGCTAATTTGCACTTTTCGCTCGTTTTTGCCATCACAAGCTCGGTGAGTCCTCATAGCCCCTATTTTCACAATGTTATGTTTTGGGGTTGAAATACATGCTTCGTTTTTATATGGACACGAAAACAACTTCATTTCTATTATGTATTACACATGTGGTTCCATCAGCCCTTATATCATGAACCGTTAATTGCATTTATTTGTAAGCGCGAATATATTGTGGATAGATCTATAGGGAGTCATGTCCCCCATTCGGGTTAGTTCGGTTCGGCTAACAGCGAGTGCATATATATTTAACACACGGTATCACGTATGGGACAACTGCACACGGCAAACTCATTTAATTAAAGCTTCGGTTGCATGATGGTTTATATGTAATACATTACATGGAATTTATGATTTTATAAATTCAAACTCTACTGTTGTTGTCCATACAAGTCAGATTTACGTGTAAACCTATGAGCTCACCAACAATTTTGGTTGACGTATTTTAGTGTGTATTTTCAGGAAATTAAGGCAAGTGTGCCTTCAGACGTATTTTCTTTCAAGCTTCCGCATCTAAGGAGTCACATGCATTTTTGAAATTACCGGAGATTTAGCTGCATTATTTTGAATACTTTAATTATGTACATAAATCTCTGTATTGTGCGAACTTCTTTTCTTCATGTTAGACTATGTATAACGTTAATTTAAAGTTTTATCGATGTATTTTGAAAAACGTCCATATAGTTGTCGTTCGTTATGATTATGGTTATGCTTTCGCGACGTCGCGCTTCGTTGCCAACCGGGGTAACGGGGTGTGACAAATTTGAGGTTTGTAGACGAACTGACAATGGATCTGAACTGAAGTGTAAAGGGAAACATTTGGAGGTTATTCTAGATGAGAAAAGATGTAGTTGTCGGGTTTGGCAAGTTAAAGGTCTTCCATGCGTGCATGCAGTGGCTTTCATTACTTTTACAAGGGATACTAACTGGAACAAATATGTTGATCCGTACTTCACAGTCGAGAAATTCAAAGAAGCCTATGCTCTAGAAATTGCTCCAATGCCAGGAAAGGATCAATGGTTGCACATAGATGCAGGGGAGAAGATATACCCACCAATTGTCAAACGTCCACCTGGACGTCCAAGAAAGAACAAGATTGTAGCATCCGACGAGCCAAAAAAGGCATAAATGTTCACGATGTAGTCAATATGGACACCATGAGAAGACATGCAAAAACCCTGCAAGGCAAGATTCCCATGCATCCACCAATAAAAGGTAAAAACTCATTTAATCTATTCTACTTTCTTGAAAAAACAATCTCAATACTTATAAAATGTAGATAATTGTTTCTTATTTTTAGGGGAAGAAGAAAGAATACAAAGACTTGTGAAGTACCAAGGTCGGAATGATACACAATTAAAGTTTTTGTTGTCTAGATCGATCATGTTTTTGAGTTGGTGATTTGGTAATTTTTTGTTGTGATGCAATCGTCATGGATTTTGGACATGTTCTTGAGTTGGTGTTTTGGTAGTAGTTTTGTTGTCATGCAACTCGTTCATGGATATTGGATTGTCAGTTTCTTTCGAAATGACACACATGTTATTGGCTTTGTGGTAATACTGTTGTCATGAACCTTGTCATAGAAAATGATATGATGTAATCATCTTTTATTAATATATTTTCAGTTTAGAATTATTGGGATATATTTAAGAAATTTGATATTTGTATATGGCTAAATATGATATTATAAAGATTAGTAGTAAAGAAAATATAAAAGGATGTTTATTATGAGTTCTAAAGTAATAAAATATCACAAATAAATAATTTGGATATATTTGATATATTTAAAGTTTAAAAGGGTATATATGATATTAAAGTTTTAAATTGGGTAAATACGATATTATGAAGTTTAAGAAATAAAAAGGGTAGATTGGTCATTTCTTTTATAATGAATATTTATTATGAGTTTTAAAGTAAGTAAAAAGGAATAAATAAATAATTTGGATATATTTGATATATTTAAAAGTTTTAAAGGGTATATATGACATTAAAGTTTTAAATTGGGTAAATATGATATATGAAGTTTTAGAAGAATATATATGAAATTCTTTTTTTGACTCGAATATATATGATATTATGCAGTTTTAAAATGACATATATGAAAATCTCCCTAATATCTATCCATAAATAGTATAATAATTTTAAATTCAAATCATACGATTCAAACAATTAATTATATTGTATGTTATTAGTTTGTATATACTTTTAGAAAACATGGTTAATATTTTTTAATTTTCTATTTTACATATATTTATATAAAGAATTACACATTAATAATATTCGTGTAACACACTTGTAAATTTACTAGTATATAGATATGCATATGATTAAACTTTGAGTTTAATAAATTGTCAAATGACAATGAATGAAAGGTATTTATACATTCATTCAAATAGTTATTTAATAGATTTATAAATTTTAAAATTATATAAATTGTAATACATACATACATACATACATACACACACACACACACACACACACTGTAAGGTCTACACAACACGGATCTATCTAGACGCGGAACCGTCAACGAGTGCGTAATCCTCGTTAACAGGTAGACGGTAACAATTCTCACTAGAAACACGGAGACTATCAATAAGCTGTACGAACTACGACGAACGCACCTACGAATTGATTCTCTCCGAAACAACACTAAGACTGATGATAAACTCGAAATCGCTTTATGCTTAATCTCTCTCGAATTCTGCAAAAAGTTTGATAATTATTCGAGTCTATCCCTAATTATAGAGGCTAATTCGAGTCTGACATGGGCCAAACTCGAATCAGGCCCAAAGCCCATTCGAGTTTGTCCCCACTGACACTCTCGAATCTGCCTACTGAGGAACATTCGAATCTACCTAGGAACACATTCAAATCTGTCATAGATTCGAATGCCAATCCTTATAGAATTCGAATTTACTATATCACCTATTTATCTTAGAATTGAAACTTATGTTTTTAACTTATGTTTGATTTTATCTTTGATCTTTATGTTTGAACTTCTTGTAATGCGTTACATCAAGTTCAAACATACAATCAATAATAATTATCAAACATATATAAACATATATATCAAATACTTGCTAAAACCACAATGTTGGATCACTTAGACTGCTATCGTCACACAGGGTGTACCAACAGACTCCCCCTTGACGATAGCTTCTAATAATTCACACATTTGATTAAGTACTTTGTTTATTATTTATTCAAACTGCTTCCAGCATACAAACCCTGCTCAATACACACTTTAACTACATTTTCGTACTTTCTAGCCTCACTATCCATATGAGTGTCGCTAGAGATCTTATGAGTATGCAGCACTTGAAGGTCATCTTTAGAAAGGTTTACCAGGTGAAGGGGATCATAGACTCTAAGAATCACCTTTTCTTCAAAATCTTCCATCACCGCTTCTCCCGTTTCACTTTCCACATACCACCAGTTTAGGTTTTTCATGACGTCCTGTGGCATTGGCTTGAGTGGTACCTTTCTCAGACATCTCACTGGTCTGTACTGTATCTTCATCCATGGACGCCCAGTCAGAGGATCAAATCGAGAATGATCCATTACTCGCTTACCTATCCTCGGATTGAGACGTTCAAACTTCCTCGACCTTCCTTCTTTTCTTATGATCTTGGCAATTATATCAGCGTAAGGATCATTGCCAATGTTGATTAGCTCTTTCCATGCTAATGCCTTTATCTCAATCTTCGGCAGGGAGTTGAACACTTTCAGAGATCTTCTGAGGTACTGGAGACCGTCTTTTCTTTTGATAATGAATAGCTGTAATTCACGATCGAAGAACCAGCTCAATATACTTCCTGACAGCTCTCCAGCACCAGGTACACGCATCTTCTTCTTCAACACTAACTCCTTTTGCTCTGCCCTGAACCATAGTTTTCTTTTCTCTTCATTTGTAAGCTCTCTGGCAGGCTCTTCTCTTGATGAATCAACATTTAAAGCAGCATTGACTACTTATATGTTAATCACATTATTTCCGTCTATCATATAAGTATCCATGATTGGGTTTTGCTGACCGATGATCTCATTGGCTTCATCATCTTCATCAGCACAAACTTCATCATCGGATTTCCAATCTGTTATATCTTCGGGAACAAACTCTCCTTCTTCTAATTCCTCCATATCATCCTCACAATCAAAGCCCAGGTCCACAGGGTCATCGTCGAGATCCATCAGTGCTTCAATCATCTCATTTATCTCTGACTCTGTGGCTTTGGATGAACTAGCCTCACCTTCTCCAGCTCCCGATTGACTCGGCTCCCCCTGAGTCTCGGCATCCTGAACAGCAGAAAAATCTACTGGCTCATTCTGTCTTTGCGTGCTGGGATCATTGCCATTGTCATCTTCATTATTGTCATCATCATCTCTGGGCAGCTCCACATGATCACGGCAGCTCGTCTCCCCCTGAGCCTTTATATTTTTCATTAATTGCTCAATGAGGGAGCGCATCGATCTTATCTCGGCCGATTGATCAGCTACAAAAGTCTTCAACTCCAGGTTCTCTTCCTGAACTTTATCCACAATCTTCTTCATGTCGGAATTCTCCTTATCTAGATTTGCATTATGCTTCTGAATTTCACCGATAGTCGTTGTCAGGCCGAAGATTTGGATCTGCTGGAAGTCAACTCTATCTTTTAGTTGCAAAAACCTTTGATTGTCTGCGTAGGTGGATGAGGTGGATGGGATGGATTGTATTGGAGTCGGAATGATGGGTGATGGGATGTACGGTTCAACAGGTGGTGGTGATGGTGGATTGGTAGATTGTGTAGGTGGCGGTTGAGATACTTCAGGTTGTGTAGCTGAAGCTGAGGTAGCCCCCTGCATAAAACGATGGCGTTTTGCCCGTTGTCGATGCACCAGAGGTACTACTTCATCCTCATCTTCATAGTCTGAGTCCTCCGACTCCACTGCAGCTCTTTTCCTCATTCCTTCTTCCTCAGTTACAACCAATCGTGATCCATATGTCCTGATTTGAAAGGACGGATTTGCAGTTGCATTCTCTGGAGCTTCAACCTCTATTTCTTCCATATCTTCAGATTCAGTGGCTGAAGATGACAAGTCATTACCAGTTTGCTCAGGTTGATATTCATCAACTTCTCTAAGGACATCATCTTCTCCTCCCGGAGGGTCTAACAATTGATCCACAAGCTCAGCTGTTATCTCTTCATTAGCATGGGGACCAGCTTCCCAAATCTCATTCAGTGTTTGACTTAGCTGTCGAAGCTGAACTTCCACTTCACCTGCCCAATTGGCATTATCCGGTGCTACAAAGTTCCTGTCTATTACAGCCCCAAATAAAGGTCGCTCGACCGGAACTGCTAACCTTCCTCTATGCGCAGAGCAATCAGCAAAAATCCTTTTATCTATAACCGCACACTTTGAATCTCATTAAGCTGCGGAAAATTAGGCAAGAAGTGCCAGATGAGCATCATTATAAAACGAGGATATAGAAGAAATCTCTGCTGCTCCGGAGCCGTTATTTGATGAACGAACTCCAAGAAAAACATTTCTGAAAAACTGAAGCGCCGATTATAAACCAATGCGATAATCCCTGACTGGATCTTCGATACAATATAATCAAAGCCCGCTTTCTTGGCCGCAAAGCATACCATAAACACATGCGCCAGAAATCTCCATTGCCCTATGAGTCCACTCTTCATATAGGATGCCTTGGTAACGTCCAAACTATAACCCATTCTCAGAAAGGCAGCCTGCCTAATATTTAACGGAAAATCTATAGGCCCAGACTCTTCCTTCTGAGTTCCCAGCTGCAGAACCTGACGGAGCATATCAGCAGAAAACACCAACGGCTGTCCTCCTATCCTTGTCCTTAGAACAGTTGGGGTGACGGTACAGTCAACTTGCAAATGTTCATAAAACTGCCGCACATAGGGAATAACGATCTGAATGTTATGGGATAATGCAAACGAAATCCTAGACTCCACTAGGAAATCAATCATCTGTCGGAAGCCCTGCGCTTCAGGGATATTATGGTCAGGGGGAATGACCATATTATGCTTAGGCACGAACACTCTATCTGCCATGTCTGCACAATAGATAAAATATTAGAATTATTAAAAATGAATAAACTTATTTAAATTCAAATTTGTTTTATTTTGAACTTGTGTAAGTACACTACAACAAAACGAGCCTATTGCAACCTTGGCAAAATGTTGCATTAGGCCTCCAAAAAGTTGCATTATGCTTAAAGCAACCTTTTGCCAAGAGTTGCATTATGTCCTCTTGCATTAGGTCTAAAGTAACCTTTTAGGTAGAATATGCAACCTTTTTTGAAAGAGTTGCATGTATCATAGAATTGCAACCTTTTCAGAATGCAACCTTTTTTATATTCAAATGCAACCTTTTTATAACCAAATGCAACCTTTTTCACACTCAAATGCAACCTTTTTTCTATCAAATGCAACTTTTTTTCCATCAAATGCAACCTTTATCAAACTCAAATGCAACCTTTTTTATTTTCAAATGCAACTTTTTCACATTTAAATGCAATTATTTTTAAACTTAAATGCAACCTTTTTTACATTCAAATGCAACTTTTTTATGCTCAAATGCAACCTTTTTTACATTCAAATGCAACTTTTTTATGCTCAAATACAACCTTTTTTACATTCAAATGCAACTTTTTTTATTTTTAAATGCAACATTTATGAATTTAGTTACAAAAAGTACAACCTTTTAATACACGAATATAATTAATAAGCATCACCAAATCAAAAAATTCGATTACAATAATGAAAATGTATCAAAATCCTTCACCAATTACACAATAATCCAAAAACAATATTCCATATAATAACTGTTAATTTTAATGACCAAAGGTATCTAAATCCTCCAAAAAACATCGGTCTTGATATATATATATAGATATCCCAAAACAAAGTTGCCTGTTACACACAAACAATAATACGTAAGTAACTCAAACCACAATAATCAAATTGACGAAATAATTATACTTGTCATGATTGAAATGACATCATACCTTGAACCAAATATAGAAGATAAATCATGCTAGAAACTCACGAACTTGAAGAGGCAATTTTTCCATAAGCTTCTTCATCGCATCTTCTACTAATTTATCTCGTTGGTTCTCAATATCTTCTTTCATAGCTTTTAACTCGGCCTTTTTTCTTTCATGGTCCTCTTCAATCTCTCTTCGCAAATCAAGCAAGTCATTTTTTTCAATTTCAAGACTAGCACCTTTGAGTGATGCATCACCACCATCCACACTTTTAATCAACTTGTTGGTCACACCTCTACCATAAAGTCTACGATATCCATCATGCTCCTTGTTCATCACAACCGAAAAAGGATCTATCGAAGCACTTCCATCTTCTAAAGGTTTGTAGTTCTTCATTTGTTCCTTCAATATGAGAAAATATTGTAAAAAAATGGCTACTTGATATCTATAAAAAGACCTACTATGTGATCTCAAAATAAGAACTTACAATTTTATTTGCCGTGTCATCATATGTATCAACATATACACGTCCTTCGGTCCTTTTACGCGTACGCTCAAACATTTGGGTTAAGCTAGGAGCTTCCTTATTTGGGTCATCATTTTTCTACATTTATAACATAAATATAAACACATGGAATGACAAGGAAAACAAAAATTACAAACAAAAGAAAGGCATTACCATCTCTTCACGAATCCTCGCAAAACTTCTTGGACCGGCCGTGTGATTATTTTTCTGAGACATGCGTAGCTCTTTAGCCCGCAAACAACGCTTCTGCACACACACATTTACAAATACAACTTTAAACATAAAATACATCTAATAAAACCCTACTAAATATAAACAAACTCTATAATAAGCCAATTGCCTAGCAAATTACCATCACATCTTTATCATTCCATAACTTCAACAATCATGAGAAATCATTTTCTGGAATACTTTTAGGTCGATTCTTCCATCTTGTTTTGTTGTCCTTTTGCTCATAGAAGTGCTTTTTCTTAATTCGGCATTTGTATACGCTCCAACAAGATCCAATAGACTTTAAAACCCAAGGTTTAGCATCATCGGGCACAATGTATTTTTCTTTGAGAAGATTTAGTATTTACTAAACAAAATCAGAATCTAAACCAAAAAAAAAAGAAAAAAAAGTGCTTAAAACCTTACCAAGACATACTCCCACATCTTGTCTTTTTGTGGCACTTTATGCCATGATTTATAAATCAATGGTGCATAATTGTAGTTACGAGCTATTGTGCCCAAAAAACGAGAAAACTGCCCCACTGTGTCCTTCTCCTCGGTTACAGGTCCAATGGGTTGTCCAAATTCATTGCATATGATGACCTCGCGCTCATTGGCACTTCGCACATGTACGCCATGCATCATCGTTGGCCCTCTTTTCTTCGTTTTAGAGATTTCTAAAATCAAACATATATTAGAATATATCAAAGTCTAATGCATCCATGCAGTCCAATAATCCAATAAACCAACATATAAAACCAATATAACGAATTCACATTGCTGTCCAATATATATATATATATATATATATATATATATATATATATATATATATATATATATATATATATATATATATATATATATATATATATAACAGTCCAGCAACAAATACAAGCGTCCAAAACCAGAAATATGCATTTTAATGTGAGACAGGTTCTCGCGAATCAGTTATTGACTATTTTGGAGTCTGCACAGGTTCGATCATTATTGGTTCGATCAATACTATCGACTATTTTGGAGTCTGCACAGGTTCGATCAATATTTGTCTATTACTTTTTATCACAGTATGTTGCAAATTAATGATAGTATAAATCGCCCCATCAAAACATAAACAACAAAGCTTGAAATCACCAAATTAATACTGATTTACTAATTGGGGCTGCTGTCAAATTCAGATAGAATGACTAAATGGGGCTGCTGTCAAATTCAGATAGAATGACTAAATGGGGCTGCTGTCAAATAAACCAACATATTGCCCCTGTGTGCAGCCACAAATCTGAATACTTTGTGATCAAAAACCACTTAAATGATTACTAAATAGGGCTGCTGTCAAATAACTAAATGGGGACTACGTATCCCTAAACATGCCAATTGACAAAGCAACAAAGTAAACTTTCAAGATAAAATTGTAATACCATAATTCCAAAATCTTATCCGAAGTTCAAACATTATTAGGATAGAAAGTAAGATCTGAATCATCTGATATAAACTTTAAACATTTTTCTAATAGAACTCAACCTAGAATGATTAAGTCTTCAAATAATAACGATCATCGATCAGCACTAGGGATTAATTGGTATGGCTGCAATATAAAGACACATATGTGTGAATCTGGAAGTATCTATTTGTACAACAGCAGCTATTCTTTTTAATTCCATATAGAAAGCTAAGCTAATAGTATATCCCTAATGTGTGTGTGTCTATTAAGCAGCCTACAGCAGTAACAATTATTCAATTATTACAGGATGTGTGATGGATTGGGCATGATAACAGAAAGTAACAGCAACCAGCTTTCACCAATAATTCACCTATATATATACTCTATATATACAACAACATTGTGTGTGTGTGTGTGTGCGCGCTGTGCATAGTGTGTTGTGCAGAGTGTGCATCAACATCACGACAATAACAACAATATAAATTATTTAAGTCTTGTGTGTAGTGTGTTTAAGATGTATATATGGTTCTTGTTGCTGCTACATTCACCCCCACACTTATTATACATGTATTAACAGTGTAGCAACAACTTAAATATAATGGGGCTGTTGGGCTGTTGGTAACTTAAAACTAGAAAGATGCATTTTAAAGACTAAATGGGGCTGCTGTGAAATAAACTAACTACTTAAATTACTTAACATAACAAGTATATCATCCTCCTTTTCATATAAATGTAGCTAAGATCGATGTAGAAGCTAACCTGCTCCTTTTTGCAATTGGGGGCCTTCAAATTGTTCATGAACAAGTATATCATCCTCCTTTTCAAAATCATCCTCACTATCATCCGCTTGAATCCCATTCTGAACATTTGGAAATGTCATCGTGTCCATGTCTTCATACTCATCATCTTCATCAGCCTCATCTTTGTCATTGGCAAAGGTGACCAACAAGAAATACCAATCAACAAAAATATATCAACAACAAATAAACCAACTAATTAAATCACTTAACATAAGTACCTTGAGATCTCATGGTATCCCCTTCATTCTCATCATTGTTCACATGATGGTGTTCCCTATCTACTCCATTCACATTTAAAAGCATAGAAGAGAACACAATATGAAATGTTGTATTACAAGTAACTTTGTTATTACTCATCTAATTAATAAAATAATTTTGAAATCAATAAAATATATATTACCTTGAGGTATCTCGTAATCCTCAACATCTTCATCAACAAGAAATAACTTTCTCCTTGTTTCACTTTCTGTTTGTGACCCTTTGCTACTTAATATCAGATCACCCATGGTCATTGTTTCTCTAGATTTATTTTGTTTCTTTGAATTTGAAACAAATGTAACATTGTGAGAGGTACTTGGAGTGACTACTCGTCGTTGTTTTGCTAAAGTAGCAAATTTATTCATGGACATTGGTGCAATATATTGTGGACGATGTCGCTGTAAATAATTTTAATTTTCATTAGACAAGTATCTGGTAATTTTGAATTTCATATTCCTTAACTAAGTGACATACCTTAACTTGATTTCGCACTTCAATTGAATCTCCTTCGCTATCACCACCCATGTCGGGAATGTAATCTACATCTTTATCATTGGTAGGTGTTACTTTCTTCGTTTTTTTACTTTCTACCAAACTTGTCAAGGACTTTGCAATGCTTTTAACTCCCATATCTCGTAACATTGCTTGATTTTCTTGAACTCGCAGCAGTCTCATCCTCTCATAATCATTCATTTGTGTTCGAGCACTTTCATCTCGTTGTCTTTTGTTTCCCATTAGTAACCTGTAATTTTAAAAACATAATCAATTAGCTACAAAAACATGTGATTAACAGACATGTTAAAGAAACATATATTTAACAAATATGTTAAACAAAATATAACAGATCAACATATATGAAAAAACCTAAAAGCAATTCACATTCTCATCATTGTTCAGCATCATCTTCATCCGCTTGCATCCAATCCCATAATGTATCATCATAATCAGAATCATCATTTTGACTGTCAACTTCATCCACTCCAAGTAAATTTGTATTTGCATCAACTACAAGAGGAGGCATGTCTTTTCTCGACAATTGAATCTCATTCTCACTAGCTTGTGATACAAAACCCAACGTATCTTCATTCGGCTCACACCAATAAGAGGCACCAACATTTTCACCCGTTTGTTCTTCAAAGTTATAGAGATCTCTAGGAACCCTATTGATAACATAATGCAAACCATCTTCTATAGGGTCCGGTATGTAGAACACCTGATTCACTTGAGAAGGCATGACAAAAGGATCATCTGAAGAGCAAAATTTGTTCAAGTTGATGCAAGATAAACCGTAATCATCTTTTTCTACTTGGTACCACTCGCAGCGAAACAAGACAACCTTAAACTTTGACCAGTAGTCAAGTTCAATAATGTCTAAAATTCTACCATAGTAGTCAACATTCCCAACAGCTGGATTTTTGTCCCTAGAGCTTGCAAAGCTAGGAGTTAAAGCTGTAATTGAAACACCACTATTTTGTGTTTTGCATCGAGCATCACGTGATTTGGTATGAAACCGATATCCATTGATATGATACCCATGGTATCTTCGGGACGTAGGACTAGGACCCTTAGCAAGCCAAAAAATATGATCCGGAACATTATTGATTAGTGCTTTGTCTTTCAACCAACTCGCAAACTCATGACTATGGTTTTGTGCTCGACTCCATCTACTTTTTCCTGGTTGATTGTCAACATAGGCTTCGTGCTCACTACATTATTACAAAAAGAATATGCACGTGGTTAATTTATGCTAATAGATAAGTTGAAAGAAAGAAAGGTTATATAATGGTTACTTACTTGATATACTCATTAACTTCTGGGCAATCAGAGTTGAATAAGGCATAACGATGTGCTTGTTCACTTAGACGAGCGTCTAAGGTGAAAATCTTGCCTTTTCTTCGTTTTTCACCTCCCAAAGGATGACCACCATTCACAAATATTGGTCCACCAGAATCATTTTCTCCATCCAATTCATCGACCTCTTTTGTACTCTTATTAACTCTTGTTTTTACTCCTTCATGCATATAACGTGAGCAAAAAGTTAAGCACTCTTCAATCAAATACCCTTCTGCTATGGACCCCTCTGGTCGACTCTTGTTTCGCACATATGACTTCAACTTACACAAGTATCTTTCCATAGAAAACATCCATCTATAATGAACAGGTCCTCCAAGCCTAACTTCATTTACTAAGTGGATAGGTAGGTGCACCATTATGTCAAAAAAGGATGGCAAGAATATTTTTTCAAGTTCACACAACGTTTCAGTGATGTCTATTTGTAATCGATCAAGGTCTTGGGGCTTGATTACCTTACTGCACAAATTACGAAAAAAAGAACCCAACCTAATCAAAGGGATCGCAACATGCTTGGGTAATGATTTTCTCACTGCAACTTGAAGCAAGTAATGCAACAAGATGTGAGCATCATGACTCTTGTAACCTGATACTTTCCTTTCTGAAGGATGAACACAACGTGCAATATTCGATGCACACCCATAAGGCAATTTTGTTTCCTTCAAAACGCGACAAAAAATGGCTTTCTCTTTTGAAGACATAGAAAAACATGCTTTCTGGAAGAGAACGTGCTCGCCATCGGTTGAAAGTTCTGGTTGAAGCCTTTCTTTGATGCCCAAATCTAGAAGGTCAAATCGAGCTTTTGCATGATCCTTCGACTTCCCAGTAATATCCAACAAAGTCCCTATCACGTTGTCACATACATTTTTTTCGATGTGCATCACGTCAAGATTATGCCGACATGCATTAAATTGCCAATATGGCAACTCAAAAAATATTGACCTTTTCTTCCATGGGCAAGAGCTATCATTTTTCTTCCTTTGCGTCTTTCCGAAGAGATTTTGAAAATCTGACAACTCTCTTAAAGCTTCAACACCTGAAAGAGGTTTTGGAGAAAGCCTCTTCTCAATTTCACCATTAAAAGCACTCTTATTACGCCGCCATGGGTGTTGAGCATCTAAAAATCTTCGATGATCCATGTAGCATGTCTTCTTACTATGTTTCAAGTACAGTGAACTAGTTTCATGATTGCAACATGGACATGCAAATTTTCCTTTAGTTTTCCACCCTGACAACATTGAATAACCCGGAAAATCACTAATAGTCCATGTTAAGGCTGCAAACATCTTAAAGGTCTCATCTTTATATTTGTCGTATGTATCCAACCCATGAACCCATAATTCCTTCAGCTCCTGAATTAAAGGTTGCAAGTAAACATCAATGTTATTACCTGGTGATTCAGGTCCAGGGATTAACAAAGACAACATGAAGTATTCTTGTTTCAATGACATCCACGGAGGCAAATTATAGTTAACCAACACCACAGGCCATGTGCTATGAGCAATGCTCATTGTCCGAAATGGATTAAATCCGTCACTTGACAACCCTAACCTCACATTTCTTGGTTCCTTGGCAAAATCAGGATACAAAGAATCAAATTTCTTCCAACTTTCCCCATCAGCAGGATGTCGTAGATTTCCATCTTTGGGACGTCCTTCATCATGCCATGTCATATGTTTACTTGTTTCTGAACACATAAAAAGTCTTTGTAGCCTTGGTTTTAAGGGGAAATGCCACACCACCTTCGCTGGAACATTTGAGGATTTTTTAGAGTGTGCGTTCTTATGTTTGCTCCCTTGTTTCTCTATTATTTGTTTCCACTTAGAGGTGTGGCAAATGTGGCACGTATCATCATGTTCATACTCTTTCCAATATAGCATGCAATCATTTGGACATGCAAGAATCTTCTTATAATCAAGCCCCAAATCTCTTACAATATTTTTAGCTTTTGTAAAACTAGCTGGAAGTTTTGCCTCTGGAATCATCTCTTTTAGAAGTTGCAAGAGATCATCAAATGCCACGTTACTAAGCCCATGAAGTGTCTTGTACAAGAAAAGTCTAATGATGAAAGATAACTTCGAAAAGCTTTTGCACCCAGGGTACAACTCTTGCTTTCCGTCTTCCACCAGACTATAAAACTTTTTAGTCTCTTCATTCACTGTACTTGTTTCCTCTATGGTATCTCTAAACCTATCATGCAATAACTCATCATAATGGTCATGCATATCTACTTCATTATCATCTGTGCCGAAATTCGATCTTTCTTGTGAGGGTCTTTCTCCATGAAAAACCCATACATAGTAGTTGTCTACAAATCCATGGCCTTTTAAATGATCGAATACTTCATCTCTTCGATACCAATAACGGTTTTTACACCTTTTACAAGGACAATAAATTTGACCTCCCTTTGATGCCTTAGCAAATGAAGCATTAAGGAATTCAATAACTCCTGTTTCAAATTCTGGTAACCTTTTAGGTAAATACATCCAATCTCTAACATTTTCCATGTGTCTGATATCCTGGACATGTCACATAACACACCTAACTACTTATATACATGTTGTTTTCGTCAAGAATTCATTAAAGTTGCAAACAAAATAAAAATAAAAATTCATGAATCAAAGATATACTTCAAAGCAAGTCATCAAGCTACAATAAAAAAGAAATCCAGGTAATTTTAGTGCTTTACACATTCCTATTTAAGTGCATGCATGTTTATATTTGTTGTTCGATCGATTATGTAAGCATTCTTAATGCTTAAATCCATGTTTTGAAAATAAAATCAGAAACATAAATGAGGTATTGTTATTGTTGTCCATTCTCTTGTTTTTAATCACTTTTAAGGGCCAAGAAGGCCATATGGCCTTTGGCCGTGGATTAGAAATCATATGTATGTGTTTATACATCAAATAGAAACCTGAATTCGCCTTTAATCTCCTTTATTTGCTGTTGTGAATGGAAATAAATAAAGAAAATAATGTGGAGGTTGTGTGCGTATGTTTGTTTGCATGGAAATGGCAGATCCAGGATGTCTTGTAACACAAAACAACAATTATTTCCTTTTAATTATTATACCTAGGAAAGCTAAGTGTGTGTGTAAAGGCTTTTTGTAGTATTTTCTGATATAACATCTGGTACATACATTCGCAACTAAAGGCTTTTTATAGTGGAAGTGCTGAAGAAAGTGGAAGCGATGGAGTGCTTAATACCATTGAAGTTCTAAAACAGAAACTGGATGTAGTTCGCTTGTCTAAGGATATCGTAGAAGCCGATGACCAGTTTGGCAAATTAGGCAAATTAGGGGCTCATATGCGAGGCGGATGACCATTTTGTTGGTTACTTTATCCTCAAGAACCATTAGGTTTCTCTACTTATGATACTAATACATTTCCCTGCTAAATGATTCGAGGTACTACTACTTATTTCTCGGTGTTTGTTTGTATTAATCGATCGTCTAGAATTACAACTTCTCATGCTTTCAAGTGTGAGTACATAAAGTAGTCTTGGTGTTTATATTGGGTTTTGTTTCATGCTATGTTATCGAGTATTGGAGCTCGTTCTTGTTTCATGTAAGGATGACACAAAAAAGCTAAAGAGCATCACATATGTCCAGCAATGAAAACCAATTACAGGTTTGTCATTTCAGCAGCAAATATGATAGAAAGAGGGGGAGACACAAATGACAGAAACTCTTTTCTCGAAAGGGTTTGACCTAAAGTTTTGTCATTAGCACATGAACCATTTTCCAAACTCATTTCCCTAGCCTTTGCAAAATTAAAACACCAATTAAAACATGGTCAGGTCCGAGACTTGTGTCTCCCTGACATCGATGGTCCCTGCTGTGATTTCAGCACCATAATTACTCAACAAAAACTCTAATTAAACACTAAATAAGGATCATTGATGCTAGATATTATGTTTGCTATGAGATTTACGCTTGATTGAGGGAGAGCACCGGCGTAACAAATATACGAACATGACCACACAGTAAAGAACCGGCCGTAACAAATATACGAACATTGATGCTACATATTAACAGAGCACCGGTGACATACCTGATAAAGCACCGGCCGGAGACGACCTTGAGGGAGACGACCTTGAGGGAGACGGTGAGGGAGACGGTGAGGGAGTCGAAAAGCCTTGGCGGGAGCAAAATAACAATCGGTTTTTTTGAGGGAGACGATCGACCTTCTGTTTCTTTTTTTTATCTTTTTAATCTAGTCAAATGGCATATACTAATTAATAATTAACTTACGCTGGCCTTTTCATATTTTTTTAAAAATTTTAAAATTTTCTTAATTATTGAGGATTAAATGATAAATAAAATAATTATAATATTTAGATTAAATAGATTTATTAATCAGATGAAAAGATTGACAATGTAAAATATTTATATATTTTATTTTATAGAAAACAGAAAAAAATTACAATAACATTTTAGATGTAACTTTTTGAAAAAAAAAGCTGCATTTACTTTAGAAATATGCAACCTTTTAAAATAAAGGTTACTTTTAACCTATAATAAATGTAACCTTTTTCATAAACGTTGTCATTTTCAATTAAATATGTAACCTTTTAATTTAAAAGTTGCAATAGATTTTCTAATGCAACCTTTATTTTTTTTTACTTGCTTTAGAATCAAATGCAACTAATTATATAAAAGTTGCTATCAAAAGGTTGCAATAGGCTCATTTTGTAGTAGTGGTACAAAATCCAACACATATGAATTTCTACAAGTTTAATTAAAATTAAATTGAATAATTCAAATAAATTGACAAATTCGAAGAAACATATTCGAAGAAACTCTATTTCGAGTTTGATGACATATTCGAATGTAATGACCTTCTCGAGTTTACTGAGAAACTCGAGAGTGGTCTTGAACAGATTCGAAATTGCCGTCCCACATCATCACCAAATGCCATGATTTTAACCATTTTGGACTCAGAAAATCACATTCATTAGTCCTACTAGGTACTAATCAAAGATATTTGCTTTTAATTTGACTCTTTACCGGTCCAAACTTTGTAATTTTGAAAAACAAGATTTCGACCTATAAACCTTCAAAAATCGGTGATTTTGGCTTAAATGGTGAATAAGACTACTTAAATCTTGTACAAAGCAGTTATTTATACCTAGATCTAGGTGTAGAATCGAACCCACAAGCAAGAAACTCGACAAATAGTTGTATTTAGTGAAATCGGCAAACTCGAGCAATTAGATTCGAAATCGCCAGATAGATTCGAAGGAACAGATTCGAAAACAGATAGAGTAATGACAATTACTGTTAACCTATTTATACAACCTACCTTCGAGTCTATGGCCACTTTCGAATCTACTGACAGATTCGAGATCACCCAAATTCGATTTTAACCTAAACTCGAATTATCCTCTGAAACTTTGAAAATTTTGAAAATTTTGAAATAAATTCAACTTTTTCGACTTTTTCAATCTTATGGTGTAACGGAATAAACTATGCCAAATCTTTTACCCTAACCACAAGATTTTCACGCAATGTTTATTCTATTCAACTATGAATGCACCCTCAGTAATTTTTGACCTTTTTCCTAAGAAAAATAAAATTAAAATTAAAGTTAAAATTAAAATAAAATAATGATAAGTAGAAGTAAAAATGAAATTTTTAAATTTTGAACAAAAATTTAACTTAGAATTAAACTACACTTATTAAAATTTACAACCTATGCTAGACACTTAACAAATTATTTTTGACGAGCATAGTCAAAGAAAGGTTCAATCAGATAGCGGTGTCAGTTACTCACTTTCAGTATTTAATCTTTCACACTTAGGAATTTTTGATTCCTTTGATTGTTTGGCGTGACATACTCGTTTAGCCGATTGTTGGTATATTACCCCTTTAAACATGCTACATTTCGGAATATCCCTAGGCATTTTTATTTATCATGAAATTATCTTACGTGACTCAGACCTAGACATACTTTTATGATCAAGGCATACAGACAGTGATTCTAACTTGTTGGTATTTGCAAACTTTCTTTAAAAGACAAACATCGGACACAGGTCTGTATTTTCATACAACAAAGTGTCTTAGTTTGACTTAAGGTTTATTTTTAAAGCTAGCAAGACAGCGGTGACAGGTCTGTACCGACGTACAACAAAGCGACTTATCTTGCTAACCCGAATCAAAACAGAGGCAACAGGTCTGTACTTACGTACAACAAAGTTACATGTTTTTGACTCTCAATTTTGTATGATTTTTCTATTCTTTCCATTTTAAGATGTATTTGATGTTGCTATACATCCCCAGAAAGTTTGCATACCTCATTTAGACTCAAAGTTTGTATGTCTTCTACATAAAAATTAAGACCGATTGGTCATACATCTAAGTTAGTGACACGTTTGACTTTTTCTTGAATATTTTATTAGCCTTGAGACTCCCTATATGTATAATGCCTACCAACACATCAAACTAAAATTAAGTATAACACTTAGAATTTTAGGTGCATTCTGTGTGAAAGACTAAACACTTAGAGTTTGTAACGACTGTGCTAATTTTCGTCACTTTGAACCTATGCTTCTAATATTTTACTCTTTTTCTGATATTCTCTTTTTTTTTTAAAATTTTTATGATTTTCTCTCTTCTTTTTTTTTTTTTGTTTTTCATAAGAAATAGCAATAAAAGAAGATAACCTACTAACTTACTAAAAATAGAAACTATCCTAATTTAGCAGACTTACTATAAAAAGAAAGAAATACTACAGCTATAAAAGGAAATAAACTTCTACTAAGGTCAAATTACTCTGGGTTGCGCATTCCATTTAGTTGAATTAAATACTCAAACCGTGACTTATCAAAGGCTTTGGTAAATAAATCAGCATTATTATCTTCCGTTGCCACTTTTACCAACTTGATTAAGTTCTTTTCTGCACAATCACGAATAAAATGATGCCTAATGTCTATGTGCTTTGTTTTGTTGTGTTTAACTGGATTATTTGTTATTGCAATTGAAGATTGGTTATCTATCCTAATAGGAGTTTGAGTGTAAGCCAAACCGTAATCCCGCAATTGTTGTTGTATCCACAGAACCTGTGAGCAGCAACTACCAGCAGCAACATACTCGGCCTCGCACGTTGACACGGCTACCGACGTCTGTTTCTTGCATTGCCAGGAAACCAGTCTCCCTCCTAGGAATTGACAACCTCCAGTTGTTGATTTGCGCGTCAAGCTGCATCCTCCATAGTCAGAATCCGTGAACGCCTCCAACTCTAGATCTCCCTCCGCGTGATACCAAAGTCCTAGCTTCGGTTTCGACTTGAGGTATCGTAGAATCCGCTTCACAGCTTTCATGTGCATCAACTTCGGATTAGCTTGAAATCTAGCACAAATACACACAGCAAACATGATGTCAGGTCTTGAAGCAGTTAAATACATAAGTGATCCAATCATGGCCCGATATAACGTCGGATCCACATCGGTATCACTTTCAGTACCCGGTCCGAGATTGTGATTCACTTGAATCGGTGTGCTGAAATGGGCAGTCGGTTTAGTTCCTTCCATCCCGAAGCGTTCCAATATGTCATAGACATACTTCGTCTGATGGATAAACATACCTTCTGTAACAACCTAATTTTTTATCAATTATGTAATAATGAATTTTGAAATAATAATATAATTTTGCTATATTATTTGTATTTGCAAATAAATGATAAAGAATGAAAATTTCACTAAGTAAATATAATTTTAAAATTTATATTTATGATTTAATTGAGTAAAATAAAAGAGATGTAAAATACAAAAGTATAGTGGGTTAAATTGCAAACATAATTGATTAAATATAAAATCAAGATTAATGACTTTTATTGTCATTTAATACAAAATCTCTCTCTCTTCTTTCTCTCTCTAAGCCTACGGCTTCTTCTTCATTTCATCAAAAAGATTGTAAGTTTAAATTAATTGAAGATTTGAAGACATTTGAAGGTTACAAAAAGCAAAGATTATCATCAAACAACAAGACTTAGAGGTAATATGTGATTTAAATTTCAAGAAAATATGAATTTGGTTCGGTTTTTGGGTAAATCCGAAACCAAGAATTAAAATCATGGATTTTTATGTTGCATGTCTATGAATTTAGATGATTATGATGAAATGAAGTATATAAAGATTATAGAAACAAAAATCAGAGGTTTGATCATCCAAATTATTACGAAAACTGAATTTTTATGATAAAAAGATGTTCTTGATAAAAATGACTTATTTTGGATGATCTTGATAGATTTATAATGTTATTGATAGGGAAAATAGTTTAAAAACAACCCAAATATGATAATACAACATTATAATACATTGCATGTTAATATAAATCAGTTTTGGTGAATTATATGTAAAAATCCGTATGAAGATATTCAAGAACAATAAGAACATTTCTGGGAAAAATATGAATATGTGGGATCCGAATTCGGCTGAGTCCGAATTCGGATGAGTAGCATCAATTCGGATCCCATATTTCGGACATATGTTTCGGTTCGGATGATTTCATTTCGGACTCTTATAATTCGTTTGATCCTAATTCGGTTCCAATGTTAATTCGGATGATAGATTGGTCCGAACTTCAATTACATTTCGGATAACCATTAAATCCGAATCCGGATGGTACATTTCGGATGAATCCGAATTCGGGTCCCCAATCCGGATGCTCATTTCGGTTAGATCCGAATCCGGATCCCAATCCGGGCTGATCCGAAATTGATGGTCCGAAACCCAATTATTATATCTAAAATTTTAGTTAAGATAAATGACTATATAAATATATATATTGTTATATATATATATTTAGAGAACTTTTTGAGAATTTAAAGAATAAAGAATATGAACGAACAAAAGATTGATGAACTGAAAGTTATCAGAATCAGATAGAATTAAAGATTTAATGATCAAAAGACGATGAAATTCCATGATAATGATGATGATATTGACATGAGATTTATATGAATAATTCTGGACAGGTTCAGTATATTCTGAACAAAGATTTAAAGACTTAAAGAAGATAGACTGACAGAGATAAAATCCTGAGATAACTCAGGTGGCAGATTTATATCTGTTTGACAAAAGACCAGACCTGTGAGTTATAGATATTCAGATTGAACATGCATAGATCCGGTTGAGATATATTGCTGCTGTTAGATTTATTGACATTCATTTATCAGCTGGATTGAGACCTGTGCACACCATGGATGGGTGTTGCCCAGTGAATCATGATAGCTATTTGATTATCTTTTCATATTGCATTCAATATTGTTTCAGACTTTGCCTTATGATTCATTGCTATCATGATTTCTAAGACATATGCTTACATCATTGATCAGACATTTGATAGATTGATTCAGCTTGACTAGCCCTTATGGTCTATTGTTCTAGACCCGGCTATTTCACCAGTTCTTATGAACTTGGTAATGACCTCCGATGTTCCGCCATATTGACTTACTGGTAGCTAGCCCAGTATGTGGCTGATCCCCACGATTTAAGCGTGAGTGTGGCTTGAACATCATCCGAATCTATGATTCTATATCTCAATCATGAGGGCTGTAGCGGCAGCCAAGACATATCACGCTTAGACTAATGATTCCGCTTGACACGCATGTTGATATTGAAAATCTATAAACTCACTAAGCGTTGCTTACAGATGTTGCATTAATATTTTACAGGAAAAGCCAAAGGAAAATCACCTGCAGGACCTAGTACTTAGGTCATTCAAGATCCAAGTTTTGAAGATTTTCTAAGACCACTACTCAACAAATCATTCTGGTACTGATTGGAAGACAACAATTGTGGTGGTTCTGGGTAGATATGATGTAATGTATGATATTATGATTAGATTAGATGTTGCCCTTTTTATAACTTAATTTTGAAATATGTAAACTTAATCCTAATCTTGTATGTACATGTAATTTTATTATTCCGCAATTTAATTACCCTATCTTAGTATGGTTGATATCGTATTGCACTATTTGTGGGACCTAGACTCTGAGGACTGACCCGGAAGGGGAGGTCTTCACAGGATGGTATCAGAGCACTAGTTTGAGTGAATCAAGTATTACGTAAGTATACTTGATCTCAAACTGAAGCAATACATATGTATCAATCATTTAGGTGGTTTGAACTGAGATAGGATGTACAGACTGTTAGGATGGGAAAAAGGGTACATAGATCTAAGTCTATAAACTGATAGTTAATTGATTTTAATTTTCAGTAGAAGATGTCAGGATCAGGATCAGGTGATATTCCCAACAATATGACCCAACAACAAATGTTTGAAATGATGCAACAATTTCTAGCCCAACACTCAGAACAACAAAACAAAATGATGCAAGAACAGTTTCGTGCCAGAGATGAGGCCGAAGCTAAAAGACGCGAAGAAAAGAAAAATAAGAGAAAAGAAAAGCAAGTCCAGACTAATGAATCTGATTCTGATAAATCTATTCCCGATGCCCAAATTGCTCAGCCTAAAGGCTGCAAATTCAAAGATTTTAAAGCGAGCGGTGCCCTGAACTTCGAGGGTACTGTAGATCCGATTCAGGCGATGGATTGGATCAGTCATACGGAAGAAATTTTTAGAATCTCTGACTGTTTAGATTCTAAGAAAGTGAGCTACGCGTCTGCGTTGTTTATTGGAGCTGCTCGCGCATGGTGGAAGACACAGCGAAGCATATACGGGGAGGAAGTCATTCAGACATTGGAATGGAATCAGTTTCTAGACATGTTCAACGCGAAATACTGCCCGGTTGACCAGCGAGATAAGATGGAAGTCCAATTAATGCAACTGACTCAGGGAACGAAGACTGTAGATGAATACGAACACGAATTTTCGAGATTATGTGGCTACTCTTCTTACCAAGTGGCAACAGAGGAAAGGAAAATGAATAGGTTCCGAGTAGGACTCAATCCCAGATATCGACATCCCATGAGTGCGATCAAATATAAGAGCTATCTGGAAATGGTAGAAGCAGCGAGACAGATTGAGCGAGGGTACTTAGAGTATGGTGATCAGCTATACGCTCCGTCTACTAACCCGATGAATCCGTCTCCTCCAAAGAAACAGCGATTTGGCAGATTCTTTAGGCCAAATAAGTCTCAGTCACAATCTCAGCAATCCCATCAGCATAGTTCACAACAGAAAGCACAAGTTTACTCCCTCACGAACGAGCCACGATTCTGCAAGCGATGCAGAAAGTCACACATGGGGTTGTGCAATCCAGAAGACGTTACTTGCTTTGCGTGCAATATGATCGGTCACAGCAGTGAGGAATGTCCACAGCAGGGACGAGGATGTGCGAAGTGTGGTAAGAGAGGACACTTCATGTACCAGTGTCGAAGCGGATCACGTTATCAGTCTCAATCATCAGCAGGAGGTTCTACAGGGAAAAGTTCTGCTGCAACGCCGACTGCAAGAACTCGAGCCTTTCAGATAACAGCAGAAGAAGCGAAAGAAACACCTGATGTGGTTACCGGTATGTTCTTACTTAACTCCATTCCTGCTAGAGTATTATTCGATTCCGGCGCCAGTCGTTCTTTTATATCCACATCTTTTGCACAAAGGCTACATAAAGCTCCATCAAAGCTTCCCATAATACTTGATATTGAGACAGCCAGTAACAATTTCGTTATGGCTGAATCTGTCTACCGAAACTGCACTCTGCTCGTAAATAACATCGTATTCAACCTCGATCTCATCCCGATTCCATTGAAAGAGTTTGACGTCATCATCGGCATGGATTGGCTAATGAACAACGAGGCTACAATTATCTGCAACCGGCGAGTCATCAGAATCAAGTCTTCAGACGGCCGAGTACTTGAGATCAAGGGCGAGAAGCGAAAAGGTGATCACTGCTTCATTTCTGTTGATAAAGCTTATAAGTATCTATCCAAGGGTCACGAATCCTATCTGTGCTACGTTTTATCTGAATCCAACTCTGAAAAGAAGTCTTTATCTGATATTCCTATCGTCTGTGAGTTCCCAGACGTATTCCCTGACGATATTTCTGGAGTGCCACCGGAACGTCAAGTCGAGTTCAGTATTGACTTGGTTCCTGGTGCGGCTCCTATTGCAAAAGCTCCATACAGACTTGCACCTGCAGAAATGTAGGAAATGTCAAAACAGCTGCAAGAGCTGTTGGAAAAAGGTTTTATTCGACCGAGTTCTTCTCCGTGGGGTGCACCAGTCTTATTTGTCAAAAAGAAAGACGGAACCTTTCGTATGTGCATCGACTACCGCGAGTTGAACAAGGTTACCATAAAGAATAAATATCCTCTGCCCAGGATTGATGATCTGTTTGATCAACTGCAAGGAGCTAGTTATTTCTCAAAAATAGATCTTCGTTCTGGGTATCATCAACTGAAAGTAAGAAATGAGGATATTCCGAAGACAGCCTTCCGTACAAGATACGGTCATTACGAATTTCTCGTAATGCCGTTCGGCTTAACAAATGCACCAGCGGCATTCATGGATCTCATGAATCGTGTGTGCAGACCAATGCTGGATAAATCAGTTATCGTGTTCATAGACGATATTCTGATTTACTCCAAAACGGAGGCTGATCATTCTATCCATCTGCGGCAATTGCTAGAGTTATTAAGAAAAGAAAGACTCTACGCAAAATTCTCTAAGTGCGAATTTTGGCTCAGACAGGTATAATTTCTATTATATATGTCTTGAGCTATTTCCTAAGTATTCTTTAATTTACATCAGAACTTGAATTCCTACTTTGATTTTTATAGATCCAGTTCCTTGGCCATGTTGTTTCTGGCGAAGGGATTTCCGTTGATCCTTCGAAAGTCGAGGCCGTTCAGAAATGGCAAACGCCTCGTAATGCCTCTGAGATCCGAAGTTTCCTTGGATTGGCCGGTTATTATCGGCGATTCATAAAGGACTTCTCAAAGATTGCTGTGCCGCTTACAATGCTAACACGAAAGAATACTCCTTTCGTTTGGACCGATAAACAGCAAGAGGCATTCGATATTCTGAAGCAAAAGTTGATTCAAGCGCCAATCCTAGCCTTGCCAGAAGGTAATGATGATTTCGTTGTCTATAGCGATGCCTCTGGTACTGGCTTAGGATGTGTTCTGATGCAAAGGGGAAAAGTAATTGCCTATGCTTCAAGGCAATTAAAAGACTATGAGAAAAGTGCACCAACTCATGATCTTGAGTTGGTTGCTGTTACCTTTGCACTGAAGATCTGGCGTCACTATCTATATGGGACTCGGTGTCAGCTCTACACCGATCATAAGAGTCTCAAATACCTTTTCACTCAAAAAGATCTGAACATGAAACAGCGTCGATCCTTGGAGCTTATCAAGGATTATGACTGCGAGATCTTATATCATCCCGGCAAAGCAAATGTTGTCGCGGATGCGTTGAGTAGAAAAGTATATCCAGAAAAGTGTTGTTATGCCCTAACTCCAGTTATATTCTCTTCTGATCTTATTGAAGATATTCGAGTTGCTCAAACTGAAGCGCTGAAAGAAGAGAACTTAGATTCTGAAAATCTAAAAGGGCAACTACAATTTCTGACTCTGAATCATTTAGGACTTCACTGTCTCAAAGGAAACCGAATCTGGATTCCTAAGTATGGTTGATATCGTATTGCACTATTTGTGGGACCTAGACTCTGAGGACTGACCCGGAAGGGGAGGTCTTCACACCTTCCTTCTTCTGGTCAACTTGTAACCCCAAAAAGAAATTTAACTCTCCCATTGCACTCATCTCGAATTTCGACTTCATCACCTTCTCGAAATCTTTGCACATTTGTTCGTCTGATGATCCAAAAATGATATCATCCACGTGCACTTGTACCAAGATGAAATGTTCTCCTTTTCTCTTAACGAACAGCGTACTATCTATCCTACCCCTTTCAAACCCGTTCTCTAATAAATGGTTGGATAGAGTCTCGTACCACGCCCTAGGTGCTTGATGCAATCCATATAAAGCCTTATCTAAACGATATACTCTATCTGGATACTTTGGATCTGTAAATCCGGGTGGCTGTTCTACATACACCAGCTCCTTCACTTTCACATAGAGGAAAGCACTCTTAACATCTAATTGGTATACCTTAAAGCCCTTGAAGGAAGCAAAAGCCAGAAACAACCTAATGGCTTCCAGCCTTGCTACTGGCGCAAACACCTCATTGTAATCGATTCCCTCCTCTTGGTTGAAACCCTTTACAACTAACCTAGCCTTGTTGCGAGTGACTATACCCCGATCGTCTCTTTTGCACTTAAAAACCCATTTGGTTCCTATTGCAATTTCCCCTCGAGGTAATGGAACTAACTCCCACCCTTCTAGTTTCCTAAACTGAGAGAGTTCTTCTTGCATCGCTTCAACCCAGGAGTTATCCTTTAGTGCCATTTGCACATTCTTAGGCTCTACTTGCGAGATGAAACAAGAATAGAGACAGGTATGATATGCCTCGGAGTCGTTAATCATCGACAACAACACAGTGTTGTTATTTAAACTACTCCTAGTCCTCACACCCTCGTTAGGATTTCCTATGATGCTTTCTATAGGATGGTCCTTGTTGATCCTAGATGTCTCTATCTCGTCAACTCTCAGATTATCTCCTAAGTTAGATGCTATTTCACCTAATGGGGGAACATCCTCAGCTTCCACATTTTCCTCCTCGTGGACATTTTCCTCAGAGTTGGAATTTGTTGACTGAGTCTGGTTCTCAGTTGAAGGTGCCTCTGGATCAGTAACTTCTGGAGATCCATCTTCAGTCGAAGTAGGCTCGGATGTGGGTTGAAATGTAGTCCTCGGAAAGGTATGACCTTCGTCATTCAGATGCAACGTCGCCATGTCCTTTTCGATTGTACCTGCATTTTCATTCAAAGGAATGTTAAATGACTCAAATAATTTATCATAGTCAAATATCCATTCCGGACCTGTTTGGGGTTCATGTGTATAGCTTGTGACTTCAATGTTATACACAATCTCTACGGTACCATTCGTTTTGTTAAAAACCCGTTTGTTTATTGAGTTCGGCACATAACCTAGGAAGTATCCCTCGTCAGCCTTTTCACCAAACTTAGGTTGATGTTTTGTTCGCAATAGAGTGCATGGTACCCCAAACGGTTCGAAGCCAGTTAAATTAGGTGGCCGTTTATTCAAAATTTCATAACAGGTTTTGTTCAAAGATTTGACAGTTAGGACCCGGTTTAAAATATGACATGCGGTATTCACTGCCTCCCCCCAAAACATGGTAGGAAGCTTTGAATCCGAAAGCATAGTCCTAACTTCCTCAATCAATGTCCTGTTTTTACGTTCGGCCATCCCATTTTGTTGAGGCTCATACGGTGCACTAAATTGATGCACTATGCCCTTTGAGAGGCAATATACACCAATTACAGTGTTTTTGAACTCAGTTCCATTATCACTACGAAGCCTTTTAACCCGTGTTCCATAGGAATTCTCCACTTGGTCTAAGAACCCGATGAGCTTGGAAGCCGTCTCGTCCCTTGTACCTAGAAAGAAAACCCAAGAAAATCGTGAGTAATCGTCAGTGATAACTAAACAAAACCAACTACCTCCTATACTCCTTTTGTTGATTGGTCCGAAAAGATCCATATGCAACAAATCGAATGTAGAGGTGATGGAATTCTGAGTCTTGGACTTGTGTGTCTTCTTATGTTGTTTGCCCTTCTTGCATGGTAGACACTTGTCCTCGAACTGAAAACTCTTCATAGGCACACCTTGCACCAACCCATTCTTCGTTATGTAGTTCATTTTTCTTAGGTGCAAGTGAGCCATGCATCTGTGCCACAACACTGATTCAGTCTCCGAAGCTTTTGACAGTAAGCAGATCGGACCCATCCAAGTATCCGGCTGGTTCATATCGAGCATGTACAATTCATTCTTCCTTGGAGCCCGCATCAATATCCATTCTTCAGGTATCTTGAATCTTGGTTTTAGCACTAACGCTTCAGTGTCAGTAAACAACACTGAATTCTTCCTATCACAGATTTGAGATACACTAATGAGATTATGAACCAGTTTATCAACGTGATAAACTTGATCCAAGGTAATCGTCCCATTAGTGACTTCTCTAGTACCAGTGATGGTTCCTCCTTTATTTCCCGCGAATGATACAAATCCCCGATTCCCACCCTTGAAGTCTGTAAGGAGACTTCTTTCCCCTGTCATGTGCCTGGAGCATACACTGTCGACGAACCATTTATTGATTTCTATCAAATATTTTTACAATGAGAAAATATTGATTTCTATCAAAAACATGAAAAACACCAAAGTATTTCCCGTATCCCAATTTGATAAGCTCGAAAAACACGAACACGAGAGAATAACCGTCCAAAAGCGTCAAGAAACCTAGGATGTATCTCTATGAACACGAAGAACACTAAGAACACCCCGTAGGCTCTGATACCACTTGTAAGGTCTACACAACACGGATCTATCTAGACGCGGAACCGTCAACGAGTGCGGAATCCTCGTTAACGGGTAGACGGTAACAATTCTCACTAGAAATACAGAGACTATCAATAAGCTGTACGAACTACGACGGACGCACCTACGAATTGATTCTCTCCGAAACAACCCTAAGACTGATGATAAACTCGAAATCGCTTTATGCTTAATCTCTCTCGAATTCTGCAAAAAGTCTGATAATTATTCGAGTCTATCCCTAATTATAGAGGCTAATTCGAGTCTGCCATGGGCCAAACTCGAATCAGGCTCAAGGCCCATTCGAGTTTGTCCCCACTGACACTTTCGAATCTGCCTACTAAGGAACATTCGAATCTACCTAGGAACACATTCGAATCTGTCATAGATTCGAATGCCAATCCTTATAGAATTCGAATTTACTCTATCACCTATTTAACTTAGAATTGAAACTTATGTTTTTAACTTATGTTTGATTTTATCTTTGATCTTTATGTTTGAACTTCTTGTAATGCGTTACATCAAGTTCAAACATACAATCAATAATAATTATCAAACATATATAAACATATATATCAAATACTTGCTAAAACCACAATGTTGGATCACTTAAACTGCTATCGTCACACAGGGTGTACCAACAGACACACACACACACACACACACACACACACACATATATATATATATATATATATATATATATATATATATATATATATATATATATATATATATATATATATATATATATATATAGAGAGAGAGAGAGAGAGAGAGAGTGTGTGTGTGTGTGTGGTTCAAAAAAGTAACTCTCGAAATCAAGTGCACGTGAAGGTACTAACCTTAAAAAACTTTTTTTTTAATTTTTTTTTCTCCTAAACATGTTTAAATTAATGTTATACACATGATATATGAATTTCACATACATTCACACTTTATGTGTCCTTAAAAATTATGTGAATGCTTAATGCATATTTATGTGAATGGACATCCATGTGAATGGTCATTTCACACAATGTGAATGGTGTGAATGACCATTCACATAATCTTTTTTTACCATTCACAAAAATTATGATGTTGCTCCTTTTGAAAAAAAGTCTTATAATGTTGTCTTATACATGCTTATTCAAAAAAAATATATGTGAATGATCATTCACATTATGGTACGCTGGAATCTCATGCTATAATTTATCCATTTTATGTACGAATTGTGCATTTAAGAAATTTTGTGCATTTGATGTTCAAATTTGTGCATATAGTTTATAATTTAATGAATGTAAAATTTTAAATGAAATTTTAGTGTTAGATTATGATATTTATTAATATTTAAGACTAATAATGATTTTAAGTAAAACTTTTAATTTTAAAATTTGTGCATTTGATGTATAAATTTGTGCATTTTGGAGTGGTTCTCACGTTCTCACGGTAACAAGGGTTCTTACCGGAACTCAACCATATATATATATATATATATATATATATATATATATATATATATATATATATATATATATATATATATATATATATATATATATATATGTATATGTATATATATATAGGGAGGTTCAATTGAGAACTTTTATGCATCGAGGTACAAAAGAACCTACATCATCCATTAGATCTAAAAATTGTATGGATTAGATTAATGGCAAAAGGGTAAATAGTTCAACAATTTTATGTATCTTGTGCATTATAGAAACAAACAAGAAAAAGCATTTTGGGAAATGTGCATACCTCATTAAATTTTATATTCAACAAATAATCAAATAATAAATGTTAAATAAATTCAATTGATACATTTCCAAATTTAACAAAAATCACACAAATTCAAAAAAGATGATGGAGATCGATGCATTTCATGCATCGTTAATCGTGTTTATCTATGCATTGTGTTTAAAAAAGACACATTCAACAAAAATATACACAAATTCATTTATGCATCGTGTTCAACTTGTTCATCATTCATCTATGCATCGTGTTCGTCGTTCATATTCTTCATTCATCTATGCATCTTCATTGTTCATTATCCATTTATGCATCATCATTTTTCGTTGTTCATCATTCATCATCCATCTATGCATCGTCATTATTCATCATGCATCTATGCATCGTGTTCTTCATAATCATCATCGGTTGCATCTCTTGTTCATGTTCATCTTCAAAGTCGTTGTTCATCGTTAATCTTCGTCTTCAAATCATCATCACTATTTAAATGATGAAAAACACGATTAGTTAGAGAGAGATAAAGAGAGAAATGAGGAGGAAAATGAGGAATGTAATTAATATGAGATTTTAATTCAAAATGTAACTCCTAATTATCTTTTATTGATTTTTAGAAATAAATTAATTACCATATCTTTAGTTTTCCCTAAATGCCATTTGTGCACCTTTGGTAGATTATTCGATGCATAAAAGTTCCTCGAGGTTCTCGATGCATAAAAGTCCTCAATTAAACCTCAATCTATATATATAGTCAGGTTCAAAAATTACCTCTCGAAATCAATTGCACCCGAAGGTATTAACCTTAAAAATATTTTTTTTAATTTTTTTCTCATAACCATGTTTAATTTAATGTTATACGCATGATATATGAATTTCACATACATTCACACTTTTTGTGTCCTTAAAAATTATGTGAATGCTCAATGCATATTTATGTGAATGGTCACCATTCACATGATTTTTTTTACCATTCACAATATTTATAATATTGCTCCTTTTGAAAAAAAAATCTTATAATGTTGTCTTATACATGTTTATTCAAAAAAAAATACATGTGAATGATCATTCACATTAGGGTACATTGGGTACGCTGATGAACCTGATTATATATATATATATATATATATATATATATATATATATATATATATATATATATATATATATATATATATATATATATATATATATATATGTTCAAGTGAGTATCACCCATAATGCAGCGCACCAGAAGGTACCACCCTTAAAAGTAATTTTTTTGAAATTTTTTTTCATGAACATGTTTTAATTAACATTACACAGATGATATATAAATTTCACGCATATCCGAACACTCTAAGTGCATGAAAACACGCATCACATAAATGTGTGTTCACATATATTCAAAATCATATAAGTGTGTGTTCACATCATTTTTTAGGAGCTAAAAGATGTGAATGGATGTGAAATTTACATATGATCCTCATAATGTTAATTAAAACATGTTTATGAAAAAAAAATTTAAAGCTTTTTTAAAGCCGGTACCTTGTGGTGTGCTGCATAATGGGTGGTACTCTCACTACTACAAAATGACCCTAATGTAACACCGAGAAAATGTCGCATTAGGCCTTAAAAGTGTTGCATTAGGGCTAATGTGACACTTTATCAAATGCCACCTTAGCCAATGTCGCCTTAGGTCTAAAGCGACACTTTTCTCAAAATGTGCAACACATTTTAAAAGTGTTGCATATATTTAATAATTGCAACACTTTTAAGATGCAACACTTTTTACATTCTAATGCAACACTTTATGATTTATTGTCATTAAGCTAAGACAACACTTTATTCATCAAATGTGACACTTTTATTGTCTTTTAACAAAATATATGTGACACTATTTATGCTCTATTGCAACACTTTTCTTATTCTTTTCAGTTTAATACAAATATAATATATTAATATATTGATTTGTAATGTTTTTCTTCATATAATACCAAATTCTATAATATAAATTAATAATAGAAATAATGTCATATCATTAAAATTGTATTACAACAATATTAAGGTATAAGACCAAAAATAACCACAATGAAATGTAGAAGCAACACAAAAAAGAGTCGATTACAATCCCAAAACGTATATTCTTAATTCCTAGACTTGAAATTTCTTTCATATGACGTCGTTGCTTCATTTCATCATCTTTGCAAGCTCTACACATGACTTTGCATATATATATATATATATATATATATATATATATATATATATATATATATATATATATATATATATATATATATATATATATATATATAATAAAGAAGAACACATAAATGACACATGTCATTTTCACACTTTATTTGAAAAGATAACTACAAATATAAAATAAAAAATACAAATTATACAAATACATAAATAAAATTTAAGAATACGTGGGTACATAAACTAGTTATATATACACACACACACAATTAAAACATAGAATTATAACAAAAGAAAATTTTTTATATGTATTAACTTTTTTTTTATAAATACACCACTTCTAAAAACTGTCACATATTTACATTTGAAATGCAACATTTAAAATTAGTGTTGCATTTTTTTAATAAAGTTGTAACGCTTTTAAAAGTGTTACATTTTTTTAATGAAAACCGTAACACTTTAAAAAAAGTGTTACATTTTAAACAAAAATTGCAACACTTTAAAAAATGTGTTGCATAAAATCATTATATGCAACATTTATTGTAAAAGTGTTGCTCTATAACTAATTTACAAAAAAAGCAGCATTTTTCATAAGTGCTACATCAAAAGTGCCGCATTAGATTTATTATGTAGTAGTGGTATAAAAAGAATGATATTGTTGAATAAATATATGAATAAATAAGACAATATCTCGATAGCTCGTGTGTCTCAAATCTCGTATAAGTAACACAGTTCACAATAAACACAGTATACATGCATGATAGTATCTCAATAATAAAACTCGTAAGAAAACTCATAAAGAAAGCTCAGTAAAAGATCATGCAAGTATAAATAAATAATCGTAGAAATATCTCAAAAAAGCATGCAAACTCACCTGCCCAGCTAGCTACACTACTCAGTCTCGTCTCCCTGCCCTTTCCGGACCCTATCAACCCGAGACCCTGAAATCACAACACATGACTCAATATCACAATCTCAACCCAACAACTATATACACGTTTCCCAACAACTCACGAAACCCAAAGACCCGAACACCTGACTCGTAGAACCCAAAAACCCTAATCCTAAACCCTGCCGCATCGCAGCCGCACTGACCATCGCGGTCGCGGTCGCTCTTACCATCTCGATCGCGCTCACCCAAACCGCCAGCGATCTATCTCAAGAACATCGCGGCCCGCGATCTCGCGATCGAACAGTAGCAGGTCTGCTCTGTTCTTCTTACAGTCCAGAGGTTAAATCCCCAATCTGATTTCAGCTCGATATGCAGCCACAAAATACTACGAATTTACTCATAATCACATATATAGACTCAATTCACTTCTTTTCCAACAATTAACAACAAATTCATCAAATTAAGCTCAAACTTACCTAAATCAATTAGGAGAAGTTGATGAAGATTTAGTTGCCAAATCTCAGATCCAATCCCACACTTTGATTGTTGCAGCTGTTGAAGGCACAAGCACACAAAAACACACACTCAAATCTCCGATTTTGGAAGATGAAGAATGAAGCAAGCAAGAAGAGAGGTCACATAGATATACGTTTTGGAATAAACCCGGTCCGACACCCAATATCCGATCCTGATACCCCAGAGTACATATTTATATTGTCGGATCCCAAATTAAACAATTAATCCAATGAATTAATTCCACGTACCTATCCCAGAAATGGGATGTTACAAGTCCTCCCTCCTTATGAAGATTCTATCCTCAGAATCTAGCTCGAAATAAAGAGGTGAGGATAACGGCTACGCATCTCTGACTCTGGCTCCCATGTGACACTGGTACCCTTGTGGTGCTTCCACTGCACCAACACTAACACCACCTCTTTATTACGTAGCCTTTTCACCTTCCGATCTGTCACTGCCTCTGGCTGCTCAGCATACTGAAGCCTATCGTCGACTTCGATCTCTGACAGGGGCACTCTCTGATCATCACGGGCTAAGCACTTACGAAGATGGCTAACATGGAACGCATTATGGACTCCCGATAACTCTGCAGGCAAATTCAGGCAATAAGCCTGATCCCCGATCCTCTCGATAACCTCGAACGACCCAATATAACGCGGACCAAGCTTACCTCGTCTCCGAAACCGAATAATCCCTTTCCAGGGTGAGACTTTCAGCATCACGGTATCTCCGACCTGAAACTCTAACTCGGACATCCGGCGATCCGCGTAACTCTTCTGACTCTGAGCTGTCCTAATCCGCTGCTGAATCATAGCGACCTTGTTGCTAGTCTCCTGAAGAATCTCTGGCCTGCTGATAGGACGCTCCCCGACCTCTCCCCAATACACCGGAGTTAAACATTTACGCCCATAGAGAGCGTCAAACGGAGGCATGCCGATAGATGCGTGGTAGCTGTTATTATACACAAACTCAACAAGCGGCAAATGAAGATCCCAGCTACCCCCGAAATCGATAACACAAGCTCGCAGCATATCCTCCGGTGTCTGATTAGTCCGCTCTGTCTGACCCCCTGTCTGAGGTGGGTAGGTTGTACTCAGTTGAACTCAGGTGTCCAATTCTCTATAAAAACTCTGCCAGAATCACGACACAAATCGGCTATCTCGGTCAGACGTGATAGACCTCGGAACTCCATGCCTCGCAACGATCTCACTGATGTAGAGGCGCGCCAACTGATCCATCGAAATAGTCCCGCGAACGGCCAAGAAGTGAGCGCTCTTCGTAAGCCGATCGACAATAACCCAGATCGTATCATTCCCACGAACAGTCCGCGGGTGTCTCACTATGAAGTCCATGGTGATATCATACCACTTCCACTCTGGAATCTCTAATGACTGAAGTCTACCATGCAGCTTCTGATGCTTGCTCTTCACTCTCAAACACGTCATACGCGCCTCCACATACTTTCCTACATCCCTCTTCATCCCCGGCCACCAATAATGAACTTGCAAATCTCTGTACATCTTCGTGCTGCCCGGACGGATCGACAATCTAGACTTTTGGGAGTCATCTAGAATCAGCTGCCGCAAACTGCCTACTCTGGGGACCCACACTCGACCTCGAAGGGTCATCAATCCTCTGTCATCTCTACTCAACAACTCCAGCTGCCCAGCTAATCTCTCTCTCTGCACATTCTCACCTCTTAGACCCTCCTCCTGAGCTAACTACAGACTATCAATCAGGGTCGACGTGACCTCTAACCGAGAAGCTCTGGACGTAACCGTCTGCTCATAAGATCTCCTGCTCAAGGCGTCTGCCACCACGTTAGCTTTCCCCTGGTGGTACTGGATATTGCAATCATAATCCTTCAGGAGCTCCATGCTGCGCCTCTGTCTCATGTTCAGCTCCTTCTAACTGAAAAGATATTGCAAACTCTTATGGTCGGTGTGTACTGTAAAACGCGTCCCATAAATATAATGCTGCCATATCTTCAAGGCAAAGACTATTGCGTCTAACTCTAAATCGTGCACTGACCGACTCAACTCATAACTCCGAAGCTGCCTCGAGGCATAAGTAATCACCTTGCCTCTCTGCATCGGTACACACCCTAGCCCAGTAAAGGAGGCATCACAATAAACAGCAAAATCCTCGGAACCCTCTGGCAATGCTAGAACCAGAGCCCTACACAACCGATTCTTCAACTCTCAAAAAACACTCCTGCTCCTCGGTCCACACAAACGGCACAGACTGTCGCGTCAACATCGTCAGTGGCACTGCGATCTGGGAAAAGTTCTCGATAAATCGCCGATAATACCCGGCCAAACCCAAGAAACTGCGAACCTCTAACACAGATGTGGGCTGGCCTCAACTCATAATAGCCTCAATCTTCGTGGGATCTACCTTAACACCCTCGCTCGTCACCACGTGCCCTAAGAACTGCACCTCTCGAAGCCAAAACTCGCACTTCGAAAACTTGGCATACAGTTTCTCTCTCTGCAAGGTACTCAAAACCTCTCTCAGATGCTGGTCGTGCTCCTCGCTACTCCTCGAGTAGATCAGAATATCATCGATAAACACAATCACGAACTGATCGAGCATCGGCCTGCAGACCCCATTCATCAGGTCCATAAACGCTGTTGGGGCGTTAGTCAGCCCGAACGACATGACTAAAAACTCATAATGACCATATCTGGTCCTGAACGCAGTCTTAGGTACATCCTCATCTCTGACTCACAGCTGATGATATCCGGAACGCAGATCAATCTTGGAGAAGTAGCTCGCCCCCCTGAAGCTGATCAAAAAGATCATCAATCCTCGGCAAGGGATAACGGTTCTTCACCGTTACCCTATCTCTCGATAATCTATACACATACGCATCGTCCCATCCTTCTTCTTCACAAATAGCACAGGAGCTCCCCACGGAGAAGAACTGGGGCGAATAAACCCACGATCCAGAAGATCCTGAAGCTGCGTCATCATCTCGCGCATCTCGGTCGGAGCTAACCGATAAGGCGTGCGCGCAATAGGAACGGCCCCGGGAACTAGGTCGATCCTGAACTCGACCTGACGATCAGGCGGCAAACCCGGTAACTCGTCCGGAAACACGTCAGGGAAATCCCTAACCACTGGCACATCACTGGTCTCCCTCTTCTCCTTCTTCGCATCCACTACATAAGCTAAATACGCGGCACACCCCTTCGCCACATACCTTTGCGCCTGCGCCATCGACGCTATACTCATATCTCATTTACGCCTCTCACAATACACAATCACCGACTCAAAATCGGAAATAGGAATACGGATCATCTTCTTAGAACAGAAGATATCCGTCTGGCGCGCTGTCAGCCAATCCATGCCTACAATCGCATCGAAACTGCTAATCTCCATAGGCATCAAGTCTATGGAAAATCGGTGACTATCTATCTCTAATCACAATCTCTATAAATACGGCTCACTAACACCGTACTACCATCATCAAGCTCGACAATAACAGGCACAGATAACTCAAATGAAGGCATAGAAAAATAATCACAGAAGGAGGCAGATACATATGAACGATCAGATCCCGAATCAAACAAGATAAAGGCATGTAGTCCATTAAGAATGAGCGTACCAGATACAACATCAGGCGACTCACGCGCCTCCTCAGCAGTAGCCTGAAAGACCCTGCCACGAGCCCTCGGTGCTTCCCCTTCCTGAGGTGCTGAAGATGATCCAGAAGCTCCGGCCCCACTCGAACTCGATCTTGGGAACCCTGCTCCGAGATTCGGGCAATCCCGAGACATATGACTTGGCTTCCCACATCGGAAGCACAGGGACTCCTGAGAAGTACATGCAGCAGCAGTGTGACCAAACTGGCCACACCGAAAACAACGAAGATGCTCTGGGGCACACGACCCTGCATGGCGGTGATGGCACCACTGGCAATCTCTCTCCCCATAACCCGAACTGTCCACCCGGATCCCCGAATCCCTAGATCATCTACCACCACTTCCCTGGCTTTGGATCTGACCCTGTCTCTGGCCCTGACCCCGCTGTCTCTGCCCCTGCTGTCTCTGACCACCCTGACTCTGTCCCTGAGCGACCCCAGACTGCCCCTCACTCCGACCCTGATCTCGCTGGGCTCCGACACTCTGACCTCCCTGCTCCGAATAGCCACCCTGGCGACTCTCTCTATAAAACCTCGAGGTCCCTGAACCCTGCCCCTGACTCGACTACTCAATACGCTGCCTCTAGGGAGCCTGCTGCTCCCGCTGTCTTTCAACCTCCCGCTCTTGTCGGCGGGCATACTCCATCGCAGACGAAAAAGTGGAGTCACGCAGCATCCCCACAAACTCTCTAATGTTTGGCCTCAATCCCTCGATGAACATGTTGACCTTTCGGTCCTCGGTGGCTACCTAATGCGGCGCAAACTGTGCTCTATCAAACATGTCAATATACTCCTGAACGGATCTGGATCCCTGCTGCAGATGAATAAACTCCCGCACTAACTCCCTTCTCGTATCCTGTGGACAGTACTGCAACTCGAACTCGATACAAAACTCCTCCCAAGACATCAGATAGGCCTCATCAACTCCTCAAGCACTAACAACTGAACTCCACCATCGCAACGCTCCCCCTTTCAGCAGGTAGGAAGCGTAACTCACTCTATCAGCCCCGTCCACATGGGCTATACGAAACGCCGCCTTGACCTCTCGCAGCCAATCAAGTGCCTTCGAGGTACTAACCCCACCAGAAAACTCAGAAGGTCGACCTGTCATAAAGTCCTTAAAGGACCCTCGCGATGGCTGGCTAGACGAAGCACCAGCCCCCGAACTCTAGCCTCCCTCAGCCGGAGGCACCGCACCTCGACCCCTACCCGCACCCTGAACAGGAAAACGCTCGTCTAATATCTGACCTATCACCAAATACAAGTCAGACCTACGCACCGACTCGTCATCCCTATGGTCATCACCCTAAGGCCAGCTGCCCTGAAGGTCCATAACAACCTGCACAATAAAATAACAATACGAATTAACTCTACAAGACTCTACACACTACTCGTTTATCACCTAATACTCTACTTCGGATTACAATCCAAGGATCTAGACTCCATGGTTTAAGCTTAAGCATCCGTTAGATACTTAATCTCTTAAACCTAGGCTCTGATACCAAGCTTGTAATACCCTCGAACTAATCCACAATGCCACATAAATGTCATGTCAACAACGATATAATATAATAGTCTCTAACTATTCCTGATACACACATGTGGAAACCCGATAATTTTAAAACTTTAATTATACAATAGACGGTCACGGAAATCCCTGAAAGTAAAGCAACCTATCCGAAGTATATATATATATATTATATATATATATATATATTATATATAGTATATATATATATATATATATATATACATATATATATTATATATATATATATACATAATATATATAATACATATATATATATATATATATATATATATAATATATAACATATATATATATATATACCATATATATAATATATATACATATATATATATATATATACATATATATATATATACATATATATATATATATATATATATATATATATATAAGGGTCGGGATCAACGGAGTACCATGTTAGACTGGGGAACCGGAGTCCATCCATGTTTGGTTATAAGTTTAAAAGGGTAATATAGTCAATTAGATTTATCTTAAATAATAAATGACAACTAATAAATTAATAGATTCCTTAATTATAGAGATCTACTTCCATAACATATCTATAATAAATTTCAAAATGGATTCTAATGAACATGTTCAATTAGATTCGACAATGGTTTTAGTGAACATGTTCAATTGGATTCGACAATTGATTTTAGTGAACATGTTCAATCGGATTCGACAATGGGTTTTAGTGAACATGTTCAACCGGAGGTGTCAAATAAATGTATTTATTATTTTCTTTAAACCGTTCGTGAAAGTTCAATTTCATTTACACGTTATTCCACATGTGCAATCGGGGTTTATTTTGTTTTTAGTCGATGTTAACCGTTTTGGTGATAAACCAATATTGACGGTATTGAACATGTTCAATCGTGGTTTATAGAGTGTCATCATTATTGCACAAGTTCAGTATGAGTGTAAGGATTGATATTAATTGAAATGAAGATTTTCATGGGATACACAGAATCTTTGATTCTAATTTGATTTTAATACCATTTTTACCCCAACATAATTAATGTGGGAAAGAATTTTAAACAAATTTTATATTATATTTTAATAATTTTAATGATAAATGATTGGCTATAAATGGTCCCCCGGTACCCCAGTTTAACATGGTACCCCATTGATCTTGAATATATATATATATATATATATATATAATATATATATATATATATATATATATATATATATATATATATATATATGTTCAAGTGAGTACCACCTCTAATGCAGCGCACCAGAAGGTCCCACCCCTAAAAGTAATTTTTTTTGAAAAAATGTTTCATGAACATCTCTGATTAACATTACACAGATCATATGTAAATTTCACGCGAATCCGAACATTCTAAGTGCATGAAAACACGCATCACATAAATGCACGTTCACATGTCTTCAAAATTATATAAGTGTGTGTTCACATCATTTTTTAGTAGCTAGGAGATGTGAATGTATATGAAATTTACATATGATCTTCATAATGTTAATTAAAACATGTTTATAAAAAAAATTTTAAAAAAAGTTTTTTTAAAGATGGTACCTTTTGGTGTACTGCATAATGGGTGGTACTCACTCGAACCATATTATATATATATATATATATATATATATATATATATATATATATATATATATATATATATATATATATATATATATATATATATATATATATATATATATATATGGTTCGAGTGAGTACCACCCATTATGCAGCGCACTAGAAGGTACCACCTTATATATATATGGTTCGAGTGAGTACCACCCATTATGCAGCGCACCAGAAAGTACCACCTTTAAAAAAACTTTTTTAAATTTTTTTTCATAAACATGTTTTAATTAACATTATGAAGATCATATGTAAATTTCACATACATTCACATCCCCTAGCTCCTAAAAAATCATGTGACACACTTGGATTTATATGATATTATGCAGTTTTAGAATATATGAAATTCTCTCTAATATCTATCCATAAATGGTATAATAATTTTAAATTCAAATCAAACGATTCAAACAATTAATTATATTGTATGTTTTTAGTTTGTATATACTTTTAGAAAACATGGTTAATATTTTTTAATTTTCTATTTTACATATATTTATATAAAGAATTACACATTAATAATATTCGTGTAACACACTTGTAAATTTACTAGTATATAGATATTCATATGATTAAACTTTGAGTTTTATAAATTGTCAAATGACGATGAATGAATAGGTATTTATACATTCATTCAAATAGTTATTTAGTAGATTTATAAAATTTAAAATTATATAAACTGTAATATATATATATATATATATATATATATATATATATATATATATATAATATGATGTTAATTTACATGTGAAGATGAAAATAAAATTGTAAAAAAAATTTAGAGCCATATATTGAGTTCTTTTTAGTATTCTTTTGTCTCATTGGAATAAATGCAAATGTCAAACGATTATTGCCTTTCTAGAAGAGGGGATGTATTGTTGTTCTCTAGTCTTTACTATGTTTGGTTTGATGAGGAAATATTGTATAACATGCATATTGGACCAACTATTTTTATTTTTCAGGGAATATTGCATTTTTGAGAAACAAAAAGCAATTTTATATATTTCCAATATCAAGTAATTATAAGCTTATGACTAAATTCATTAAATTTAATTTTTAAAAAATGAAAAATTCCTGCAAAACACTTTGTAGTACTTAAAACATCGTATGTTTTCAAAGTTAAAGTGTTTAAGAATATGTTTACAATATGTTTTATCATGTTCTTAATCTGTAAAACACTTTGTAATTTGAAAAATTATGCAAAAAACTTTATAAGTATAAAAAATTTCAATTAAATACCCCTTTCAATTTTTTTTTCCTGATAAGTTCCTAAAGTAATTAGTTTTTATAGAATCAGTCTAAAATTAACTTGTAACCTGCTAAACAAGGTACCATGCATAACCTATTTTGTAAAAGAGATAATTTCATATATACCATTTTTAAATTTCATAATATTATATATATATATATATATATATATATATATATATATATATATATATATATATATATATATATATACAACTTAAAATTTGAATATCATATATATCCATCCTAAATTCATAATTTCACATATACCCAACTTATGTTATTAATATCACATATATCTCTTTTAAACATCATTAATATCATTTATACCCAAATTCATTAGTTTAATTATTTTAAACATCATAATTCATTTTATTTATTAAATAATGACCATTATACCCTTATTTATTTATCCTTTTAACTATACTTCATAATATCATATTTACCCAATTAAATTAATTCTTAATATTATATCCCACATAGTAATTATATATAATATATTTTGTAGAACCTTTACCATATAATTTCTAACTCTTAAAACAAATTAACATTAACGATATAATTATTATGAAACTTTAGTTTATCTAAAAAAACTGGTTTATTTACAAATTAAGATAACCATATATTTATAATATAAATATTTATTTACTAATAATATACAAATTTCATCCGGTAATTTAATATTAAAATATTTTCTCATTTTATTAAATAAATTACTATAAAATTGGACTCTAAATATATAGGATAAAAAATATATATTAATGTTATCGTTAAAACAAAATATACACAACTAATAACATTAGATAACAAGTTATAACTCAAATACTCGATTAAAGATAATAATTAAAAAAAGTAAACTAAAGAACAATAATTATAAAACGAAAGCAAACTTTAAAAAAATAGAAACTAATGTATATAGAAAACAAAAAATTTATACTAAATTTAAAAAAAAACGCAATATAACAATAAAATTCAAAAAGAAAATAAAACATTATATGTAATCAGTTAATTGTATATAGAAAACTGCGAAAAAAAAACAAATAAGAAAATATAATAAGACGATACGATTAGATTACGAACAAGTAAAAACATAATACAATTTTTTTTATTGTTGATGTTAATTTGTTTTACTATGAAGAATTTATATAGTAAAATTTATAATAATAAGTTATATAAAATTATTAAAAGGGATATGATGCGTTAATTTAAATTGGATAAATATGATATTTTAAAATTTAGTTGAAAGAAGAAATATGTAAAGGTATAATAGTCATTAATTAATAAGCAATAATAATTATGAGTTTTAAATGCTAACAAAATGATTAAATTAATGAATTTGAGTGTGTGTGTGTGTGTGTGTGTGTATATATATATATATATATATATATATATATATATATATATATATATATATATTAGTGATCGTAACTATTTTCAGACCAGATTACTAATATATATATATATATATATATATATATAACAACCCCAAAATGTAACTACCTCTAACACAGGTAGCTAACTCCTCAAAAGAAGCAACAGAAATCCCTACTTTGGTCCATCAGGCCTACTAGCACTCCGATCACCTGAGATACACACAATAACACACACAGGTCAGCTAAAGCTGGTGAGAATGCAAGTGTTAGTGTACGATTATAAAACTCAATAAAAATATGCTCGATAGAAAAAAGTTCAGCGTTCTCTACTAAACAAAAATATGAGATCCCACAAAGCAGCTTAGATAGGTACTCAACTCGTGTGGATGAATCCACGTACCCAAGTCCCTAGACCGCACAAAGCAGCCGTCAGGACTCAAAAGGGAATTGGGAGCGACCCAACCCCTGCCCAGCCGTACGGTTTAGTATCTCGATAGCTCGTGTGTCTCAAATCTCATATAAGTAACACAGTTCACAATAAACACAGTATACATGCATGATAGTATCTCAATAATAAAACTCGTATAAAAATTCATAAAGAAAGCTCAGTAAAAGATCATGCAAGTATAAATAAATAATCGTACAAATATCTCAGAAAAGCATGCAAACTCACCTACCCAGCTAGCTACACTACTCAGTCTCGGCTCCCTGCCATTTCCCGACCCTATCTTCCCGATACCCTGAAATCACAACACATGACTCAATATCACAATCTCAACCCAACAACTCTATACACGTTTCCCAACAACTCACGCAACCCAAAGACCCGAACACCTGACTCGCAGAACCCAAAAACCCTGCCGCATCGTGGCCGCACTGACCATCGCGGTCGCGCTGACCATCTCAGTCGCGCTCACCCAAACCGCCAACTATCTATCTTAAGAACATCACGGCTCGCGACGAGGGACCGCGGTCGCGCTCACGATCGAACAGTAGCAGGTCTGCTCTGTTCTTCTTACAGTCCAGGGGTTAAATCCCCAATCTGATTTCAGCTCGATATGCAGCCACAAAATACTACAAATTTACTTATAATTACATATACAGACTCAATTCACTTCTTTTCCAACAATTAACAACAATCAAATTAAGCTCAAACTTACCTAAATCAATTACGAGAATTTGATGAAGATTTAGTTGCCAAATCTCAGATTCAATCCCACACTTTGATTGATGTAGCTGTTGAAGGCACAAGCACACACAAACACACACTCAAATCTCTGATTTTGGAAGATGAAGAATGAAGCAAGCAAGAAGAGAGGTCACATATATATACGTTTTAGAATAATCCCGGTCCGACACCCAATATCCGATCCTGATACCCCAAAATACAATTTTATATTGTCATGTCTCAAATTAAACAATTAATCCAATGAATTAATTCCACGAACCTATCGCAGAAATGGGATGTTAAACAGCCGCACCCCCCCCCCCCCACCCCCCTCTTGAGGACATGTACGTCCGCCCCTGAATGTATTACAATAATTTAGTTAATTTATTTATCTTATTAACTATTATAAAATTTTAATTGAAGATAACTTTTATATATATATATATATATATATATATATATATATATATATATATATATATATATATATATATAATTTGTATTATTATTATTTTATTTAATTTAAAACATATATTCAACTATTTATCAATATATTAAAAAAAAAAAATTTCATTTCTAAAAAATCGTATTTATATATATATATATATATATATATATATATATATATATATATATATATATATATATATATATATATATATATATATATATATATATATATATATTAACTTTTCATTTTATTATATATTACTTAATATACATACTTATATATTTAACTAATTTTTTTGAAAGATTTATACACATGTGTATTAACTTCTACCTTTTAATTTTATTAATTTGTTAAGACAATACATATTTGTAAAACAAATTAATACTTATCGACTTAACAGTATAACTAATTTAAAAGGTACAAGTTAATACACATGTATATAATTTTGGTAAAAAATTTTGGTTAATAAATATTTATATAAAGTAATATTTAATAAACAGAAAACGTTAAACAAAGTATAAATAAGTGAATATGTGTTTGAAATTAAATGTAATAATAATAATACGATACGACTTTTATATATATATATATATATAAAAGGTTATTTTCGATTGAAGTTTTATAATAATTAATGAAAATAAAAGAAAGTAAATAAATTATCGTCATATATTATTTTATTTTAATACGTGAATTAACAAAAATAATAATAATAAAAGACAATATATTAAAAACTTTATTTATTTTAGTCAAATTGTAATAATAAGAAAAAAAGTACATATTAATTATATAATGATAGAATAAAAAGTAAATAAAAATAATACAAAAAAGTAATTGGTCAATGACTAAAACTGAAACCAAATTGAAATGGCAAAATATTCATTTTTCAAATAATGTTTGGTCAAAAGACCAAAAGCATAACAAAAGAACAACCATACGTACTGAATTTGTAATTTTGATGCGAAAAGGATGATAACCATAATTTGTATATAACCACAAAGAAAAAGTGAAAAGAAAAAGAAAAAACAATAAGAAACTATGAAAAATTACATAAATGGTCCCTGAAAGATAGAAGGACAAAAATGCCCCCGAGTCTAACGACTTAAGTTAACCGCCGTTACTTTCAGGGACCAAAATGCTACAACTTTTTGATTTTAGAGACTCGTGATGTAATAAAATTATTTGAGGAACTAAAACCATAATTTCATATAAACCACATGGACTATTTGTGTAATTTAGTCAAGATTTAATCATCAAAATGAATCATTAATAAAAGTATAATGATGTTTTAAGACATTTGATCAAAGTTTAATTTCCAAATTGAATAAAAAAGGTTCAATTACAAATATGGATCAATCATGTAAGTATAATGGTGATTTATGATTTGTCCTTATTTTATTTTTTAATTATTTTTTATTAATTATTTATAAAGTTGTGAAACTATTATTGTTAATTATTAATTATTTAATAATATATATTATGATATTATTTATAATAATCATTTTAATTACACACACGTTTGTCTTTAACATATTTTTTTTTATATTTCTTATTAGGGTTAAAGTCTTACAATAGCAACCTACTTTTGAAAATGTATCGATATGGAACATCCACTTTTTTAATTGTCTATATGGTATGTGTACTTCATTTTTTTGTATCCATATGGTCATTCTACATAATAGAGCCCGACTTTTACATACGAAACAAGGTTCTAATGGTATGAAAAACAGGGGTCTATTGCAAATATGGTCATATCGGTATAAAAAATGAAGTACAGGTACCATGTCGACATTTAAAAAGTAGACGTACCATATTGATAAATTTTCAAAAGTAGGTTACTATTGTATGGCTTTACCCTTTCTTATTATAAAAACTATCTTTGTTTATACATTAGTTTATTTTTATCAAGTTTGTTCAGTTCACCGTATTGCATCGTGTTCATTCGACATTGCATCATACATCTTTATCATTTTCATCTTCATCATCTTTTTATAAAGCAACGTGATGCATCTTCATCTTTGTGTTCATCATGCATCAAGAAAAATCTATCTCCAAGAAAACCTCAAAAACATGGTTGGGAAACTTTCATCAATGGCTTCCACCATCTTCATGGAGATATTGTTGTTCACGGCTCCCACCATCATCCTGTTCATGCATCACCATCTTCATTGTCGTGTTCATGCATCGTGTACTTGGACAATGATGGTGGTGGTGGTGGCCGAAGGTAGCGGTGGTGTGGTGGTTACGAGGCGAAGAACAACACCACTTCATCACATGTTAATCACATCGATGGTTGAGAGAGAGAGAGAGAGAGAGGGGGGGGGGTGATCGGCCGAGAAGGGGGGTGAGCCAGTGATCTGGTGGTGGTGATCTAGAGAGAGAGAGAGACGGAGAGAGAGAGAGAGAGAGAGAGAGAGAGAGAGAGAGAGAGATTAATGGAATGTAGGTTTTTTTTTTGAACGGCAAACTATCATACTCTTACTCCTAAACTACTCCTTTATCCCAAAGATTTGTTTTCTCCACCTAAATTTCAACTTGCCTCCGACGGGAGTTGAACCTGTGACCTCTCTCTCTTACATAACACCCCTCTTAACTCATAAATATCTTTTAGTTGTTTTTTTAGAATTCAAATTAATTACCTTATATTTAGTATTACCTAAATGCGGTTAATGTACCCTTAATCTATTATTCGATGAATAAAAGTTCTTTCTTGTTTCCTCGATGCATAAAAATTCTCAATTAAACATCAATCTACGTATGTGTGTGACACACACAAGATGTGCATTTTACTATGTTTCGAGGGTGTAACATTTTTTATCATGCTTTTGGTCCTTAGATTAATCAGTTTTTTAAATGATCCTTTTGTCCTTGCATTGTATTTTATTTTTGGTCCTTAATCAATTAGTTTTTTTTTTGTTTTATTGCTTTTTATCCTAGTATTGTATATTTAATATGTTGTCAACTTATATCATTTCAATTTCATTGGAGTAATAATTTATTTAGTATGTTTATTATTTATTTAATTATATTATTACTAAGTTATGATAATTTAAGTATTTGTATGCTATTTATTCAAAATCTTGTGCCTTATTAATTATTATAATATTTTAGTTGAAACTACACTGTATAATATATATTTATATGTGAAAAGTCATATTATTATTATTACATATTAATTTTGAATATATACTCAACTACTAATACATTTCTTCTATGAAATATTTTTAGTTTTTTTATTACTTTTCAAGTTAAAGATTTACAAGTACTTATATATTAATTTTACTTATCTTTTCTCGCTAATATATATTAGTTTATATAAATATTTATATATTTAATTAATATTTTTTACCCAATTTAAACATATATGTATTGGCTCATACATTTCAATTTAATTACTTATTAAGTCAATACATCTGTTATAAATGTTTTCTAAAAATATATACATTGGGACGAAAATTATAATTTACTAAAAAAAGTTCAGGGGTTTATATATTTGAACTCTATTTTTTGAGATACAAAATCTTTAATTTGTTTAATTTTGCTTTTGAGAAAATAAGTTTCTACTAAAAAAACTATATTTGGGTCAAGAGTTTGAATTTTTCTTTGGAAACCCGACCAATCTAATTAATAAAATTATAAAATAAAAAACAAGGCTCAAATTTATGCCACTGCTGACTGAAAATCTTGGATCCACCACTGTCTAAATGTCATTTAGGCAATATAAGGTGCAACTTAAGTAAGACATTGATTGAAAATAAATGTCACAAGATAATGTCATGGGGTCATGGTATGTTGTTTCTAATCCCCATGTTGTCTTCATTAGAAGAATATGGATTCACATCATGGGAATGGACACACCAACAGCAACTTCAGGAAATTTCATAAATCATGATCACCACTTTAACTTTGTATTTCTATTTATAATAATGTGAGACAGGATACATGTTAAATAATTAAAACATGTTGGTGTGTGTATGCATACATATATGTATTTAGAATCAGTCTATTGAGCGTACCTTAAATAATCGAGAGCACTGAACGCACTCTCTTGTGAATAGTTATTCATAGATTTTTTTTACATAAACTAGTATAAACAAATATTATAGAACTTTTTATAAAAAAATCATACATTTATACATTAAGATTCAAAAAGTAAATCTTGTGAATGGTTAAAAAAATATCATATGAATGATGTGAATGATAATTCACTTGGATGACCTATTCATATAACTATATAAAAAATTTGAAGGATACAGACTTGATGAATGTATCTGAAATTTATATATATCATATGTGTAACTTTAATTTACACATGATTGTGAAAAAAAGTTTAAAAAAAATATTTCTAAAGACGGTACATTCAGGTCGCCCTCGATTTTGAGTAGTACTTTTTTGAACCTAAGTCTCTCTCTCTCTCTCTCTCTCTCTCTCTCTCTCTCTCTCTCTATCTGTGTGTGTGTGCGTATGTATGTATATAGACAGAAGATTTTTTATAAACATTTTATTTGTTGTGAACATTATGAACAATAAAAAACTGGCTTTGAATATTATGAATGTGAGCATGGGCAGATGCAATTCATTACCATGGGTGTCACTCGACACCTATAAAATTTTAAAATACTGAGTTACGTATGTATCAAAAAGTCGAGTGACACCTAAGATTTTTTTTAGTGACACCTACGAAAAATTTATAAAAGTATTATATACAAATCTAATTTATATTTGTTGATTTCGTTACCCAAACTTATTAAAATATTACTGAGTTTAATCACAAAAACTTAAAAGAAAAACAATAGCCCAATAAAAATAATAAGGGTAAGAGACACAATTCAAGAACCAACCCAAAAGATTAAAAAAACCAAAAAAAAAAAAAAAAAAAAACTAGCTCAAACCTTGTTGAAGACACTGGTCCAATTGGTCGAAAAATCCCTAATCGATACCATCGCTTCATCGATTATGGAGGTACTTAAATATGTTTAAAAATCTCTAACCGTGTGATTCTTTTCGGGACTTGGATGCACAAAGTTATTAAAGTTGGCGGAGATGTATCCGGATGATTTTAATTACGATGAGAATGTTAATCTATTACATCAACTTGAATACTATATTGAGAATGTGAAAGACGATCCAATATTTTCTACTTTAATGGAGTTTGCGCGCTTGCTTAATTATAGGTGGAAATTATGAAGCATTTTTCATATCCTTTGGTTTATCAATTGCGTGTTGAAGCTAATATTGGTTTTGTCAGTTGCAACTGTGACAGTTGAGTAATAGTATTGTATTATGTACTTTTGTAATTGTAAAAATCTTGTTATTTGTTAATTTTGTGCTGGCAACCCGTTTCAGCGAGCCGGTCCATTTTAGAAAATATTTTGAAAACCTAACTATTAAACTTACTCTTAAAAAGTGACACCGATAACAAAAAATCCTGGATCCGCCACTGAATGTGAGAGATGATTAAGTTCAATCATTGGGTCTCGCATCATTAATAAAAGAACATGTGAGTTACGAGTGTATGATTATTAAAAATTAAGGGGAGGGTGGTGTACATATAACAATAAGATGTAGTATTTACTATAGTGATTTTCACGGTTTTTTGTGTTTTCGTCTCTCTAAGTTTTTTTACCATAAAAGTCTTTAAGTTCATTTTTACGTTTTGGTTCAGTGTAATTTGACTATTAGAACTCTATTTTCAGTTTTTAGAAAACATGACTAAATATAACTGGACTCTAATATTCAAATTTCACAAAACTAAAAGAAAAATTAACTTGAAGACTTTTTCTGGAAAAATAATAATATTGAGGGACGAAAACGTACAGATCATGATATCATGTTGGTTTTTTAATCATAAACTATATAAGGTCGAGGATCCAGCAAGAAAGTTTTATAAAATGTGAAGAAAGAGAAAATTCTGGACCAACCATTTTAGTTCTATAAATTGTTGAGATAATAAAAAAAATTTTTATTTAATTCTAATCCTATTAAGAAATAATTAGCCGTACTAAAATGTGTATTCATGAGAATCAACCATGCAAGTTTTAATTTCTAGCAAGTCATAATAAACTTCAACATGAAGAGCTATCCCTTAGGGTGATGGGTGTACACAAGCCGCTTGGTAGCGGCCTTGCCACCTCGGAGTGAAGCCCGGCGGCTACAACCCCCCCCCCCCCCCTCGGCGGCCCCGCGAAAATAGCTCCCCGCCCGGCTTCCCCTTCCCGCTCCACCCCGCCTTCTCCCTTCTCCTTTTCTTTGTCATTTTCCTCTCCAAACGATCAAATGACCGTTGATAATTAAAAAAAAATTTAACCTAAAATTTTTACCCTATAAATATTTCACTCCAATACATTAAATCCTCACATCTTTCAATCTATACACTTTCAAACTTCTCTCTTTCAATCTTAATTTTCATAACTTTATATTTTACTATCATTCACAATTTTATTTTTATTGTGATGGAAGTCGACGAATGTGAACCGTATACATCTTCGTCGTCACACTCATCAGCCGGAGAGTCGTCGGAAGACGAATATCAACATTATCAACAAGTCTTTGCAGCATTTTTAAATGTCAGCTCTGCGCAAATTAATCAACCTAGACGAAGAATTGCAATTCAGAGAGATCGAGCTGCTGCAAATGTACGTCTAATGCGTAATTATTTTACTGAAAATCCTCTCTATGGAGATGATATTTTCAGAAGGAGGTTCCGGATGCGCAAAGAACTATTCCTACGAATAGTTTACGATATGGAGCAACATTTTGAATTTTTTACCTTGCGATGGGATGCTCGATGTAGAAGGGGATTTACAGCGTTACAAAAATGCACATCTGCTATTCGACAACTCACATATGGCATGGTGCCTGATTCGATTGACGACTCTCTTTTTATGTCTGAAAGAACTTCGCGTGAAAGCTTGCAAGAATTCTGTAAGGGAATTATTCAGCTATACAGACGAAAATATTTGCGTAGACCGACTGAATCTGATATTCATCATTTGTACGCGTTCCATGAAGCAAAACATGGATTTCGTGGAATGCTTGACAGCATCGACTGTACACATTGGGCATGGAGATATTGCCCTACAGAATGGCGAGGACAATATATGCGAGGCGATCACCAATATCCGACAATTATGTTGGAAGCGGTTGCATCACAAGATTTATGGATTTGGCATGCATTTTTTGGCGTCGCGGGTTCCAACAACGACATCAATGTGGTTAATCAATCACCAATATTCAACGACGTTTTAAATGGGATCGCACCGGTTGTTCCTTTTGTTATTAACGGAACACAATACAAACATGGGTACTATCTAACCGACGGGATATATCCCGAGTGGGGGACATTTGTGAAAGCTTTTTCATGTCCAACCGATGACAAACGAAAAAAATTCAAGGCAGCACAAGAGTCGGCAAGAAAGGACATCGAACGAGCTTTTGGTGTACTCAAACCTCGTTTTGCTATAATAAACAACCCCACACGACCATGGCACCCAAATAAAATTAGAAACATCATGTATGCTTGTGTCATATTACACAATATGATCTTAGAAGACGAAGGGTTCGCGATATGTTCATTTCAAGAAACCGAGCTTCCATCCAATCAACATTCCGCTTCTAATGAATATATCAAAATACGTTATTGGAAATTCGTAATCGGGAAACACACAATAACCTTCGCTCAGATCTTGTGGAACATATTGCATTTGCCCAAATACCAAATTTAGACGGCTAGTTTGTATTTTTTAATGTTCATTCGTAATTTTAATTTTTATTTATTGTTATGTATATTTTTATTTTAATTGCGTAATTTTTAATGTTTAGTTTATGTAGTAGCTTTTAAATATTTATGAAATTAATTATTTTAGTTCTAATAATTGTTTTGTTAGTTAAAATGAATTTATTTATAAAAAATTAAGAAAAGATGGAAATGTATAGAAAGATGTGTATTTCCACCTTAGAAAGATGGAGAAAGGTGGGAAAATGTGAAGAGAGAAAAACTGATGTGGCGCTGACATGTACAGAAAGGTGAAACTCAGAAAGATGAGCATACCCTTTGCTGTTACGTGCATGATACAGTCACTCATATGCTATCCTTTATTCTTTTGGGATTTTTTATTTAATAATATATGTCATTTTATACCTCTCTCTCTCTCTCTCTCTCTCTCTCTCTCTCTCTCTCTCTCTCTCTCTCTCTCTCTCTCTCTCTCTCTCTCTCTCTCTCTCTCTCTCTCTCTCTCTCTCTGTATATTTAGTGTATAGGGTTAATTACTAAAAATAACAACTTTTTGAATTTTTTTTCATTTATAGCAAAATTATTTATTTTTTATCACTAATAACATTAATTTTTGTTTTTTTCATTTGAATAACATCAACTTTTGTATTTTGTATCGTTAATAGCATTAACTTTTGTATTATTTTTATCATTTATAGCAACAAGTTTTTTAAATTTTGCTATAAATGATAAATAAAATATAAAAGTTGTTGCTATTAATGATAAAAAATAAATATTGTTGCCATAAATGATAAAAATGCATAAAGTTGTTTCTATTTTTAGCCATTGGCCCTAATTTAATGTATTTAAGTTTTAAAGGAAATTTTGACGTTAGATTATCATATTTAATAATATTAAAAATCAATGATGATTTTAAGTTATAAATTTAATTATCAAATTTGTGCATTTGATGTACAAATTTGTGCATTTTGAAGTGGTTTTCACGAAATTGAGGGGTTCTTATCGGATCCTATATTATATATATATATATATATATATATATATATATATATATATATATATATATATATATATATGTGTGTGTGTGTGTATGTATGTATGTATGTATGTATGTATGTATGTATGTGGAATGTAAACCCTATATGCATCGGAAAATCCGGGAACCACTTTATAGCCGTTGGATCAAGTGCTGCATCACGTAGAAAGTCGATGCATCACGTGGGGAATTTGATGCATCACGCGTGAATTGTGATGCATTTGTGGTGGTGCATAGAGGTTTTGGTTTTCCGATGCATATAGGGTTGGGATATTTGCAGAACATTAATTTAGTGCAGAATTATAGAACCAATCTAAACCATTGGATTATAATATAACACTAGGGATAAGATGGTAATTATGCAATTAACATTGAATTAATAGTAGCCCACCACCAAGTTTGACTGCCCACTTTGACCTTTTTTGACTCTTTTAATATCGAAAGGACATGCAGTGTTGCATATATGATATATAGTATTACTTCGACGTTGAATATGTGATATAAACTATAATTCGACATTGAATGATCTCAATATAATATATTGAATGGTCGTCAAGGTACAAAATTCTTTTACGGAAAATAAACATGTATTTTTTACCATTAATTTTTCGAAAAAAAATATATAATGACATTTCTCGTTAAATCCACCAAGTTTGACTACTAATTTTGATCATTATTTTGGCTCTGTTAATATTGAATGTATATGCAGTGTTGCTGCATATATAATATATAGTATTACTTCGACGTTTAATATACGATATCAAGTGTTCCTTCGACATTGAATAATCTCGCCATGCTATATTGCATCATGGTCTAGGAAAAATTTTTTTTAAGAAAAATAAACACGTAAATTTTTTTCTGAAAAAAATATAATATGACCGTTCTCGTTTTAAAGAGTATAAAATCCTCGTTTTTATGGTATAATTTTTTTGATTTAAAAATTAATCATATTAATGTTATGTTAATTTAAAGAAAAATGATATTTATTTTGTTAATGTCAATCTTTTTGCTATTTTTAATATTTTCCTTTTTTACACTTGAATAAATTAAAATATCACTAGTACCAATATTTTTTTCACTAATTCCAAACTTGGTTGTTTTAATCAAGACCTTTAGATTAATATAATTTATGGACGATATTGGTTCTACATTAATATTTAGGTTTTGCAATGATCCCTATATATATATATATATATATATATATATATATATATATATATATATATATATAGAGAGAGAGAGAGAGAGAGAGAGAGAGAGAGAGAGAGAGAGAGAGAGAGAGAGAGTGAGAGAGAGAGAGAGATTCAATTGAGAACTTTTGTGCATCGAGGTACAAAAGAACCTATATCATCCATTAAATCAAGGAATTGTATGGATTAGATTAAATGACAAAAGGGTAAATAATTAGACAATTTCATGCATCTTGTGCATTACAAAAAAACATAGAAGGGCATTTTAGGTATTGTGCATGCCTCATTAAATTTAATATTTTAACAAATAACTAAATAATAAATGTTAAAATAAATTCAATTGATCACTTCCAAATTTAACAAAAGTCACACAAATTTAAAAAGAATGATGGAGATATTGATACAATTCATATTAATCGTACAATTCGTGATGCATATCGGTTTTATCTATATAATTCGTGATGCATCACAGTTAATCATCATCTTCATTTTCATCGTTTATCATCATCGTTCATCATGTTCGTATTCATCGTTTATCATCATCGTTCATCTATGCATAGTGTTCATCATGGTGCATCGTTATTGTTGGGAAATAGTTTAAGTAGATTCAAGCTGTTAGTTAGACTTCTCAAACTGTTAGTAGAGTTTATATGTAAATCTAAAGTTCATGCTGCTAGTTGAAGAAACTCAAGCTGCCAGTGTAAAAGTTCAAGCTGCCAGAGCAAATCAACTCGAGCTGCTCTGTTCATGCTGTCAAGTGATTCAAGCTGCTCAACAGTTTCATAAACAGAAAGTGCTGGTTTTCAGGAAAAGATATCTACATGAAGATTCCAGCATATCTACTATCAGAGAAGTCATAGTTCGTCAAGGAAACATATCAAGAAGCAATATAAATACATAGAATAGGTGTTTCTAGTATACGGGAGTTTTCTGCATATTTGAGTCTGTAATTGCTTTGGTTGATTAAGTTTTCATAAGCCTCTAAGGTTGTAAAACCCTAAGAACAGTTTGTGTTCTTCGTCTAATCAAAACAGATTAGAGGTGATTGTAATCATTGAATTCAGCAATACAAGCACTCTTGATTATTTATTGTGTTTATTTGCTATTTATTCTGAAAGCTTTTGTTAAAATAATTAAGTGTTATTCCGCAAACTTCTTAATTAAACTTTGATTCAAAGCAAGATTATTGATTTCTACTCTGATAAATTCAAATCAGTTAGTCTTGGTTATTTAGTTTTAGATCCTGACAAGTGGTATCAGAGCCACAGGTCGTTCTTTGTTTTTCAAATTCGAAAACTTTCTTTTTAATTATTAATCTTTGTGCAATGGAATTTGAAAATAGCAGCAGTGGATCTGGGCAAGGACTCAAAGTGCCTATGCTCAAGCCCACTGAATTTAAGATGTGGAAACTCAGAATTCAACAGCATATCCAATTCATTGACTATGCCATATGGGAAGCTGTTGAATTTCCTCCTGTAGTTGATCCAGAACTTGATGATGAGGAAAACCAGTCAAAACTCCTCCAAAAACTGAACTTGAAAGGAAGGCTAGAATGAATGAAGTGAAAGCTCTTACACTTTTACAAATAGCCATTCCTAATGCTTATCAACATCAGTTCAAAAAGTTTTATACTGCTCATTCTCTTTGGAATGCCTTAGAGAAAAGATTTGCTGGTAATGCCAGTACCAAGAGAAATCAAAAGGATCTCTTGAAACAGCAGTATGAGAACTTTTCTGGTGGCAAGAATGAAAACCTTACTCAAATTTTTGACAGGTTCAACAAACTGATAAGTGAACTGGAAAGTGCAAAAGTCAATCTGGATCAAGATGAAGTCAACAGAAAGTTTCTCAGATCTTTTGGAGAAGAATGGACAGTTTATGTTGCACAATGGAGAACAAAAGACACTCTTGACGAGATAGAACTGGATGATCTGTATAACAGTCTAAGAGTGTTTGAGACTGAGATTGATGCTAAAAAGAAATCCTTTTCTTATAATCATAATACTGCTCTTCTGTCTTCTGATAAATCTAATAGCAGTGATTCCTTTTCAGGTGGTGATGGCAACTCTGCTGAAGCTCACTATGAGGCTTTTGTTGCCAATGATGGACTATTTGCTCTAAATGCTGAAGATTTAGAACAAATTCATCCAGATGATCTTGAAGAGATGGATTTAAAGTGGCAACATGCAATGCTGACCATGAGGGCCAAAAGGTTTCTTAAAAGAACTGGAAGGACCAACTTTCAAGTCAGAACAGAAGGCAAACCAGCTTTTGATAAATCAAAAGTTGAATGCTATAAATGTCATAAGCTTGGTCACTTTGCCAGAGAATGTAGATCTCAAGGTCAACAGTCATCAAGAACTTCACAGCCCAATCAGACATCATCATCAACGACACTTGTCTCTCAAGAAGACAATGTGTTTGACTGGAGTGATCAGACAGAGGAAGAGTTTCAGAATCAAGCTCTAATGGCAGAAACATCAAATGTCTCCTCCACTGAACTACCATCTGAGGTAAATTCTAAACTCTGTTCTCAAACATGCAAAAATATGGTTAAAAAGTACAGAGTTCATAATGAGAGCATGTGCAAAACTCTCGCTAAGATGGAAGAAAGGAGATATGAATACATGCAAGCCATAGAAGATCTTGAAAAACAGATCAATGATTATAAGGATAATGAGATTCAAATGGGATATGATAGAACATATCATGAGTGGGAGAAAAAGGAGCTAAATAAGAAAATAGAATCTCTGAATAAAAAGGTAGAAGAGACTGAACAAAAGGTGTTAGAGGCTAATAAGAAACTAGAGTCTGTTAACATAGATCTAGGTAACTTCAAGTTGGCAAATCAAAAGCTGGAACACCTAATGGAAGTTCAATTTAAAGATAGGGTAAAGTCTCAGGTTAATCCCAAAGAAGACATAGGATACAGGGCTACTCCACCTCCATACAACAACAAGTACATTCATCCAATGAGTGAAGTTGCTGATAGACTTGTCAATGAACCATTAGATGAGTCTAAGACTATTGTAGATCCTATCCTTGATAACAGTCCTGAATCAACAGAAGATCAGATTCAAAGGAGAGACTGCGAGTGTCTAGCAGTTGAGAAAGACCACAAAACAATGAGTGCACCCATAGAGATCCAAGCCCCCAGTAAGAAAGGAAAAGAGAAGATGAGTGTATGCAATGATGCTCCACAAGTTTCTGTACATTCTAACTGTAACACTGCATCTTCCTCAAAGGAAAATAAAAGAGGTAAAACTGTTCCTGTCTGCACATGCCAAAAGCATGGTGTTCAAAAGTTTCCCAAACAACAGCAGGTAAGAGGAAATCAGAGAAACAAGAACCAGAAATTGACAGAAAAATATGGTTCTCCAATTCAAATAGTCAAAAGGTTCTTTCACTGTGGCAGGAAGAATCACTTGGCCAAGGATTGTTTATATAAACCAGCTGTTGCAAAACAGACTGTGAAACAAACAAAATCAAATCCTACTCAGGCAAAGCATTCAAAGGTCAAACCTTCTGCTACAACAGTTCCAAAGAAAACAGTTGATCACAGGTTTTCAAAAGTTAATAAAAAACAGTCCACACATCAAAAACAAGTTTTGGCAAAGCCTAAATTAAGTTTTAAACAAATATGGTGTGTCAAGGACAAATCTTCAGATCAAACTGCTAATGCAAAAGATCAGACTGCTGGGTCAAAATCTGAAGCTGTTAGTGCAAAAACTGAAGCTGTTAGCACTAAAAACACAGATCAAGCTGCTAATTATCAATCTGGAACTGCTAGTGAATCATCTGAGGCTGTTAGAAGAAAAGATGATCAAAATAGTTGGATACCTCATATAATCACTAAATACTCTCCAAAGACTCCATCAGTAAATCTCACTAAATATAAGAAGTCCAAAACAGTATTTAGTTATGTCAATACACAAGGCCAACCCAAAACCAATTTGGTTTGGGTTTACTCCACTACTGACTAAGCTTCTACTTGTGCAGGGCAACCACAGGTCTCCTCATAAAACAAGATGGCATTTGGACAGTGGATGCTCTAGGCACATGACAGGCAATTCTGAGTGCTTGTCAAATTTCAAAGGCTTTGATGGAGGATTTGTTGCATTTGGAGGCAACTCAAAAGGAGGTAAGGTTACAGGTAAAGGTACTGTTAATGCAGGCAACATGAAATTTCATGATGTTTTGTATGTTGAACAGCTTAAGTATAATTTATTAAGTGTCTTTCAAATCTGTGACAAACAAAACATTGTTCTGTTTACAGATTCTGAGTGCATTGTCCTTTCAAAAGATTTCAAAATTCCTGAAAATCTTGTTTTACTAAGAACACCTAGAAAGGACATTGTTTACTGTCTGGACACAGATCTTTTATCTAAATCAAATACTTTAAGCTGTTTGATATCCAAAGCATCATCCAATGAGTCTGCTCTTTGGCATAGAAGGATGTGTCACATGAACTTCAAGTCCATGAATGTTCTAGTCGAAAGGAATCTGGTAAGAGGATTACCACAAAAGGAGTTCATATGTGATGATCATTGTGTAGCATGTCTTAAAGGCAAGCAACACAAAACTTCTCATAAGGCCAAAGAAGTAAATTCAATCTCATCTGTTCTTCAACTGCTTCATATGGATCTATTTGGTCCAACATCTGTTTTGAGTTTGAATAAAAGGGCTTACTGTTTAGTCATTGTTGATGATTTCACCAGATTTATTTGGGTTTACTTTCTTAGGACCAAAGATGAAACTGCTGAGCTAGTTAAGTCTTTTATCCTTAAGATAGAAAACCAATCTAACTCAAAAGTTAAGGTGATAAAATCAGACAATGGAACTGAATTTAAAAATCACATTCTAAACAGTTTCTGTGAGTCCAAAGGCATTGATAGACAATATAGTGCACCAAGAACACCACAGCAAAATGGTGTAGCTGAAAGAAAGAACAGAACATTAATTGAGGCTGCTAGAACAATGTTAGCTGATTCAAATCTGCCAATGACTTTCTGGGCAGAAGCTGTTAATACAGCCTGTTATGTTCTGAATAGGGTTCAGGTTGTCCAATCACAAGGGAAAACTCCCTATGAGTTATTCCATAACAGAAGTCCCCTAATAGCTTTCTTCAAGCCTTTTGGATGTCCATGTACTATTCTTCACACTAAGACTCACTTAGGGAAGTTTGAAAGTAAGGCTGAAGAAGGATTCTTTGTAGGATATTCAGGTCAAAGCAAAGCCTATAGAGTATATAACAGTGTGTCTAAAACCATTGAAGAAAGTGCCAATGTTGAATTTAATGAAAATACTGCTAATATCAAAGGCACTGGTCCTGATTGGTTGTTTGATTTAGATTCACTAACAAATTCTCTGAGCTTTGTTGAGTATACTGCAGAAGCTGATGCTTACAGGATTGAAGCTGCCAACACAAATTCTCATGCTGCCAATACAAATTCTCAAGCTGTTGGCACAAAGTTTCAGACTGCTGCCGATTCAACAAGTTGGGATGATTACACCACTCTACCACCTCTGTCTCAAGCTGTTGGCACAAAGTTTCAGAGGCATTAAAAGATTCATCCTGGATTGAGGCTATGCAAGAAGAGCTTCTATAGTTCAAGATTCAGAATGTATGGACTCTGGTGGATCTTCCTAAAGGTAAGAGAGCAATTGGTACAAGATGGGTATTCAGAAACAAGAAAGATGAGAGAGGGATAGTCATCAAGAATAAAGCAAGGCTAGTAGCACAAGGGTACACTCAAGAAGAAGGCATAGATTATGATGATGTATTTGCTCCAGTAGCAAGAATTGAAGCCATCAGACTATTCTTGGCCTATGCAAGCTTCAAAGGTTTTAAAGTGTATCAAATGGATGTGAAGTCTGCTTTTCTGTATGGGACAATTGAAGAGGAGGTATATGTGTGTCAACCTCCTGGTTTTGAAGACTACAAGTATCCAGACAGAGTTTACAAGCTAGACAAGGCTCTCTATGGTCTCCATCAAGCCCCCAGAGCATGGTATGACACTCTGTCATCCTACCTTCTACAGAATGGATTCAAGATAGGCACTCTGGACAAAACACTTTTCACTAAGTCTATCAAAGATGAGATTCTGCTTGTCCAAATCTATGTTGATGACATTATCTTTGGCTCAACAAATGACTGTCTGTGCAAAGAGTTTGAAGCTTTAATGCACAAAAAGTTTCAAATGAGTTCAATGGGAGAACTCACTTTCTTTCTGGGATTACAAGTCAAGCAGAAGCCCACTGGACTCTTCATAAGCTAATCAAAGTATGTGAAAGACATACTGGACAAGTTTGGGTATCAAGACACCAAAGCTGCAAGCACTCCAATGGATCCTCACAAGCAGCTTCATACAGACAAAGATGGCATAGATGTGGATATTCATTTATACAGATCTCTTATAGGATCACTTATGTATCTAACATCTTCCAGACCTGATATTATGTTTGCTGTCTGTGTGTGTGCTAGATTTCAATGCTCTCCAAAGGATTCTCACTTGGTTGCTGTTAAGAGAATCTTTAGATATCTTAAAGGCCAACCACACTTAGGCCTCTGGTATCCTAAAGACTCTCCTCTTGTACTAACTGCTTATTCTGACAGTGACTATGGTGGATGCAACATTGACAGAAAATCCACAACTGGTGGATGTCAATACTTAGGAGCAAGATTGGTCTCTTGGCAATGCAAAAAGCAGACAACTGTGTCCACATCATCCACTGAAGCAGAATATGTAGCAGCTGCAAGCTGCTGCTCCCAGGTAATGTGGATTCAAAATCAGCTAAGAGACTATGGTATGAATTTCTTATCCACTCCTATTTATATTGACAATTCAAGTGCAATCAGCATTGTACAAAACCCAGTGAAATTCCCAAAAACCAAGCATATAGAAATCAGATTTCACTTTATAAGGGATTGCAATGAAAAGAAGCTAATCCAAGTTACCAAAATACATATTGATGATCAGTTAGCTGATCTATTTACAAAACCTTTTGATGTAGGACGGTTCACTTTCCTAGTATCAAACATTGGTATGGTAAATATGGATTAATTTGTTTTCATTATTATCCACTTAGTATGCTTATTTAAGGGGGAGTCACTGTTTCATTAAAAGGATGCAAAATTTTCAACTAACAGCTTGAGTATTTTCTCAAGCTGCTAGTTCATTTTCTCGGACTGTTAGTTATTCACTTGATCTGTCAAAGTGTGCAGGGTATTTAGGTAATTTTTAAAATGTGTGTGCGCGGGACCCAACCTTTTCAAAACCTTTAAAGGTCCCAGTTTCGTTCAGTTGTAACTACCAGTTACAAAATCTGCTTCCACGACCTTTTACTTCTCTCTGAACGATTCACACACTTCTTTGCAAACCCTAAAACCTTCGTTTGATCTTCAATGGAGTTTGTTAAGGAACACAACTGCCTTCCCTACTCTTTAAAGCACTCAGACCTTCAACCGTTCCATGACATGATGGACTTTCTTCGTCACTCCCATATCCATCATGCACTCATATAAACCCCACCATATACATATCGCATATCGAACAGTTCTGGAACCATGCCACTGTTCAATCCATCAATGGAATTCGTTCTATACTATCCAAAAATGATGGCACTCCCATCACCATTACTGAGGAATCCATTTGGCGCCATTTGCATCTTCAAGATGCCACAGGTATAACAGACCTAACCCTTGATGCTTTACATACTGGTCTTTATAATATTGGATATAGGGGTCCTGCTGATTCATTTACATTCTTGAAAGCACATTTTTCACCTAAGTGGAAATATCTTGTACATATAATTCAGCAGTGCATAAGCCCCAAAAGAACCGGTTGGTCAGAATTTTCTTCTAACATTGCCACTGCCTTAGTGTGCTTTTCAACAGGCCAACGGTTCAATTTTTCAAACATGATTTTTCAGGGGATGTTAAGGCATCATTCCCTAAAGAGTGGGAAATTTTTGATGTATCCCAGATTTTTGGCAGAATTCATTGCACACACTTGCACCACTTCTCATTTTCATAAGAGGATACATGTTTCCCACAGGCACTCACTATCTTCTATAAAGAGACTTTTGAAACAAAGTGCCAATTTTTTGAGCGTTGATGTTCCATTGCCTTCTGCAATGATGAACATCATTCCAAGAAACAGAGGAGAGGGTCCTGAGCAGGCTCAGCCTATCATCACTGCTACACCCCCAGGACCCCAACCCATTCCTCATGATACACAAACTCCTTCTGATCCTTTTGTACAGCCATCACGCCCACTAAAATTTCTATATAAGAGGAAAAGGGGACCAGGAGCTCCTTCCTCCTCATCCCTCAAACAAGAGCCATATATCCCTGTGCAGGAGGACACTTCTGCACAGAATATCCAAAGGGAACCAACTGAGGACACTCTCATCCTCACTCAGGAGGTGAACATCTCTTTAGAGACTGTTCATATGGGTTCTGTGGCTGGCACTACTGCTGTCCCTGCACAAGAGGCACAGGACAGTGCCAACATCCCTAAGACCACGCCCATGGCAACAGCAAGTGTGCAAACACAAGCTGGAAGTCCCCAGAACCAAGAACAGAGGGGCCCAGAGGTTTCTACTTCTGGTATTAATGTCAGTGATAGATCACAAACACCACAGGTGTTTTCTGATCTTGAGACTAGTCTGCAAATCATGCTGTTAACGGATCCCAAGCTGAAACCTGTTGTAGCTATGTTGGAATACCAAATGTCCATCATTGCTGCACAGGGAGCTCAGATATTTGCACTAAAGCAGGCACAGGCGGCTCAAAATAAAAGAATGGATTATCTCCATAAAGGGTTTACCCTCTGTGGAAATAAGATCATGGAATTAGAGCAGTTGATTCAAACCCAAGTGGCAAAGGTTGTAGGTCCTCCTGACCAAACCAATGCTTCCAAAAAGGGGGAGAATCAGGAGGTTCCTGAATCAGTCCAAGCAGCTCCAACACCATCAGTCCAAGCAGCCTCAACAGTTCCACCTTCTAGGCTAGCAGTCCCAACAGCTTCTCAAGCTGTTAGCCTAGAAACTCAAGCTGCTTCCTCAAAAGCTGCTGGAGTTGTTATAAGAGAAGGTGTTCAAGCTCCATCAAGTACAGTCCAAGCTACATCATCTGCTGCAAAAGACAAGGGCAAGGGCATTCTTATTGAGTCTCCAAAGCATAAATTTTCTTCCAAAGAAGCCCAAATTGCCTTTGATGCTGAAGTTGCCAAAAGGATAGCAGAAGAACAGGATAAAGAATTAGATCAGCAAGCCCAGCCCCCAATGGATGATGATGAGACCTTAGGTGATTACCTAAAGAGGTTTGTGGGTAAACAGTGAGATAAGAAGAGAAAGCTACCAACAGGGCACTCCAAGGCTGAGCACAGAAGATTTCTGATCAATTTTGCCTTTGCAGCTGGCATTCCAAAGAAAATGGCTCAGTCCATGACTACTGAAAGGTTGCAAGAGATCCATGACAAAGAAATGGAGAAAAGAAAGAAAAGAAAAGTCTCCCAAGAAGTCCAACCATCAAAAGAACCAGTTCAAACTGAAGCTGCTGCCAGTGCTCCTGCTCCTACTGATCAAGCTGTTGCTCCTATTTCTACATCTGAGCCATCATCACAAGCAAAGCTGCATCAAGTAAAAAGGGTGTTGTTTGAGCAACAACTGCAAAAAGCTATGGAAATAGAGAAGTTGATTGATCAACATGATTTTACAAAGCCTCTGATCAACTACTGGTATGCCAAGTCACTGGACAACCGTGACTTAAGAGTTAAGTTTGTGGTAAGAAGGGAGTCTGGACCAGAAGAAGAATATGATACATTTTGGCAGATGGTTCAGAAGTTGACCAGAGATGAGCTTATCAGAATGCATAATATTGGGTCAGTGACACAAGTTAGATCTGCTCTACCACAAGTGAAGCAAGTAATTAAAGATCTAAAATCAATTGTTGACCCTGAATCTGCAAGGAAAGATATAGAGGATGCTGTGAAGAAAGGGAAAAAGGTCAAGCAAGTTGATCTGTTTGTCAAGTCAAGGACATACAGAATCAAATTTTTAGATGGATCTGGTATATTCTTCAATCTCGAATTTTATGATTTAACAAAAGATATGCTACTTCAGATAAAATCTGTTAGGGTATCTTGTGATAGAGATGATATGAAGAAAGAATTTTTGAAGGCTGTAGATCAGAAACTTGCACAGTTATAAGTTTTTGAAAGCCTTGGTTTGTAAATAACAGTTTACTTATTCATTTCCATTTTTGTATAGAACTTAAAGTCTTGTGTAAAGAATTTAAGTTAGGGGGAGATTGTTGGGAAATAGTTTAAGTAGATTCAAGCTGTTAGTTAAACTTCTCAAACTGTTAGTAGAGTTTATATGTAAATCCAAAGTTCATGCTGCTAGTTGAAGAAACTCAAGCTGCCAGTGTAAAAGTTCAAGCTGCCAGAGCAAATCAACTCGAGCTGCTCTGTTCATGCTGTCAAGTGATTCAAGCTGCTCAACAGTTTCATAAACAGAAAGTGCTGATTTTCAGGAAAAGATATCTACATGAAGATTCCAGCATATCTACTATCAGAGAAGTCATAGTTCGTCAAGTAAACATATCAAGAAGCAATATAAATACATAGAATAGGTCATTCTAGTATACGAGAGTTTTCTGCATATTTGAGTCTGTAATTGCTTTGGTTGATTAAGTTTTCATAAGCCTCTAAGGTTGTAAAACCCTAAGAACAGTCTGTGTTCTTCGTCTAATCAAAACAGATTAGAGGTGATTGTAATCATTGAATTCAGCAATACAAGCACTCTTGATTATTTATTGTGTTTATTTGCTATTTATTCTGAAAGCTTTTGTTAAAATAATTAAGTGTTATTCCGCAAACTTCTTAATTAAACTTTGATTCAAAGCAAGATTATCGATTTCTACTCTGATAAATTCAAATCAGTTAGTCTTGGTTATTTAGTTTTAGATCCTGACAGTTATTAATCATCATCATTGTTTCAATGGCAATGGGTGCATCAACGTGTTCATCATCTTCTTCTTCGTTCATCGTGTTCTTCATGTTCATCGTGTTTCATCGTATTGTTCATCATCGGTTGCATCTCTTGTTCATCATGTTCATCATCATCGCGGTGGCGGCGGCGGTTGGCGGGGTTCCTCGATGCATACGGTGGAGAGAGAGAGAGAGAGAGAGAGAGAGAGAGAGAGAGAGAGATAGATACGGTGGAGAGGTGGTTACAACAAATGTGATTGTGGTGGTGGTGGTGTGGTGGATACGGTGGGACAGAGAAAGAGAAAGAGAAAGAGAGAGAGAGTGTGAGAGAGAAATAAAGAAAGAGAGAAATATGAGGATGTGGTTATCTTTTTTGAATATTTATTCCTTATTTATTTGTAATTTACCTATTATAATTAATTTCATATATTTAATTTTACATATTCAATATTCCAGGAATACCCTTAGTGTACCATTGTTTGATTCTTTGGTGCACAAAAGTTCCTAGAGGTGCCTCGGTGCATAAAAGTTCTCAATTGAACCTCAATATATATATATATATATATATATATATATATATATATATATATATATATATATATATATATTATCTAACCGATCAAAAGTTAAAAAAAAACACACTTTTTCAGCTTAAATCCATCAAACCCATTCAAAAATCTTTCATTCTTGAAGTTCAATATCAAGCAATGCCTTTGCACATTATTGTTGTTGCAAAAGTAAAACTGCTCATAGGTTTTTCAAAACTCAACCACTTTACTGCTTCTCCAATTCTTGCCACCTTAATATGGCCATTCTGTCTCAAAGTTCTACTGAATTTGAGACCTATAAAAGACATTTTTCGAGCCATGCTACTCGATTCAAATGTCTTCTTCTTTCAATTTAACCAAATAATTACTTCTCATGCCGACAATAGGAGAAGATTGGATCGGATTTTACGATTGGTTCAAGAAAGAATGGCTACGGCTAATCGACTGGCAGATTTTGCAACCCGAAACGATGACTTACATACACTTACAATGGTTGCCCTTTAAGGTATTAATCTTTCGTTTCATATATGCGACAAAAAAAAAAAAAGATTTCGTCGTTATGCGATGAAAATTTGATCGATAATTGACGTTTAATCGAGTGATTAAACTAATTAAGAGTTGTAATCTAGTTTGAGATTGTTTGTCCACAAAATTGAGTTAATTTGTTTTTTACAATGAACTTGAATGACCACTTAGCAAAATTATTTCTTGTGACAAAGTTCTTAGATATTATATTGGGTTAACTAAGAAGAAATATGTAACGTATTGCCATTTTTTTTATTTTGGGTGATTTATTTTAACTTTTTTTTAATTGGGAAAATATATTAATAAAAAATATCAATATAAGTAACACTACCGGTAAATTATGCTAAAATGATATTTTTTTTATTTGTCAGTAAAACCTTTTTGAAGTGTTATTTGAATATGGAATTTGACGTGACAGTTTTAAAAGCTTATCATTAACCTAGTAACCTATAACCAGGTTGTTTGTTACTTTAATTGTTGAGTTTTTATTAGTATATTTTTCTAATATAAAATTCTCATATGTTATCCAAATTAGAAAATATATTATTATTATTAGAGTAAATTACATAAATGGTCCCTGTGGTTTGCATAAAACTTTGGATACGGTCCCTGTGGTTTCAGTTTTGCATAAACGGTCCTTATGTTCACTGTTTACTTGCAAAAATGGCCCCTCTGCCGTTAACTTTAACAATCAAATGGTTAAATCTTTTATAATGACCATTTTACCCTTTTCTTTGATAACATTTTGGTCCATCTAGTATGTAGTTCATTTTAGTTTTGGTCCCTCAAGTAAAATTTTTATTTAACTTTATTGTTATAATTATTATTATAATTATTATTATTATTAATTAACTTTTTACGTATTAATTTTTTTTATTTTTTAAGTTTCCTATAATTTAATATATTTTTTAATTTAAATTACAAACTTAATAAATTTTTATTATAAACAATTGTATCAAATTAGAATCGATTATCTTTTTTAGCTTTTTCGAGTGAAAAAATACAAACAATATGTATTGCAGTTTTCCAAACCAAAAAATTTTGAACATTTTTCTTTGTTTTTTTCAAACGAAAAGAAGTTACTAACCGATTTTTTGTTTTGGAAAATGAAAATAAACACAAACAATTCTGTTATTAGTTTTTGCAAACGAAAAAACTACGAATAATTCTGATTTTTAGATTTTCCAAACAAAAAAAAAATCATTTTTCTAGTTTTTCGAACCAAATCATTATCTTTTATTTTTTTCTCCGAACGAAAAACTACGAACCATTACGTTTTACTGTTTTTTCAAAAAAAAAATGAAATAGTGTGTAGCCTTTTTGTTCGGAAAAACTAAAAAAAATGGAATTGTTTGTAGTTTTTTACGATTGGAAAAAGTTAAAAACGTAATGATTAGAATAACATAAAAATCTAACTTTTTGATTTTTTAGTTTTTTCCAAACGTACAAAATACACTTTTTCAAAAAATGAAATAGTCTATTTTTTGTTCGATTTTTATGTTATACTAATCATTACGTTTTTAACTTTTTCCAATCGTAAAAAACTACAAATTATTCCATCTTTTTTAGTTTTTCCGAACAAAAAGGCTACACACTATTTTATTTTTTGAAAAAACTTTAAAACGTAATGGTTCGTAGTTTTTTGTTCGGAGAAAAAAAATAAAATGTAATGGTTTGGTTCGAAAAACTAGAAAAATAAAATGATTTTTTTTGTTTGGAAATATTGAAAATCAGAATTATTCGTAGGTTTTTCGTTTGCAAAAACTAATAACAGAATTGTTTGTATTTATTTTCGTTTTCCAAAACAAAAAATCGGAATGGGTTGAATCTTTGGTGCAGAAAAAAATAAAAAACAGATTGGTTTTCATAATTTTTTACGTTTAGAAAATGAAAAATTTAAAACATGAATGGTTAGTAGCTTTTTTCAATTTGTAAAAACAAATAAAAGCTTAAGGTTCAATTTCTTTGGTTTGGAAAACTACAATATAAAATTTTTGTATTTTTTTTCATTCGAAAAAGATAAAAACAAAATGTATTCTAATTTGTTACTGTTGTTTATAATAAAATAAATAAATATGTTTGTAATTTAAATTAAAATATATATTAAAATATAGGAAACTTAATAAATAATAAATTAATATGCAAAAAGTTAAATTAATAATAAATAATAATAACAATAATAATAGTTATAATTATAATTTTGATGATGATGATGATAATAATAATAATACCAATAATCTATCTATATTATATATAATAAGAAAACCACTTGGAGTTTCTGGACCATTGGATGGAAAGAAATCAATGGTCCAGATTAATGACAACTCATAATTATTTGTGAAATGTCTCTTATACCCTTAATTAAAATCAATAATAATACCTATGTCATTTTTTTAATTCATTTTCCAAATTTACTACGTTACCTTAATTACATTAAATTTTGATTTTAATTTTTTTCATTAATGAATTAAATATTAAATTAATATTTACCTAAAATAAATATGTGTCATTATTATCCTTAATGATCATAGTTAAATTCAAATGTAAAAATTTGGATTTAAATGTAGAAGTATAGAAAATAAAGTTAAAAAATTTTGTTAATTATTTTGCTTACAAGATTTAAAATTTAATTGGTAAAACTTCAATTGTGAATATGATAAATTTTGATTGTTGATTTTCAGATATTCCATTTTCATATTTTATCATTTTCAAAATACATACACATTCACATAATTGAAGTTTTTTTGTTTCTTACATTGATATTTCATATTTAAAGTTAATAAAAATTAAAAGAAACATTTTTTTGCAAACACATGTTATCTATTTTTAATAATACAATATAATAATATTTTTTTAATATCAAACAACTAAGTATTTTTATATCTTTAATTTAACTAGCTTTCAATTTTTTATTTTAATTATATACAAATTTAATAATAATTTATTAAAATATAGAAAATATGTATTTTCTAAATCAACCCATGTAATACATGGGTTGATTAACCTATATATTATAATAAAATGAAACAATTCATGTCATATGTCACTTCTACAATACAAGAAAATTTTTATTTTTCCACCTCTTTTTTTCAAATTTAACACCTTAACTTAATTGCATTAAATTTTGACTTTATTTTTTTATTAATTAATTACTGATAAATTAGATTTTGTAACATTTAATATTAATATTGTGAAATGTAGTTTCTACCAATCAATCAACAATATGAAATTAATAAGAACAATAAAAGGAATCAACACTGACCGAATGATTAGATTGATGAACTGATGATTACAAAATGATGATTGAGAATATTCGTGTACAGTCGCTGCTCTCTCTGATTCGAATGCGAACAAAATGATAATCTGTCAGATCTTCTAAAATAGAAAGTCAAAGATGCTATTTATACAATTTAACTAACTATCAAGGAAATACAAAACTAGTCCCTAGACTTTGTTTTCATCAACTACAACATATCCTAACAAATATTTACCTAAAATAAATATCTATCATTATTATCCATAATAATCATAATTAGATCCGAATGTAAAAATTTGAATTAGTTGTGGAAAATATTATTATTATGTATAATAAAGGAAAACATCAAATGTTACGTGTCACCTCTACGTTCACCAAAAAGATAATTACAACTTATAAAAAATAAAAGATAAAGATAATTTAATATTTTTAAAAAAGATAAATATACTCTATTTTTTAATTCTGTAGATAATTACAACTTAATACCTTTTAAATATTAATTAATTAATATAACCACATCACATCATTTCCTTTTTTAATTTTGGTATTTTTATAAAATTATATATCATCCTTATACATGAAGTTATCTTTGGCTGTCTGAAAGTCTGATAATAAATTCGATGGCTGAATGTAAGAAATTTCAGTCAGCAAAATTTCATATAGCAATGTTTGTTTGTAAATTATTGAATTCAGTCAAAACCCTCTATCTGCAATTTTTTTATTAAGGTGGTTATTTATAAATAAAAATAAATATGTTTTTATTTTTTTTACGTCTTTGTCTATTCATGTTATATTTTCTCATAAAAGTTCTCAAGTTAATTTTTTCTGGTTTTGTTAAATTTAGTTATTAGAACCTTGGTTTTCAGTTCTTAGATTACCAATTATAACCATGTTCGAATAGCCAAATTTCACAAAATCAAAAAAATATAACTTAAAAACTTTTCTGTAAAAAAATAACATGAATGAACGATAACATAAAAACCATAAAAAAATAGTTTTTATATAATAAACTCTTTGTTAAACACACAAACATTACTGTTTTCAATTCATATTTTACTTTTTCTTGTTTTATGAGAAAGCCTAATTTTTTTATGCCTTATTTGCTTTTTGTATCATCTCCTTCGTCTTTTCAGGTTGCTTTTTCCCATATTAAGCAACCTGCAGCTAAATTGTCATTTTCCCGGTCTCCTTTTGTTGCTGCTAGGCAACGCATACAAAGTGTTTGATAAAATGTCTTAATCAATTTTTCTTCGTGAAAAAACATGTTTTCTGCTTATTCGAAATCCAGGAATATTCAGAGACGGATCTATGTAGTTGCCGGGGGTGACACGTGTCACCATCCTTCCGGCAATAACTTTGGTTCGTAGTATAATCTTTTGTTTGTGCAACCGGTGATTTTTTAAACATGCAATCGTGCTTTTCAAATATTAGAACATTTATTAGAATAATTTAATTAAAAAAATTTATAACCTTCAATCAAATAAATAAATTTGCAGTATAATTATTTATATATTAATGTAACAAATAAAAAATAACGCGTGGATTAATAACATAAAACCTAAAATTAAATACCCAATAAGCCGTTATTATTTATAGTTTTGGTTCATTTCACCAAACACATAATAATTCTTATTCAATCCCAAATTTAACAAAATTTCAGTTAATATTATTGGGTGTTAACCGTAACCGTACTCGACCAGTCTAATTAATAAAATTATAAAATCAAACGTCTTTCAATCAAACAAGAACTTAATTTGTGCCATCGACGGCCAAAAAATCTGGGTCCGCCACTGAGAATATCCTAGAAATGGAATGATGTTTATAGCACGCCAAAGCAAAGACGTGTGTTAAGGATTTCAGTTATTTCGTGATGCTTGTATTGCTTCATGTATTTTATGGTTTCTTGAACTAGGAATTTTGTAAGTTAAAAGGGTAAAAGAAAATTGGTTTCTTGAGTTAAAATTTCAATAGAAGTTTATTTTTGTTGTAAATGGTAAATTGGTAATTTTGTTATAATCAGACGGTTTACTCAGCATATAACAGATAATTGATGTTATTAAGACAGACGGTTTAATCCAGACAAAATTTAACGAACAAAACAAACAAATATTTAGTTGAAATTTAATAAAAATGTGTATATTTTAACTCATTGTATTTTTTATGACACATAACTTGTCACACCAATTATAATTTTAAAGTTCTTCTTAATATGCAAATGTATGTGAATTGACATGGTTATATTTTGCATTTATTGATACATTGAATAACATTTTATAAATCATTATGCTTAATATTATGATTGTTTAGATTTCGATCTTGATATTCTGATCTTATGATTTTACGATCATATATGATAAAAAAACAAGTTACTCCTTATTAGAATCTCTTATGGGTAGGATGCTGGTCATGATCATCTCGATCCAATCTAGTCATACTAATTTCACTTAAAATTTAAAAAATTTATAAATGAGTAAATTATGTTATATAAAAAAGTAAACACATAGATTAATTATTATAATTTGTGCATAATAGTAATTTTCATAGAATCATTCAGTTGATCAATACTCTAAAATGTAACTATTTAATTATGTAATTAAATTATTAATATCTTTAAGAGAGTTGTATGGAACTATCGTTATAATGTTTGGATTTTAAATATTTTATCTATTTGACATAAAATTAATCTTTGACGTAAAAAAAGACAATCTTATTTTAACATGATCTTAGAATCTTGATCTTAATCTGATTTTGAAGACAAAATAATTTTAAATAAAGAAAAAAGCATAGAAAAATAATAAAAAAACGTTAATAAAAGTAAATCTAAAGTAACCAATGCCATTGAGCATCTTATGGAAGAAAAAAAACATAAAAAAATAGCAAAAAAAAAAAAAACATTAATAAAAGTAAATATAAAGTAACCAATGCCATGAACATGCAAAAAGATGAGATAAAAAAGGTGGGAAAGAAGGCTTTATTGATCAAAAGATGAGAAAAGACTAGATACAAAAGGACTATGAATAACATCAAACATGTTAACGGTTACGCATAGCTAGGGTGCAAACGAATCGAGTCCAACTCAAGCCTGCTAGACTCAAGCTTCACTCGTTTAAAAGTATCAGATTCGAGCTAAAGCTTGATTCGTTTTAAGCTTTATGTGCAAAGCTCGAGCTCGGGTTGTTAATGATTTTATAGGCTCGAACTCGGTTCGGACTCGATTCGATCGTTTACTATAAATATTAGTTTTTAATTAATTTTATCGTATAAATTAATTATATATTATATATTTTTTATTACACACACATATAGATATTTAAAAAAATTATATAAAGTTTGGTTAAGCTCGTATAGACTCGAGAGCTCGATATGTAAAACTCGGCTCCAGCTCGTGTATTATACGAGCTTAAATTCAAGCTCGAGCTCGACTCAGTCTCGTTTAAATCAAATTTTTAGTAAGTTGAGCTCGAGTAGCTCATGAGTAGCTTGATTCACTCACACACCATAAACAAAGCCATTAGCCATTAAACCACACACTTCACGCCGCTAGAAAACTAACTTTTTATCAAGAAAATTTCTAATTATAAAAATTTACTCATCAAAAATTACTGAGAGATTTTTGACGGGTTTCAAGTTCAAAATTTACTAAGTAATTATTGACGAACTATTTTCCCTCAATAATTTGTCAACCCTACGGATTAATTTTCTTTGTAGTTCATGGATATTAAATTTGATTTTCCAAGGGAAAAATTTGTCAATAAAAGTCACATTTTTTGTGCCATTAATTACCTTAAAGTTTGTCCAATAAAAAAGAAATATATATAAAAGAAAGTAAATTTTCATATACATTGGTAAATGTCCGCATTTTTAATAGGGTTTATTATGAAAATTTTTTTTTACATGTTTTCACGTTTTCGTTTCTCCATCTTAATTTTTTTTCATAAAAATCCTTAAGTTAATTTTATATTTTTGGTTTATTGAAATTTGTACATTAGAACTCAGGTTTTCAGTTTTTAAAAACCCGGTTTGCTAATTATAACCGGTATCTAATGTCCAAGTTGTACTAAACCAAAAAGAAAAAATAACTTGAGAACTTTTATGAAAAAAAAAAATAACATGTAAGAACGAAAACGCGAAAAACGTGAAAACATGTTAGTTTTTTTCATAATAAACCCTTTTTAATAACTCAAAAAGAAAAAAAAAACATAAATATTAATTTTATTAATTAATTTGTTTCTAATTATGAATATTTTGCATCGTCTATGCACTCTACAGGGTCAATTTGTGAATCATTTCCTTGAGCTTGAAGGAACAAGATGCCTAATTACTTGGTGAAAGTTTCATTTTAATTAAATTAAATGTTACTTAACATTTCTTTGTTTATTTATTAATTTATTAATGATATAATTTTCTTTTACCATAAATTGTGAATCGAAACTCAAATTTTATTTGTGTTAACTTCAGTTTTTGATGCATGCCTGTTATATTTTAGATCACGAGAGTGCGATTTCTTTTGGGTGTAAGGGGACGTTAGAAACTAGGGGTGACAATTCATGTCAGTTTGAGTTGATGTGTATGGATTAACGTGTTCATGTTTTACTTTGCGTCGATCAATTATAACATGCTTATATTAACGTCGTGTTCGGTTCCACACTCCCATGTAATCTTTTTCTTGTCGGTTCTTGTTGGCCAACTATTGACTCGTTCACATGAAAATTTAAAATCAACAGTTTTTTTATGTAACTTTTTCGTGTCGGTTACTTGAATCGGATTGGTTTTTGGATTTTTAAAATCAATAATTTAAAAACTATTTTATCTAAAACTTAGAAATGTAATACATCTAATATAACAATAATTTTAAAAAATGAGATAAATATGATGATATAGGCACTCTTCAATAGAAATAAATTTAAAATTATCGTTGAATAATAATAGATGATAATAAACATAACTTTTTATTAAACTGATAAATGGGTTATATGAGTTCATCCAAAACAAACCCGTTTAATTCTGCATCGATCACTTTCGTGTCAACTCGTTTATGATCCAATTAATATTCTTTCACGTGGGTTAGTCGTACTCATTCGTGTCGGGTTATCATGTCATATCAGAACTTGTCACCCCTAATAAAAACCATAGAATCCATGAATCATAAAACAACTTTCTTGCAACTTAGTTATTAATTTGTGCCAAAAGGGTATCATATTTTATAGAATAATATGGATACCACTCTAAGTAATTTGGTATTTACGGGAAAGAAATTATTACAAGCTAAACTGTTCGTTGAGATTCAATTTCTCACGTTTCATTGGATCTCAAGGCATCGTAAAAACTTTTAGGTTTCATGGTTAGAATGATGTGCTAGTCCTAGATTTCAGTATTTGGTAATCTCGATTCAAGTGTTGGAGATAGTATGTCTTCTTGTCAAAGCGTTGGCTCTGAGTCTTCAAGTCTACAACAATGTCTTATTGCTTTGGTCCCAAGAAGTTTATCCCAACTCTTGGGATATACTTGATTAGTTTCAATTGTTAGTGGTCAAGCCTTTTTAGTCTGCTCCTGTTGCTTAATTCTACAACATTGTTCATCAAAGCTTATCTTAGTAGTCTCTTATCGTTTTCGTATGGTGTTTTTGTCTTTCAATGTTGGTTAAGTCTTCTGTATGTTCTAGAACTCCTTTTTTCCAGATCTGCACCCTGCAGATTAAGGGTCCCTGGGACATTTGGGATGTAGTTTATTTCCTCGTTTCATTCTATAACATTGATACCTTTCAAACAATATATATATATAGATTTAGGTTCAAGTGAGTACCACCCATTATGCAGCGCACCAGAAGGTATCACCCTAAAAGTAATTTTTTTTCATGAACATGTTTTAATAAACATTACACAGATCATATGTAAATTTCACGCAAATCCGAACACTCTAAGTGCATGAAAACACGCATCACATAAATGAACGTTCACATACATTCAAAATTATATAAATGTGTGTTCACATCATTTTTAGGAGCTAGGAGATGTGAATGTATGTGAAATTTGCATATGATCTTCATAATGTTAATTAAAACATGTTTATGAAAAAAAAAAATTTTAAAAAAGTTTTTTTAAAGGTGGTACATTCTGGTGGCTGCATAATGGGTGGTACTCTCTCGAACCATATTCTCTCTCTCTCTCTCTCTCTATATATATATATATATATATATATATATATATATATATATATATATATATATATATATATATATATATATATAGGTGGGTTCAATGGAGAACCATCATGCACCGAAGAACCTCGAAGAAGCAAGCAGAGCCATCGGATCTGATGCAATTTTAAAAAAATTTGCGGTGACAGGATTGTAAATATTAGGAACTTCAGGTGCATCATGTTTGATATGCACCGAAACTCGGAGGGGTATAATGGTAAAAATGCATCTTGTTGCTTTGCTTCTCCTACCCACGCATCTCATTTAACAACACTCCATCAAATTAGTCCGCTTCTTTTGCAACATAGTTGCATTGATTCCACACGAGATATAGTTTCCAAAAATTTTAAATTCATCCGGTTAGTTAGGGATTTCATCGATTTAGGGTTTGGTCTCATGGATAAAACTACTTCATCGTCAAGGAAGAAGCTCAAGGCCGAACCGTAGGTATGCATTTGTAATTTTTTTTGAGTTTTGTATAGTTTATTGTACAATGTATACAATGCATCGTTGTACATGTTCCATAATAAACAAACCCTAAGTTTATTGAAGGATTCGTTTACGACTGCAGCTTCCAACACGAAGGAGTAGTCGTATTCAATTGAAAACAAAATTTTCGATCACCTCTGAAAATCCCTTGAGTATATCAGACGACGAGGGTTCATCTTCTTGGGAGACAGTAACAATGTCTGATATAGAAAAAGAAATGGCAGAACTAAAGGATAATTTATATGCACCAAACACACATGCATCAATATTTTTTTTTTTTTGCCAAAAGTTCACGAAATTTGACGTATGCATGATTATTGGTATCTGTGAATGTTGTTATTTGTTTGATGTGGATCAAATGTGTTTAATGAATAAATTTATTCTGTTTTTCGTGTTTCTGTATATGTGTTATGTGTTGTTTGGATGTTATGTTTTCGATGCATCGTTTGTTTGGATGCAAGGTTTATGGTGCACTGGTAGTTTGGAAGCAAAGTTAATTGTCTCTTGGGTGTTTGGATACAAGGTTTATGGTCCAAAGGTAGTTTGGATTCACTAGTTGGTATATGCACTTGGTTTTGTGTGTTTGTGTATGCATTATGAGTTGTTTGGATGCAAGTTTTATGGTCCATTGGATGTTTGGATACAAGGTTTATGGTCCATTGGTAGTTTGGATGCACTAGTTGGTATCTGCCCTTTGTTTTGTATGTTTGTATGCATCAATATAGCCTGCATCTGCTAGTTTGCTAGGATGAAAGTGTTATGATGCATAAGTTTGTGGTGCATATGTTACTTGTACTGCACCAAATTCTAAACATATGAAATTATTGCAATGCATCAATATAGCCTGCAACCTGCTAGTTTGTTAGGATGAAAGTGTTATGGTGCATAAGTTTGTGGTGTATCTTGTTAGTTTGTTTGGATGAAAATGTTATGATGCATCTGTTTGTGATGCATCTGTTACTTGTTTGGATGAAAGTGTGATGATGCATTTGTTTGTGATGTATCTATTATGTGTTTATAAGTTTTATGGATGAACATGAGCATTACCATATGTCGTGCGATGTTCATTCAATACTTGTACTGCACCAAAATCAGAAACATATGTATGTATTGCAATGCCTCAATATAGCCTGCATAGCGGATGTTATGATTGTGTTGTTAATCAGATTTCATTGTTGTTAATAAAATTTCAGTAAAATGATGCACATACACCAGTAACATAAACATGGTATGCATAACTGTTGATGATGAAAAAAATCATGCATGAGTGAATGTTGATGTCGTGGATAACTATGGTTTGTGTTATTTTAAGGGTGTGCAAAATAACCGAACCCGAATAACCCACCCGAAGCGAACCTTAATCGGGTTAAATGGGTCGGGTTATTCGGTTTTCGGGTTCCTTATTCGGGTTAAATGGTACCCGAATAAGTAATTCGGTTCGGTTTACGGGTAGGATTCATGCTTATTCGGGTACCCAAATAACCCGAATAACCCGTTTAATATATATTTTTCATTTTTTTTCTTTGTTTATAATATAACTAGTATTATTTATATATAGAATGCTAAATATGTAATACCCATTTTTGATACTCAAACCATTTAACCCATTTTACCCAACTCATTTAACCCGTTTAAACTACTTTGTTGATGATTTCATTTTTTATACCAAAACCGAATAACCCATTTAACCCAAACCGAATAACCCATACCCATTTAACCCGAAACCGATTAACCCGTTCCCTTATTTGGTTCGGGTTCGGGTAGCTAATCCATACACTCAAACCCGAATAACCCGAACCGAATAACCCGATACTCAATTAACCCGCCCAAATAACACCCCTAGACATGAGAAAGATGACGATTTTACAAGCAATGTTAATGATGAAAAGGAGGTAATGAATGAAGAACGAAGAAAAGTGATTTCAGCAGATGATAATGTGAATATGAACAAAGGTAAGGCGTCAATGAAGGTAAAAGGTGAACCCGATAAATAGAGGATTTGTGTGAAGAGTTTTTCGAGAGTGAAAGATGAGTTTGATGATGCTGTTGGAACAAAGAAAAGAAAATGAAATACGGCGATGGAAGCTGCAAAGTATAGCTTCATTCTTTCTCGAAGTTCACCCAAGACCCTAATGCAATGCAACAATGTTCTTAAACCTAACCAGAAAAAAGAGTTGAGTGATATTGGGTTTGGGTTAGCATTGTCTCTTGCCGTTGATGGGGTCCCAACTAAACTTGGTTATTAGGTAGTTGACAACTTTCATGGTTAAGAATGTGTTATACGGACAGATCGTTGGTCCATACCAATAATGGCAGAACTGGTGTATGAAATATTTGGTTTGCCTACGGGACGAATAGTGATGCAGCCACAAGACGGGAAATATGGCAGGAAATCACTGGTGAAGAATTTTAAGGGACAATATGGTAAAGGTGATAGGATTTACCCAAGTAAAATAATGGGGAAATTAGAGGATTTGGAGGGTGAAGGTGGTGATTTGTTCAAAGCTGAACCACCTAGTTTTGTTGTCAACATTAATGATTGAAGGTACGAAATCAGGTTTTGCAAACACGAAGGTACTACATAGTTGATGCGCTAAAGACGTGCAAGGATGGTTGGCGTCGGGATAATAGCAGCTACTTCAGTGGTCCTTTAACATTGCTAACGGTATTAATATTTTCTTAAATGATGCATGTGTAGATTTACTTAGTCACATATTTTGTTGCATGATATTGTGTCATATGCAATGCAACTAGTACTTTTGCAGATAGCGTATATGGATCACACATTATGTGAAGGTTTTGAAAGGGTGGATAAAGGACTCGATCCTATAAGTGTGTGGGATAAGTAAATGATGAAGGAAAGAGACAACTTAGAAATGGAGTTTGGTGATTTTGGAATGGTTGATTTGTATGACAAGGGATGTAATGAAGATGAATTTGAAACCGGTGGCAAAGCACCAAACGACATGGATGATGAAGAGACAGACGATGACGATAAATCTGATGGTGGCCTTGATTTGTTGTTATGTGAGTTAAGAGAGGAGGCTATGAAAAAAAAAGCCTAAACGTCTTGGTGAGCAGAATGTGAATCATGCTTCGTCGTCGAAAACAAGTAATATTATCATATGATTATTCATACATAATATTTGAATTCAAATTTGTATAACTTCATAAACATTTGGACAGTAGTATCCGAGAAGCTGGCATGCATCGAATATATGGAAGAACAAGTAGATGCGATGGATTGTGTAAGGGAGTTGGATACGCAAACCGAAGCACTTATTGATGACTTGATAGTAGAGATCAACGAGCATGAGAAGTTGGAAGGTGCATCTGCTACTAAAATAGATGGTTTGCCTAGTAAGCTTAATATGTATATCATGTAATGTGTTGTAGATGTCGTTAGAAAAACCAGTATGTATTTTAAGTTATGGTAGCTACTGATTGAGTAGTATAAGCTATATTTTTTGCTTCTAATGTTTAAATCCACACGTATGAATGTGTTTTTCGTATAGGGTACAGTTGCATCTGGTAAGCAATTGGATGCTGATGCATCAGTTGGTGAAGTTGTGTATGAGACCATATGTGCCAGGGTGGGAACCGAGAACGAACCTACACTACAAGTACAACTCCGACGTGCAACTTCCACTTTAAAATTTTGAATTGTTTGTCATGTGTTATTTTGGGTATTGTGATGCACCAAATTAAATAACTTAATCGTGAACATGAATACTATGTAACACATCCTTGTTTGATGCAACAATGCAGGAGTATGTTCAACTGTATGGAAAATGTGTGGATGATTTGAAGTCGATACAACATTTGATGGCGTCGAAATTGGCACACCAATTTCCGCGTGTTAAAGATGCACCAGAGATTCAAGAGTTGCATAAAACATGGGTTGGTTGTGTAAAGGAAGAGTATGTCCGTTTAGGAGGAGTTGATGTTGAGTCAATGGACAGATGTGTCACTGAAGAAAGCCATGTAAACAAACAACCAGCACAGATTGGATTCACAACACCGACAACGAAGGAAAGAACAATGGATGATGTACTGGAAGGTCGTGAGCATGGAGTTGATGCAACACAGGTTCCAGGACATTCGAAAACCTAACTAAACGTGTTAATGAACTGCATCGTTTTTTGTACAAAACTGATATCGGTCTGTAATGATAACTACAACCTGTGTCTGCATGGTCGGTAATGCTAATTGTGATGTTGAACTGAATCCTTTTTGTACAAAACTAAGATCGGGCTGTAATGAAAACCCAAACCTATGTCGGTATCTTATGTTGAAAATGCTATAACATACTAGGTATATGTTTGATGTGTATATGATTTCATTGTTTCATACACTTTGGTTGCGCCAACTTTTATTAAAAAAATTTAGTGTTTCGTGAAACTCATGTATTTGTCAAACAGGATGCGGTTGTTTTTGATTGGCAATGGATGTGTTCACAAACTGTGTTTGACCACGTAGACAGGACGGTGATTTAGTACACCGAAGCGAAGATCAGGAAAAATTCTTCGAGGTTTTCAAATATACCATCGTCAGTTTGGGGTTGACGCAAGATGCACCAGATTATGTTGGAATGTGGAGACTGGAATAAATATGTAACAACCTAGCTTTTAGCCGAACTTTTAATTTCTACTTTTGAGTTATTAATGTAATTTAATTACATTAATTATATTGTAATTGAATTAAGTAATGGAAATTGTTTAATTAAGTTAAATTATAGGTTAGTGATGATAAAATAGAGATGAAATCTTTATTTAAAAGGAATCAGATGAGGAGGGACTAAAAGTGCCAAAATCCGAAAGTTTGGAAATAAAAGACTCAAGTCTTCATTTCATCACTTTCAAAAAAAAATTTCAATCTCTCTCTCTCTAAACACGTTTTCTTCATCTTCAACCTTCACCAAGAACATCAATTGTGTAACAAAATTCAGAATCAAGTCAGAGAAATCTACAAACAAGTATCAAGCAACAAAATCAACAAGATTTCAAGGTAAGAAACTAATTTCATAAGTTTAAGGATTATTTGAGAGTTTAAATAGAAAATTCAGATTTTTAAATCTGAATAATTGATGTTGCATATTTGTAATATCAGTTGGAAATCATATATTGAAGTCTTTAGAAGTTACAGAAACAAAAATCGTTGTTTAAATCATCCAAATAAGTGAAAAATCTGACTTTTATAAAGTTTTGTGTTCTTGAGAAAAAGACATTTTTTTTGGACAATTCTGAGTGATTTAACATGTTTATGATGGGGAAAACAGCGTAGAAATACCCTAATAATGTTTATATTACATTAGATTTCATTACATGTGGTTAAAAATGGATTTGGCTAATTTTTATGTAAAACCCGTATGTGTCGAAACTGCAACATCAAGAACATCTGGGAAAAATTTCTATGTCTTGGATCCGAATTCGTATGGGACCGAATTCGGATGGGATCCAATCTCGGATGACCAAACTCGGATGGCCAATCTCGGATGCCAAATTTCGGATGAGTGCGGATCCGAATTCGGATGATCCGAACTCGGATGGCCAATTTCGGGTGGCTAAAACTCGGATGAGTGTCCAATACTGATATATACATATACATATACATACATATATATATATATATATATATATATATATATATATATATATATATATATATACACATATCACATATACAATACTGTTAGAATATGTTTTTAATTGATGAAAATCAAAAGTCTAGGGACAGTTTATGTATTTTCTTAATAGTTTGTAAATAGGTATAAATAGCCTTTTTGACTTTCCAAAATAGAGAGATCTGTCAGAAACTTCTTTTTGTACGCATTAATTTAGAAGAGCAGCTCTGTACGAAGAAGCATATTGAGTTCATCTTTGTAATCACAAGATCTTCAATCCAATCATTCGGTTAGTTTTGATGCATCTATTGTTCTTATTAATTGCATTGTGTTGATTGAATTGGAGAAATTCAGATACTTTTCACAATTGGTATCAGAGCCTTAGGGGTGAATCATTCTGATTGAGATTGAAATTTTACGTGTTCTTGAGAATTTTTTCGAAAAAAAAAAAAAAAAACCCTAAATCACTAGGGTTTTGATTCTGTTGATCATTGTAAGTGATAATTGGATCGAAGGTTAAGGATTCAAAGACGAATCGTTTGAATATAAACTTGATTTGATTTTCAAAACACCGAAAAAGATCTAAGGAATTTTCTGAAATTTGAAAAGTTCAAAAACGGTTACTGTTCTATTGAAAAAACTCAGACTTAGATCCATTTTTGCACAAAAGTGTTTAACAAAAAGAGTTTGTATTCAAAAACCTTACCTTCGATTACAATTGAGTGATAATGGGTAAATTTGGTTTTAATCTGAATTTCAGACTTGTAAAACCTGAAATACTAAGAAACTCGAAATATACACATCCTGTGTGTAATTCGAGTTGAGTACTTAGTAATTCGAGTTGACATACCTTAGTAATTCGAGTTGAGTACCTTAGTTAATCGAGTTGAGTACATTAGTTAATCGAGTTGCTTATCTTAGGTATTTCGAGTTGTGTTATACTAATATTCGAGTTGACAACTTGTGATATTCGAGTTGACAACATTTTGTTAACAAACTCGAATTCAGAACAACACCATTCGGTTTCTTATAAGACTCATTCGAGTTTCTTATAAGACTATTCGAGTTTCTTATAAGACTATTCGAGTTTCTTATACGACATTCAGTCAAGACTTTCGTTCTTATAAGACTATTCGAGTTTCTTATAAGACATTCGAGTTTCTTATAAGCCCATTCGAGTTGTGCAAGACTCATTCGAGTTTTGACCATATACTCATTCGAGTTTTTGTCATATACTCATTCGGTTTGTCTATACTCATTCGAGTTTTTATATACCAAGTTTGATCAAAGGGTCAATCGAGTTTCACTGAAAGATCAATCGAGTTTGATAAAAGCAATCGAGTTTTTACCATAAACTCAATCGAGTTTTACATACCATATTCATTCAAGTTTCTCATAACACAAGAATCATTCGAGTTTGACACACACAGTAATCAAACACAATTCACTGCTTGATTTAAACTGCTTATTGCTACTAACAAGTCATTGTGTTGTAGATTTCAGTACTAATCTGTGTTTCAAGGTGTGATCAAATTTTTCAATCTCATTCGGAGTTCATTTGATCTTGGTCAAAGTTTCCCAACAAACAATCAACATGTCTAAAGATGCACTTGCTATGGGATCAGAAACCAAACCCCCAATCTTATACAGAGGGGAATATGTTCAATGGCGGGAGCGGTTTCTGGAATTTATAAGTTTCCATGATTTGTCTGAAGAAATGCTGAAATCATTAACTGAAGGACCAGCAATCTTTATGGAAACAATCCCAGGAGTACCGACTGGCAATCCCCCAATACCACCAAGGACTGTTGAGGTAACAAACCTAACAGAGGCCCAGAAAAAGAGAAAGTTAGGGGACAAGACTGCAAGAAAGTTATTGTTGATTTCAATCCCTAATGAAATATACACCTGTCTGACAAATACAAAGACTGCTAAATCCATCTGGGATGAAGTATGCAAAATCATGCGGGGATCAGACAGAGCTGCTACCAATAGGGCTAGGAATAGTCTCATGACTTTTGAGAACTTTAGAGCCCGTGAAGGTGAACTTCTGGAAAACACTTATCTCAGATTTGTAAATCTGGTAAGTGAAGTAAAAAGAAACGGAGTGACGAAGTCCAACTTGGAAATCAATGTCAAATTTTTAAATGTCCTAAATCCAGAATGGGAAAAATATGCTATGATCATCCAACAAACGAAAGATATAGAGGAGATGGATTTTCATATGCTATTTGAAAACCTCAACAACTACCAAGAAGTTGTTTTGAGGAAAATATCTGGAAAGAAGAAAGCGGAAAAAGAAACTGCTGATCCACTAGCTCTACTGGCGGAGAAAAAGTATAAATACAAGCTTAAAAAGGAGAAAAGAGCGGTAATCAGCAGTACATCATCAGAATCAGAATCATCAGATTCATCTGCAGATTCAGAAATTGAAGAGATGAAAAAACAGATGGCACTGCTTACAAAGGCATTTCAGAAGAAATTTTACAGGAAGCCAACAAACAACAAAATGCGCTACAAAACAGGCTCAAGGAAAGTTGAGAAAAAGGATAAGTATGAGAAGGCTGGAGAAAGTAGTGCACGAAAGTCTGACAAATATGAGAAGTCAGATAAATCAACCAAGAAGGAATCTGAACAGAAATGCTATAACTGTGGAAAACCAGGTCACTATGCCCGGGAATGCAGATCACCAGTAGTCAAAAATTCAGACTATTATACGAGAAAGGCCCTCTTAGCTAAAGAGAAAGAGTCAGGCAAAGCTCTTATGGCGGAGGATGATCATCGGTTACAGTTATCCGAAGATGATGACATTTTGGATGAAGATGCCCATATCTGTTTAAAGTCAGAAATCTTCAATGAATCTGAACTCAGTGAATCAGCTATGATAGCTGAAGATGAGGTGTGGGTTGGACTGACAGATGAAGAGGATGAAGAGCAGAGAGAATCTGATTCTGATGAAGAAGAAGATAAAGAAGAAGTTGCATTAATGGCATCTGGCCAAAACAAAGCTGAAAATGAGGAGGATTCAGAGTCTGATAACTCAGAGGATTCAGAAGGACAGGAGGTAAATTCTATTTCAGATTCTGATATTGACGAATCATGCATATTAGAAGAAAACTAACTAATATGGCTTTCATGCTTAAAAAGTTTGAAAAATCCTTAAAAGCAGAAAAGAAAAAGGTTCATTCTTTGGAAAACAAACTTCTAAATGAACACAATTTAGTCCTAGATTTTTCCAAAGATAAAGCCTTAGCTTTACGAGCTGTCTCAGACTTACAAGATAAGGAAAAAGAACTTCAAAGCAATATACTCAATCTGAATCACAAAATATCTGATTTACAAGAAAGTCTGCGAATAGCTGAATTAGAAGCCTCAAACTTTTCTGTAAAATATCATGCCATATTTGAAGAAAGAACTAAACTCTATGAGAAAATAAAGAAGATGGAGGATGAATTTATTAAAAGAGGGCAAACAGATCAAACAATATATTTAAATCAACCAAAAGATACAGAGTTTTATAACTCTAAATCTGGTATTGGTTGGGAAAATCCTAAGTATCTGACAAAAGCTATATCAAATTCACCAACATTATATGATGTCAGATACATGAATTTAGGATTAAAAATGACATTCTTGAAAGCATCTGAAGAAGTAGAATCCAGTGAAGAAATCAAAAGGTCAAGATCAGACAAAATGCAAAATTATGTTGACTATACCAAGATAAATGAAATCAGCAACATTGTTGATACTAAAGAAGAGTACATTCAAACTTATTCTGAAAAGGATTTGTCTGAATTACCAACTCAGTCTCAAAAACTATATTTACCAAATTCAATTTTAGAACAGATAAATTCTGATTTAGAATTGAAAATTAAAAGTTTTGAGACAGAGAATGGAACACTCAAGTCTGAATTACTAAAAATAGAACAAAAGTTGCAAGATAAGTAAAAACATAAATGTGTCTGATCCACATTCATCTATTTCTCTGGATTCTATAAATTCAGAAAAAGAATTTGATCTGTTCATGCACTCTGATGTTAATTCATTAGATCAAAGATTTGGTAAAATTGGTGAATTTATCAAACCTTTGACTAACAAACTATCAACTGGTAATAAAGAATCTGTTAAAATTCTGCAAAGAAAGACTACAGACTCTTTAAAACCATCTGAATATTCACCATCAGTGCAACAAAAGAAGGAGAAAACAAAACTGTTTGTTAAGTCTCCTAGTTTTGAAAAGGGTGAATCATCCTCATCAACGAACTCCTTTGCACGTACAGTCAAATCTTCAATAGGTATGAAAAGGTTACAGAAAAAACAAGCATCTAAATCTTCTAATTCTCAAACTTCTTTTATGTCAGATAACGTTGTGAACGGGTCGAGAAAACAAGTGTGGCGAAAGAAGCAAAGAGAAGAGAAAAACAAGATTATAAAACAAGAATGGCGCGTGAAAGAAAAAATTGTTACAGATAGAAACAGCAAAATTGAACATTCTGTCTGTAATAATGATAAAATTGTTAATAATTCTTGTATTAAGTTTTCAAGATCGAAATTAATTGCTTTGAATTCTTATGTTTGTAAGTCTGAAACTGTGAAACATAATAAGCTTGTATGGCAACCAAAGAAAAAGGACCCATTGTATGAACAGCAAAAGGATCCACAGATAAAAATTTCAAAAACAATTCCACCGAGAATTGTACAAAAGTGGATACCTAAAAGAACAATTCAAAAATGGGTACCTAAAATAAATTCAAACGATAAGCCTAAAGCCATATCAGTTAGAAAAACAAATGATACTATGCATGTTTTACCTAAAACTAAAGTACCCAACTACAAGTGGGTACCTCATGTGCTATTACGTTTTATAGGTAAACCATGTCTGGTACCTTGATTCGGGATGCTCCAAACACATGACCGGACAACGAGACACACTCACGGACTTTGTAGAAAAGTTCTGTGGGACGGTAAGATTTGGAAACGATCAGTTTTGTCCGATCAAGGGATACGGAAGTCTGAAGTATGACAAAATCACAATCCAAAAAGTCTTTTATGTTGACGGTCTTGGTCATAACCTATTCAGTATTGGACAACTGTATGATAAGGGGTTAGAAGTCAACTTCAAAGCCAAACGGTGCAGCATCAGATCAGCACAAGGAAAAGAAATTCTAGCAGGAACCAGGAAAACAAATCTATACTCCATTGATTTAGCCTCGATTAATCTGAAGAAAGATGTTTGCTTATTGTCAAAAGCAACATCAAAAACAGCATGGCTGTGGCATCGTCGCCTTTCACATCTAAATTTCAATGAACTGACCAACCTAGCAAAAGGAGGGTTAGTTAAAGGGCTGCCGGCGCTTAAATTTCAAAAAGAGCAACTATGCGTGGCATGTGAAAAAGGAAAGATGACAAAAGCCACACACAAATCCAAAACAGCACACTCATCCACAAGAGCATTAGAGTTACTGCATATGGATTTGTGTGGACCGATGAGAGTACAAAGTATAAATAAGAAAAGATATGTATTGGTGATAGTTGATGACTACTCACGATACACATGGGTGTTTTTCCTGAAATCCAAATCAGATGCAACCGAATCTATCATCGACTTCATCCGAAAAATACAAGTAAAGTTGCGACTCACCATCCAGACAATTCGCTCAGACAATGGAACAGAGTTCAAGAACAAATCATTGGACTCGTTCTTAAATTCAGTTGGAATTACACATCAATTCTCAGCTGCTCGGACTCCACAACAAAACGGTGTCGTTGAACGAAGAAATCGGACACTCGTGGAAGCAGCTAGGACGATGTTGGCCTATTCCAATTTACCATTGTTCTTGTGGGCAGAAGCGGTTGCAACAGCATGTTTCACACAAAACCGTTCAATAATAAATAAAAGATTCGGAAAGACTCCGTATGAGCTGATCAATAAAAGAATACCTAATGTTAAATTTTTCCATGTCTTTGGTTGCAGATGCTTTATATTGAATGATAAAGACAATCTGGGAAAGTTTAATCAAAAGGCAGATGAAGGAATCTTCATCGGGTATTCAAAGGAGTCGGTTGCTTTCCGAATATACAACAAGAGAACCAAGATAGTCAACGAGAGCGTAAATGTTAAATTTGACGAAGGAATAGTAATGGCTTCTGAACACACCAGTTCAGAACCCGGACCTAACATGCAGACTTCATTGGAGTCAAATAAACAAAATGCTGAACAAAATGAATTAAATAAGTTGTTTGAGAACTTTTATGATGATTATTTTGAAACTCCCAAATCTAATGTTCAAAGTTTGGTGCCTGACAGGATCACTGAAGATCCAGTCGTAGTTTCAGATCTCTCTCAACAACAAAGTTCAGAAGAAACTGGAGAAGCTTCAACAGCAAAGGTGCAGTCAACTACTGAGACTGTACAACCATTTGAACCTCCACATACTTCTGAAACCCCTATTACTTCAGAACAGTCAGAAGCTCCTACCTCCGATGTTCCACCTACAACATCTGTAACAACTCCCGAACCATATTTCGATTCCAATCCCAACCAAGACCCAATAGAACCGTTTCCACATACAGTTAAGTGGACAAGAAATCACCCAATAGAGAATATCATTGGTGATCCATCGTCATCAGTCCAAACCAGAAGGGCTACAATAAATGAATGCTTATTTTCAAATTTTTTTAAGTAAGATTGAGCCTAAAAATGTAAAAGAAGCCCTTCTGGATGCTGACTGGATTGTGGCGATGCAAGAGGAACTTAACCAGTTCGAACGGTTAAAGGTCTGGAGACTTGTTGAGCGACCAAAAGACAAATCTATAATTGGCACGAAATGGATCTTCAAGAACAAGAAAGATGAACACGGTGTCATTGTTCGGAATAAAGCTCGTCTCGTGGCCAAAGGATACAGTCAACAAGAAGGAATTGATTATGATGAAACATTCGCACCAGTTGCACGCATTGAAGCTATAAGGATGTTTTTAGCTTTTGCCGCACATAAAAATTTTACAGTATATCAAATGGATGTCAAAACTGCGTTTTTAAACGGGGAGCTAACAGATGAAGTATATACATATCAGCCCGAAGGGTTTACTGATCCTTCGAAACCTGATCATGTATATATTTTGGATAAGTCACTGTATGGCCTTAAACAAGCACCTCGTGCTTGGTATGATGCACTTTCAACATATCTGTTGAAATGTGGATTTACAAAAGGTGCAGTTGACACAACCCTGTTTATAAAACGTCAGGGGCCAGATATTATAGTAATACAGATATATGTAGATGATATAATATTTGGGTCTACAAATCCTGAATTTTGTAAGAAATTCGCGTTTTTAATGTCCCAGAAATTTGAAATGAGCATGATGGGGGAAATAAATTTTTTCTTAGGTTTACAAGTAAAACAATTGACTGATGGTATTTTTATCAATCAGTCAAAATATATCCAAGACATGTTAAAGAAATTTAACATGGTCAATAGTACTCCTATGAAAACTCCCATGGCTCCGGATTCAAAATCAAAACTCGATGCGGACATCTCAGGGAAACCTGTAGATGTAACCCATTATCGAGGTATAATTGGGTCATTAATGTATTTAACAGCCAGTAGACCAGATATTATGTTTGCTACATGTGTTTGTGCTAGATATCAGGCAAATCCAAAAGAATCACACTTAACTGCTGCAAAACGAATTTTAAGATATCTCAAAGGTACTCCAAATCTTGGTTTGTGGTACCCTAGGGAGTCTTCATTTCATCTAACTGCTTTTTCTGACGCTGATCACGCAGGTGATAAGATGGACAGAAAAAGTACGTCAGGAGCAGTACAATTCTTAGGTGATAAACCCGTCTGTTGGTCATCCAAGAAACAACACTGTGTTTCATTGTCAACAGCTGAAGCAGAATACGTGGCTGTATCTTCTTGCTGTTCACAAGTGTTGTGGATGAAAAGCCAACTACGTGATTACGGGTTTACACCAAAGAAGATTCCAATATACTGTGATTCTCAGAGTGCAATCGCTATTGCATCAAATCCGGTGCAACATTCTAAAACGAAACACATCGACATTCGATATCATTTCATTAAAGATCATGTAGAAAATGGAAATATAGAATTATATTTTGTACCTACTGAATATCAACTAGCTGATTTGTTTACCAAAGCGTTAGATGAAAAGCGGTTTAATTTTTTGGTATACAAATTAGGTATGTTGAATCGTTAAGATTTAATAATTCAGTAGTTTCAAGATTTTAATTTTAATATTTTCATTTTTTAAGTGATTTTTATCTGATGTTAAATTCATGATTCATAAAAAGTTTATATACTTGAGAATTTAACGAGATCTGGAATGTCATGTGTAGGGGGAGCAGAAAAGCATTTTATCTGATTTTGCATAAATCTGATAAAAATTATCTGTTATTTTGTAGGGGGAGCAGATTTGCAAAATGAAATCATAAGTTGAGGGGGAGCAACTTTCAGAAATTCAAGGGGGAGCAAATGCATTTTGTTAATACTTTTATTTTTTTTGTTACTATTTTTTTTGTGTGTGTTTTTCATTTTTTTATTTTTTTATGTTTATGTGAAATTTTTTTTTACAAGTATGAATTTTTTTTTAGTCCAATTTAAAATTTTTTTTGTGTGCTGTTAAATTTTTTTCTTTTGAAATTCAAATTTTTTTTTTAGTCAAAATTTTTTTTGAAATAAGTGATATGTGGGCTAATATGGTTTAAAATGTGGGCCGAGTGTTTGAAATGTTGAAAAATAAAGCGGGCCGGGTAAATCTTGACTATAAATTTGAATTTTCAAATTCAAATTCACTTTTTCCGGAATATACACACATTCATCTTCTTCCACAAGATTTCTTCATTTCAAAGAAAGCTCAAACCCACAATCACAATCGAAGGTTTTATTTCATTAAAATTGTGAGTAAAAGTTTTTTTTTTCTTTATTTTTTTGTTTGTATGTACATATTTTAAGTGTATCTGTTCGTATGTGAGTCTGTGTTCATATCCTCGTGTATGTGTTCTTGACCGACAATGGCAGTTTCTAATTTTGGTTGATAAAACTGAAATTAATTGTGTGATATTGTTCAAAAAGGTAATATGACTATGAATCTGAAGTTTCGTATGTCATTTTTAAATCACACAAACAGAATCATTCATTTTTCAATAAAACAGTTTCGAGTTTAAATTTTCTGAAATTTGAATTTTTTAACAACTTTAAAGTTGTTTTTGTTCAAAGTTCAGTAAAACAAATGTGTTTAAAACACATTTTCGAGGGGGGTACAAGTTTTAAAACACTGATAAACAACCCTGAACTTAAATTCATAAAATTCAGTGTGTTTTAGACTTGTAGGAATATAAACAGACATTTCTCGAATAAAAGGTCATTCGAGTTGCATATGTAAGTCATTCGAGTTGCATATGTAAGTCATTCGAGTTGCATATGTAAGTCATTCGAGTTGCATATGTAATTCATTCGAGTTGCATATGTAAGTCATTCGAGTTGTATGACAGAGTCATTCGAGTTGCCTATATGTGTCATTCGAGTTTTATCTGAGAGTAATTCGAGTTTCATCATGACTTACACATTACATTCGAGAAACATTTATGTTTCATGCGAGTTGACAAGTGTGTAACACTTAGAAAATTTTCAGACATAAGGACTTACAGCTTATTCGAGTTTAGGACATATATCATTCGAGTTTTACATGTCTTCATTCGAGAAACTTCAAGACTCATTCGAGTTGAGTCAAACTTCATTCGAGTTGTATATAGATTGATTCGAGTTTCATAGACTCATCATTCGAGTTTACAGAGACTTAGTCGAGTTTCATGAATGTATCATTCGAGTTGTATATAGACTTGGTCGAGTTTCATGTACATATCATTCGAGTTGGGTGTAGACTTATTCGAGTTGTTTCATATGTCACCCGAGGTTGTTAAAGTGTCATTCGAGAAACGTATAGGTTCATTCGAGATTCATCAGAAAACTTTTCTAAGTATAATATTTTAAAGTTTTAAGAAAAATGTCACATTTTTTAAGAAATTGTTATAAATTTGTGTTTTTCTAACATTGGTCTCTAAACGATTGACTTTGGAGTCCTCTCAATAATTTTCAATTATTGTCAGGAATCCCGATGCTTTAAACAGAAACTCACAAGTTTTTGCAATTTCTGATAAAATGTTACAAGTTTTTCTACATTTTGAAGGTTGTCCTTTGTGTACTTGGTAAGTCTAACATGAATTTTATTTTTACAGGTATTCAAATGGCATCTCCTGTACAATCCCAAAATTCAAATTCCTCTAATGCTCAATCATCATCAAATCATACCCTCGTCTCTACCCCAGTCAGATCAACCTCTGTAGCCCGTTCTTCACAAACCCAAATTATTCCTGATAATCAACTGGTCAAGCCAAAACATTGTCTTCCTTTCAGGGACAATAACCACCGTTTAGATCCCAAAGTTATAAAAGTAAGCCATCCGATCATTGTGGACATTCTAAAAGGCCATCCTCTTGGTTATCTGCTTCAGTAGAAGCCGTCTATTCCACAAGTGTACTTACAACAATTTTGGCATACTGTCAAATTTGTTCCTGCGGATGGTAATCACCATTTCAAAGTGACGATTGATCAATTCAAGACGAAGATCACTCTTGCAAGGCTACGTCACAATTTATTTCTTCCACGCCGAATAGACACTGTGAACTTTCCAGAGTTAGCAGATTTTGAGGATTTTGTTTCTGATGAAGAGCTTGTCCATGATTTGATCTGTCTAGGCTACTCAAAGCCACTTCCGAAGAGCTCCAAATTTCACAGAAATGGATTAAATGGTGAATGGTACACACTGTTTGGTATCATTAATCGTTGTATGACTTCAAAGCATACTGGGATTGACCGATGCAGCATCCATTGCCTGAGAATATTTCATGGGATTGCATTCAACAAACACTATGACTTTGCTCAGTGTATCTGGGAAGATCTAAAGGAGATTGTACTTGCTAAAACCACAAACAGAGCAAGGAAATTCGTTCCACTTCAAAGATTTATTCAAATTCTAATCCGAGGGATCTTAAGGGCTAATGAAAATATTCCAAAGAGAGCCAATTCTCAAAGATGCCCAGACTATGTTATGATGAGTCTACATGAAGTGCCGGATTCTCCAAATGCAAACATCATGCCAATTCCTGAATATTTGCTGAAGTATGCAGATCAAGAAAGTGAAAATGTGAGATTGTACAGAATAGATCATGCTCCGATAGAGACCCAAGAACCGGGTTCTCTTAGCCCAGGAGCTTTAAGGATTGAGGAACCTCAGCAAGGGGCTGAAGTTCAGGTTGCCCAGTCTGTGAGTGAGGGAGTAGGAAGTGTGAGGGGTGGTGAGGAAGAAGCAACAAAGTCAGATTCTGAGAGAACATTATCTGATATTCAAGAAGGAGAGGGAGAAGGAGCTGATGATGATGATGATGATGATGATGATGATGGAGGTGATCATCATGAGGGAGGAGGTTTGATGATTGACATAGTACAAATAGCTGAACAGAGTGTGAGGGAGGTCCTAAGCCCAGAAAGCCGGGACATAGCTACATCTGCTGTTAGCTCTCCTATGAGAGTTAGCATTGAACAAGTCAGTATCCCACTGACGACTGCACACCCTCCTATCCACTCAATCTCCTCTCAACAGGAGATTGTTTCATTTGATCACCGGGATGAAACACACGATCTATCCGAAAGTCAATTGGACTTGATGGATATTGAAACAAGTGCACAATTGCCCGTGTGTACGCCTTCATTTGAATCACAAAGTCTAGATCCTATACACTTTAGGACACTTGAGTCAACTTCATTCGTTGAAGTAAGTGTGGCTGAACTTAGTGTTCCCACCGGAACACCCTTAGTAACGGAAGCATTTGTTGCTCCGTCACTTGAAGAGGGTGGAAGTCCAGTCAGAGAAACGCCAATACCAACTCTGAGCACTGGCCACACAGAAGTTCTTTTTACAAGTTCGACTGTTGTGTCAACTGGAAGTCTACGTGACCCAGTGGTGAGTTTATCCCCGTTTGTTACAGAGTCAACTTTGTCAAGTGCACTGAATGCAGCTGTATCTGGTGTCAATTTGCATGTCTCTAATCAGTTAGCGGAAGTAATGGCTCAAATGACAAATATTCAGAAATTTTTAAAGGGAAAAGATGTTGCAGAGGAGTCTGTCAAGCAAAATGACTCAAAACAAGCTATAGAAGACTTGAAGGAAGAATTGAAAGATTTTGTTTTTGAGCAGTTTGATGAAATGCGAGAACGTATGATCAGTCTGGAAAATACAGTGGTAACGGCGTTGGGTAATCTTTCGGAAAGAGTAGCTGCAGTGGAAGATACCTGCAAGGCTCAAGCTTCCTCATCAAAGAGGAAACATGATGAGCATGACGAAGACTCCGATGATGCTCCTCATGAGGGGGAGAAGAGGAGAAAGCTTGATGAACCGACTCCTGGAGTTTTAATGATAACGTATCCGGAAAAGGAGCCGGAAGCTCAGGAGGAACAAGCCGGGGGATCTAAAGAATCTGCTGGTGAACAGAGAGAACTGGGATTGATTCTTTATGAAGATGTTCCAGTTCCTTTGAACACTCAGCCCGATATTTATCAGTTTATTGAGTATATTGATTCAGAGGAAGACGTACAAGAGAAAGATAAAGAGCTAAGTATTCAAGAGACAGGAGAAGAAAGAGAGGAGTACATTGAACTATCTGAAGATGATGACACAATTGCTTTGACAGATGTAGACTTTAGAGCTGATAGAATAGAGGAGGAGGAAGTGTTAGTTGAAGAAATAATGAAAGATGTTGAATCAACACCAACGGTTGAAAAGCCTGAGGTGGTTGTACAGATTAAAGAAGAATTTGAAGAATTTCCTGTTGAGAGCAGTATGGCTCAAGAAACAGTAGTTTTGAATGAAGTGGAGGTGATGGATAGATTTTTTAATGAATTTGTACTTGCTGATGAATCAAAGAAGCAACACAGACTAAGATTTCAAGCACAATGTGACACCCTTGCCACATTAACCACCAATTACCATTCACCCAGGATTAATCACCAACAAACACATAACATAATGATCTGATAGCTTAATAATAGTGCGGAAGCAAAATACATAAATAAAGTATTACAACAGAGTCTAACACCCTACGGTGCTACAAAGGTTACACATCTAAGTCTATAAACTTGAACTGAATTACATCATCCCCAAATTTCTATTACAACATTGATTCCATAAAACAAATACCAAGATAAAACAGCGGAAATCTTCAAATCACTTCAACTGACAACTTAGCTAGACGGTCCCGCAGCGGATTTCCCTTTTCCTGTAAAAATTCAACAACTGAAAGGGTAAGCTAAAGCTTAGTGAATACCAGATGATTTTCGCACATTCTACAAATCTTTATGATGCCCCCAGAGTATCCGCGGTAACACATACCGTATACTCCACACGTATCCCAGATACGCAAACCTGAGCCGCAGCTCCTTCGAGCTGACACTCGGCATAAGAACAACCAACCATCTGAGGCAGACATTACATCGGGGATGACCTACTGTCTATCCTGACCACAGAGGTGTCAAACTCTTGGTCATATAGCACAGTAACATCAGAGTACAGATGCGACCACGCAGGTCCATCGAAAGGATGCACAACAAATGAACGGACATGCAACAAATATGAATGTGCATCAACATAAACGCATGTTAGTAGAATGCCAAACGAACATGAAACAACAGGCCTCAGCAGGCAATGCAAACATAAAGCAGATGCAGACATGTTAAAAATCAAAGGTACTCACAGTGGGTGCGTTAATATCTTTAATCAAATTTTATTTCTCCTCGGGATTTCAACCGGATCAACCAAGTACCCCACTGTGGGTTAAACAACACCACAAGGGACCTGTAAGTCATTTGTAACAACACATCATGTTAATATCTTGTTTCCTTCCATAAAACTAAATTTTATAAGTTTTTACCATTTTTGATCCCAAATTCGGATTCATGCCCGAATTCGGACCCCACCCGAATTCGGACCCCCAATTCAGATCCCACATACATCCTAATTCGGATCATTGCAATTTCGGACTTCATGTTAAGTCCGGACCGTATCCGAATTCGGTTCCCAACCGAATTCGGACTTCATCCGAAATTCCAACACTTAAAATATTTTGCCATTTTTAATTACCACATTTCGGACCAAAATAGATTCGGACCATATCCGAATTCGGTCCCCAACCGAATTCGGACCCCATCCGAGATTCAAACACTTAGATTATTATTTTGCTAAATTTGAACATCAACAATTCGGATCCTGTCCGAATTGGGTCTGGATCCGAGTTCCTGCCAGATCCGAATTCGGACATCCGAGTTCATATCAGTGCAGTCTTGATATTTTCCAGATTTAATCCAAGTCATTTTCGTACTTGTTCAATACGTGAAATAACTTACACCAACTAATATTCATGTATTTCCAACATTTTTAACACTAAAATTAACACATTTCTATGCCAAATTAAACCCATTTTTGCTCTTTTTGTTCTACCCGTCGAACACACACACTAAGAACACACACAATTCTCTGAAAATCATTCTTAGATGTTGATTCAGAAGCTGAAATTTTGTACATAACATCATCAATACTCGAATTAAACTAATCCATAACAACATCATACATGCATGAACATTTGCAACCCCAAATCTCATTTTCATATTTGAACAAAACCGAACCAAATTGCTTCTAATTTCGAAATTTAAAGAATGTTTACCTTAATTCTTCGATTGCAGTGTTGATTGTTCCTTGGATGCAACCTTGTTTCAAATTTTCAGACTTCGAATCCAAGTTTTGATGATCTTGAATATTTTAGAGAGAGAGCCGAGAGAGAAAGAGTTCTAGTGAGAGAGAGTGGTAATTGGAAATGAAAGACCTTTGGTCTTTTATTTCAAAATTCCTTATTTTAACATCTTTAGTCCCTCAACTCATCAGATCCCATTTACTACTGATTTATAAAATAAAAGATTTCTATCTTTTATTTATTATCCTCAATGCTTTAAATAATTATTTTCACTTAATAAATAAAATTCTAAATTTCCATAATATGCAACCAACTTTCATAAATTCAAATACATAATCATTATCAATAATTTAACTTAATTTACAAATTTAAACTTAATAATCTTCAAATACAATAAATTAAATCCGAGGATGTTACACACAACAAGTGGTGCAGAGGGAGATTCAAGATATGTTAACTCTGTTGAATAAGGATGAAATAAGCAAGAAGAAGGTGAAAAAGCTTGAACTGCCAGAGAACAGGTCTGCGGAGTTTATCAGAAAAAGAAACAAGATGCCGTACATTGAAGATATTCTGGAGAAACGGATCTTTTGCAAAAAGCAAGCTCCATGCTCATTTCACAAGTTATTCCGAGTTCTAGAGCCAAATATGCCTAATCTGGTCAACTATGCCAGTTTCCTGAGAAATAAAACACAGGAGGTTGAGAAGGTTAAGAGCGAATTCAGAATAGTGGATCTGGTGCAGATTGAAAAGGAAAGATTTGTTAAGGTTTTCTATCCGAAGTTTACTGTCACTAGGTCTGATGGAAATACGTATGTATTCACGGAAGCTGACATGTTCAACATGCACTTAGTCGATATTGAAGATCTTTTTGACGAACTGTGCAGAAATAAAAGGAATGAACATTGTAGATTTGCGCTGAAGACATTGTTTCATTTTATGCATACCAAACTGGTATTAATGTCAGTGCAAGATCTACAGATTGGAGTTGAGAGAGGCATGAGGAAGATAAACATGACTGCGCCTCACAGAGATATTAAATTTGCTGGTGAGCTGAAAGAGTTTCAAGTAATAATGGTGAAGCATCCAGCAGTCATGTATAAAGATAGGAATAAAAGAGTTGAGAGCTATGAGGAGTGTTGAGCTGAAATAAGTTTTCTGATGGTACGTTGATTAAAGTTTGAATGGTTTGAAAGGCAAGCTGGCTGCAGATCAAAAGAGGAAGACAAAGAAAGGAGCCTTATCAGTTAACGATCGAAGACTCATGGTCGAGTTTATTTCTAAAATTGAATGGAGGCTGTCGGATCGGAAAAGTATTAGAAGATTTGAACAGAAGCTGGGCTTGTCAATTGAAGACTTTGCTACTTTCATCAAAGGGGGAGATTGTTAGAATATGTTTTAATTGATGAAATATCAAAGTCTAGGGACTGTTGTGTAATTTCCTTATAGTTTGTAAATTTGTATAAATAGTCATTTTGACTTTCCAAAATAGAGAGATCTGTCAGAAACTTCTTTTTGTACGCATTAATTTTAGAAGAGCAGCTCTGTACGAAGAAGCATATTGAGTTCATCATTTTGTAATCATCAAGATCTTCAATCAAATCATTCGGTTAGTTTTGATTGCATCTATTGTTCTTATTAATTGCATTGTGTTGATTGAATTGGTAGAAACTACTTTTCACACATATATATATATATATATATATATATATATATATATATATATATATATATATATATATATATATATATATATATATATATATATATATATATATCAAGTAATGTTCTTATATGTCTTATGAGAAATTCAAATGTGCAAATGAAAAGCATAAATGACTTAATAAAAGTCACACATATCCATGAAAAAGGACATAAAGCTTATGAGTTATCAGAATCAAGTTAATTAAAGTTTAAAAGCTAATGTTCTTGCAATGATAAAATTCTGGACATGTTCAGATAAAGTCTGAACAAAGAAATAAAGTTTAAAGTTATTGAAAGTGGGTCAAAGTTTGTAAAGCCAAGCCAAAGTCCAGAAAGTCAAAGATTAAAATCCTGAGATAACTCAGGTGGTGGAGAAATCTGCTTGATAAGTCAACAGCTCAGATTAATTCAGTAAACTGTGAGTTATAGATATTCAGTTTTACATGCTTGATTCTGGTTGAGACATATTGTTGTTGATAGTTTACTTTGACATTCATATATGCTCAGCTGGATTGTGACATGTGCTCACCATGGTTCGGTGATGCCCTGTGGATCATGATGGCTATTTGACTTATCATTTTGCATACATTGTACTTACAGTTCAATTCAGTTATTGCTATAAGTTAATACTACTATCATGACTTTGTTTATTTATGCTTTCATCATTGCTCGTGTCTTTGATGTATTGATTCAGCTTAGCATGTTTAGCCTTGTCAATCTATTGTTCTAGACCTTGCTATGTCAACCAGTTCTATTGAACTTGGTTATTGATTACTCCGATGCTCCCCCCACGATGTTTACTAGTAGCTAGTCCAGTATTGAGTGGATAGCTTCTACTAAAAGCGTGAGCGTGACCTCGACATCATCCAATTCTATGTTACTACGTCTCAATCTTGCGTGGCTGTAGCGGCAGTCAAGTTATATCATGCTAGTTACCCACGTTCCGCTTGTTGTTATGCATGTAATCTGATAAATCTATATTCTCACTAAGCATTGCTTATAGTTGTTGTTAAACCTTTTTACAGGAAAAGATAAAGGGAAAGCACCTACATGACCTAGTTCTTAGGTCTCCCACAATCAAGCTGAAGTTTTCATAAGACCACTACTCAAACGTCCCATTTTGGTACAACTTTGAAGATGATAAATTGTGGTGGTCTGGGCAGATTTGCTTTGACTGTATGATGACAAGTATTAGATTAGTTTTGTACCCTTTATAAGTTTAATTTGAAAACTGAAATTCTGTACTAAAATTGTATTAAAGTTAATCCTAATAGTTGTACTGTAATTTGAAATTTCTCACTTAATTACTCTATCTTAGTTATGATTGATATCGTATTGCAAACTGTAGGACCTAGACGCTGAAGGCTGCCCCGTAAGGGGTGGTCTTCACAGGATGGTATCAGAGCCTATAGTTTGAGTAAAATCAAGTATTATGTGGGTAATACTTTATCTCAAACTGAAGCAATACATAAGTATCAATCATTTAGGTGGTTTGAACTGAGATATGATGTACAGACTGTTAGGATGGGAATAAGGGTACATAGTTCTAAGTCTATAAACTGATAGTTACATGATTTTTCATTTTCAGTAAAGATGTCAAGATCAGTTGATATTCCCAACAATATGACTCCTCAACAAATGTTTGAAATGGTACAACAATTGTTAGCCCAACACTAAGAACAACCAACAAACTAAGAATATGCAAGAACAACTTCAGGCCAGAGATGAGGCTGAAGCTAAAAGACGTGCTGATAAAAAGAATAAACGAAAAGATAAATAAGTCCAAAACGATGAGTCTGATTCTGATAACTCTATCCCTGATGCTCAAACAGAACAGCCGAAAGGCTGTAAGTTTAAAGATTTTAAAGTAAGCGGTGCCCTGAACTTTGAGGGTACAGTAAATCCAGTCCAGGCTTTGGATTGGATCAGTCACAATGAAGAAATCTTCAGAATCTCTGATTGTCTAGATTCAAAGAAAGTAAGTTTTGCTAATGCTCTGTTTGTTGGTGCTGCTCGTGCCTGGTGGAAGACACAGAGAAGTATTTATGGTGAGGAGGTCATCCAGACGTTAGAGTGGGACCAATTCCTTGATATGTTTCACGCTAAATATTGTCCTGCTGACCAGCAAGACAAGATGGAGGTCCAATTGATGCAGTTAACAAAGGAACCAAATCAGCAGACGAGTATGAGCATGAATTCTCGCGGCTCTGTGGCTATTCTTCGTATCAAGTAGCCACAGAGGAAAGAAAGATGAACATATTTCGCGGAGGTCTTAACCCGAGGTATAGACACCCTATGAATGCGATGAGGTATAAGAGTTATTTAGAGATGGTTGAAGCGGCGAGGCAGATAGAGAGAGGATACCTAGAGTACGGTGATCAACTCTATGCTCCATAGACTAACCCGACATGTCCCTCTCCCCCGAAGAAGCAAAGATTCGGCAAGTTCTTTAAGCCCAGCAAATCACAGTCCCAACAATCCCAGCAATCTCAATAATACAGTTCACCTCAAAAAGCTCTAGCTTATGCTCTCACAAATGAACCGTGATTTTGCAAACGATGTAGGAAATCCCATATGGGGCGATGCAATCCGGATGACGTTACCTGCTATATATGTAGCAAGATCGGCCACAGCAGTGAGGAGTGTCTCCAGCGGGGTCTTGGATGTGCAAAGTGTGGGAAACGTGAACACTTTATGTATCAGTGTCAGAGTGGACGCCGAAGTCAGTCACAATCATCCGCCGGAGGTTCAACTATGAAGAGTTCGGCTGCAATGCCAATTGCAAGGACTCGTGCATTTCAAATAATAGCGGAGGAAGCGAAGGAAACCTCAAATGTGGTTACTGGTATGTTCCCACTAAATTCAGTACCTGCTCACGTACTATTTAATTTCGGTGCAAGTCGCTCATACATATCGACTGCTTTTGCTGAAAGACTGAGTAGATCTCCTTCAAAGCTTCTTGGTTATACTTGATATAGAGAAATCCAGTAACAATTATGTTATGGCTGATTCCATGTACCGAAATTGCACTCTACTTTTCAATAATGTTGTATTTAATCTCGATCTCATTCCGTTAAAAGAACTTAATGTCATTAGCGGCATGGACTGGTTAATGAATAATGAGGCTACGATCTTCTGCAATCGCCGCATTATCATAATTAAGTCTTCAGACGGCCGAGTGTTGGAAATCAAAGGCGACAAGCGAAAAGGTGCCCATTGCTTTATATCTGTTGAGAAAGCGCATAAATATTTGTCTAAGGGTCACGAATCATATCAGTGTTTCGTCTCGTCTGAATCCGTCTCTGAGGTCAACAAGAAAATTGTATATGATATTCATATCGTCTATGAGTTCCCAGACGTATTTCCCGATGATAATTCTGGAGTGCCACCAGAACGTCAAGTCGAATTCGGCACTGACTTAGTTCCTGGTGCGGCTCCAATCGCTAAAGCTCCTTACAGATCTGCGCCTACAGAAATGCAGGAAATGTCAAAGCAATTGCAAGATCTGTTAGAAAAAGGTTTTATCAGACCTAGTTCATCTCCGTGGGGTGCACATGTATTATTCGTTAAGAAGAAAACAGAACTCTCCGTATGTGCATCGACTATCGCAAGTTGAACAAAGTCACCATCAAGAACAAGTATCCTCTACCCAGAATCGATGATTTATTTGATCAACTACAGGGATATTGTTTTCAAAACCTCTATGATATGGTTTCATACCGTTACCTACTAGAGAGTTTGATATCGGGAGCGTATGTTATAAGCAACGTCATTGACTGTTGGGTTACTATATTGAATCATGAATAACAATTCCGAAGTGAAAACTCACCACACCGTCTTTTCTTTACTTCAAAATGTCTCGTAAGAATTCTTTTGATTTTGTCATCAATCATTCACATACTTCTCCTATGACAAATGTAAACGTTTTCTGTCCTGCAATACATATGCAGGAGGTTATGGATAATAAGTTGTTGATAAACGATGCATGTCGAATTTTTAATGTGGAAGTAGCAAATACATTTGTTGGTGACATGTCAGTAAGGACTTTGCGGGATGCTGTTATGGTACATTCCACTCTAAACCTTGTGTTGATTTCATGCATATGGTTCAGTATAGTTGTATGATATATGTAATATGTTTGTGATGATGCATCAGGTATTCTTTCCAATTATAAATCATTTTCATTTTTACGTTGTCTGCTTCAATATGAAGGTGTCCGTCACTATCCTAGACAACATTTATGCAAACGTAACTATTGAGGACAAATACAGTGTTGTGATTGGAATTCTGGTAATTTGCTATTTATATTGCTATATTGTTGATCAAACCCACCAACGGATGCACCGTAAAAAATTTGTTTATGTAACTGTGCAGCAAAAGCTTTTTTCAAAATATATATTTGGACTCAATTGGACATCCTGCCTGCATGCGTATGTTGGATGTTACACCAACAAACTCATGTGTACCATGGGGTAGACAGAAAGCATATATCGATTGTGGTGTTTTCGTCATGCGGCACATGGAGACGTACATGGCGAAATCTCTTGAACAGTGGGATCATGGGTTGACACTAAACATCACTAAACAAAAGATTCAATTAGAAAGGTTTAGGAGGCGATACATTACAAAGATACTGATGCATCCACTAAACATCCATCGAGAGAAACTACTCCATGAATTTTTAGAGTTTGACAGAATCTCAGATGATGAAAAAAAAGAAGATAGCGGAAAATGCGGAAATGATTAAGAGATTGGGTTTGATAGGTATTTCTGAAAACTTCTATTATCGTCGTGTTTGTGGATTGTTATTTAATTCGTTCGTGAGCATTTACATTTGGTTGTTTTTTAATTTGATACTAAGTTATTGGTTTATTTAATAGTTTTTTAATCATAACATCTTGGTGCATACCTTTAAAGTAATGACAATTGCATATGTATGTGAAAGTGTGATGCATTTTGTTAACCATGACATAATTATCTGTCAACGAGAATGTTATCAACCATATGATGCCCGTTTGCTAAGAAACATTGTACGATGGACCATCGGGCGTGAAGTAAATGAATTATTAAAGTAAACTTTAATTTCCAATTCATGTGACTCGAACGTCTGCTTGGTGAGCGCTTTCAAGCACTAATTACAATTATATTATCGTAAATTTTTGAATCGTTCCACCATGCATGATTTGTTGTTTGTGAAACGTTTAGTGCATATTGGATCATGTTTCATGTTGATGTGACTCATGCAGTCTCATGGACAGGTTGGACATGATGAAATTTAAATATTGAATTAATCTAAGTGGACCGTTTGATTTGACAGTAGTTCAATTGTTGAATCATGCATCCAAAAATTATTTATTGGTTCGTTTTATTGCATATACCCAATTGTCATTAAAAACAATGAAGTTATCATGCATCAAATCATACACATGGTTTATCGTTTTTAAAGAAATAAATGGTTGCTATGTATCTAGTTAATTAAATATTTGAAGTGATGAACAATAACGTATATATTGTGAAATAATATTATGATTTCAACAAATATCATGATATAATATGTCAACAATACATTACCAATTTGAGATAAAATAGGTAAATGAAATCATAACAATTGATCAAACCTAATAGGTAACTTGATTAAAAAAAGTCATACAAATAATAACGTTTGTTTATTCTTTTGTAAACTTCTTTGTGCAGTTGCGTGAATCATGTAGAGCTTGCTCCTTGCATATCTTGCATTTTCATTTCCTTCGGTTACCAACAGTAACTGTCTTTTCGAATGCACCAATCATTCTTTTCCTCTTCCTACAAACTTTGTTCCTTATGCCTCTTGGTGCGCTTATTGAAATTTAGGATGGAAATGGTTCATCTAACAGGTGTTGTATTGCATCATTTTTAGATCGTATGCCTTTACCATTATAAACACGTTCAACCTCAGATTTCATCTATTTTAGCTTGTCCAAAACAGAACGTAGCGCATCATTAATGCCATTGTAAAGAGAATGCATCTCACGGATGACTTGATCATTTGTCTTTTGTTCGACTGAATCTTCATTCCCTAAAGTAAGTTGATGTATTAGCACATTACGTGTCCAACGATTAACAACATAACGCTCCGGGATGTCATCCGTTCCGATTAGACGAAGAGCATATAGTATATGACAACATAGTAAACCACGACGCTCAAATAACTTACAACAACATGATGCAGCTGATTCAGAATTCATTAACAAAACTTGTAAACGTTTAAAAAAGTCTGGTGAAGCCAAGCATTATGGAATGTGAATCCCATTACGATGAATTATAATATTCAAAAGTACAACATTAATATTTAAATTACCTTGCGTTTTACGTTAGTCTCCATGTCAATAACCGTACAAGCCTTCAAACCACTATCATCCTCTTCAGACATATTTGATGACATGCATTTCATTGCAAAGTTGTATATCTCAGTTTCGTATTCTTTAAATATCGATCGTGTAAACAACTGTGCAGCTACTCTTTCAGACTTAAACAGTGTTGTGAATGATGGTGTCGTATCCAATGTCTTCAAGTCAAGTATACGCTGGTTCTCGTGTTGCGTCCATTGCTGATTCAAACTGACCATATAACTCAATTAGCGTTGATTCACTTTTTGTAAACAACTAAAAAATGAGTTTGCATTTCAGATTGTGATGTCGTACACATCAACCCGTTCAAAAGCATGTCAATCGAGACGAGGAAATCAAGTGCTCGCGCAATTTAAAAAAGTCAACAAACCAGTCAATTTTATCCAGTTTGTAGTCATTAATCAATGATGTCCATTTCTCCTCAAATATATCAGGCCCATTTGTTTTGCTCCATACAATACTATTCCAACGTCCAAGAAATATTTCGTCGTTGCTTTGTTTGGACCCAACCTAGAATTAAACATGTGGTCTCATTACGCATATGACATTATAGTTTTAAATTAAATTGACGATAATATACCTTTTGTTGCATCTTTGTGGCGATGAGCCACATGCAAAAACGATGTTCCGCATGTTCAAATAGAGTTGGGAACGCTTTGATAACCGAAGGGTCTTGATCAGTGAAAACAAAAGTAGGCTCTTTTCCAAAACTATTAAGGAATGATTTCATTAACCACGCATATGATTCTTCATCCTCGTAGGCAATCAAACCTGCACCGAATGAAATACACTTCTTGTGGTTGTTTATTCTTGTGAATGGGACAAATACCATACTATCTGCACAAACTTCAAAAATCTAAAAATTATATGCATCAATTACAATATACTACTCAAAATTAGCTAAAACAAAAATTAAAACCCAACTTGCTGAAACGTAAAGTTGCATCGAATGATATAACATGCACAAATGCATCATCATTCAGTTTTGCAAGATCATCTGCCCAAAAAACACAAGACAATTCCCTATCGTTGACACATGTATACTGCATCGAGAAATTTGAACCATCATCACACTTTCTTTTCAGCTTGTCAACGAACATTTGTACATCGTTGTCACGATAAAAAGTCTTATATCCCTTCTAAAGTTTTTGAAATCATTCTTTGTTGTGCTGACGTTATCAAATGTACCATGAACCTCCTTTAACAGCTTGTGAACTTTCATGGGACCAATATTGATATTTCCAGCCCTAACCTGCATGCAGAAGTTAGTAGGTGCCTATCTTCCTTATCCACAAATTCATGGTTGTGAAACATGGTGAAACGATACAATTCATACTTTAGTCTGTCCGATGACCTCAATCTCACTGATGCAGGACAATCAGTGCGTGAAGAAGAAGTGCAATGCTTCTTCCTGGTGCATCCATCTTTAGTAATCTCATCACTGGAACCCTTGGCACCCGCTTTGCTACATACTATTAGTTTAAGCTTTATTATTCCATCATGGGTGGTTTTTTGTGTTGACCTACGAGTGTTAAATCCAGCAGCTCTTGCATATTTTTCATAACATTGAATAGCTTCTTCCAACGTATCATGCATCATGCCTTCATACGGGATCACAACATCTGGTGCAAAAGGTATGTGATGCATCGTACCCCCCGGAGATGTAAATCATTGCTAGCACAACACTCGCTACGATACCCAAATGCTACATATTGAAACTAACATTGAGGTTATGATGTTCATGCAACAATATGAGAAAAAAAAAGTCAAAAAACAACAACTTTTCATCAATAAAAAAGAAAACGTGGTAAAAATCGGGAAAAATCTGTGGTGGATCGTGATGCAATAAGCTCATTGTTTTGGTCTTCGGATGCCTCGTTTTTCTCGACGATGTCTGTTTGATTAACATCCATCTTCGTTCTATGAGTATTGAGATGATGAACAGCAGTGATGCATGAATGTTCGACCAGGTTGCTTGTGAATATACGTGGATGGAAGATGAGAATATCTAGTTCAAATGAAAAAAATATAAAAGATTTTTTTAATTTTGTTTAATAAAACATAAAATCCGGTTGTTGGAGTGAATTAAGGGATTTTCCAAAATTAAATTATATTCATAATTCATATACCATGTTGGGAAAATTACCAAGAAAGGTAATATAAAATTCAAAAATTGCCAATAAAGGTAATGTAAAATTTTTTAGACCAAGAAAGATAACATAAAACTCAAATTTGACAAAAAAAGGTATTGATGACAAAATAAGAAGGTAAATTTTTAATTTTATGCTCCCTTTTTTGGTAAGTGAATAATATTTGATTATATTTCTTGGCCTAAAATTTGAATTTCATGTTCTTTGTCGGCCAAAATAGAATTTTATATTACCATTCTTGGAAAAAAAAATCTACAATACCTTTATTGTCAAATTTTGTATTTTATATTACCTTTCTTGGTAATTTTCCCTATTCAAAAATATGGTATTCCGATAATGACCATAGTTAATCATTCTGATGCATTGGACGACCCTTGTGATGCATGGTGATTCATCGAGGTTCTTGGGTCTACCGGTAAAATCTTCTGAAATTAGGACTTAACCGGTTATTTAGGACTGTATTATTATGTGTTTTCGGTATCATTTAAGGCTTATTTATGCATTTGTACATCATAACTACCGTACTTTTATTCCATAATTGTGTTTCAGGGTCAAGAAGTCAAATGTAAGCAGCTCGAGAAAATTCAGCGCAAAACAAGCCGGTGGGAGCGCAGACCTGCGCCACCCTGCGCCCTCAATACAGTGAGATTTATAGCTAGAAAACGGTTACAGCGTACCCCTAGCATAGGTTGGTCGTACCCCGGGCTCAAGGGGCGTAGGGCTACGCTCGTGCGGCGTAAAAACCTTACAGCCGCTTTTCTAAGTCCAAAACCCTAGTTCACTCGTCCTCTATAAATAGGGAGCGATTTCGTTCATTTTTGGAGGTCCCAAAATATTCAAAACATTGGCGAAGCCCTGCCGGAGTTGGTTCACGAATCAAGTACGAAGAAGGTGGAGTGCAAATGTTCATCCCATAGAAGCCCTACTATGATTTCACTAATCATTCCCGACGAAGAACACACGATGGGATGCTAAATGCTCCATAACGATTTGCGGATGATATACGGCTCAGTTTTACTATTTTGAACATTCATTTTTTGTATTGATGTGTTTATGGCTATTGAATATTTTATGAATGCAAATGATGTACTTTTGGTTTTGTTATGATTGAATGTGTTAATTGGAAAAAGCAAGATAGTTCATAGTGATATTATTATTTGTGTCGAGTCCAATAGTTTAGGGATTAAGACAAGTAATGAATGTTGCATATGCTATGCCGATATTTATTGGTTAAAGATTCATGATTAATACGCCTACGAAATTGGTTATGTCTATGTGACCGTTATGCAATGTTCAATTGGTAATAACTTATGCCGTAGTGAATTCGTAAATGGTTATCTTTAATTTGATTTGTTATTCAATTGTAGTTTGATTTGCCATTGTTTAGTATTAAATTAGTTTTAATCACCATTCCAAACAATCTAATTCGCTATTTTAATCGCATTTCTAATCATAAAGAAACTAGCAATATAACCCTAATAAGCTTACACGCTCCCTGCGAATTCGACCCTTACTTCCCTACACTAGTAGGTAGTTTTAAGGTTATTTTTACGGGCCACAATGACGGCTCGTCAGATTTTGGCGCCGCTACCGGGGAGTGGTAACGTTTTGTTAGGTCTAGAAAGTTAGTTTGGCCTTAGTTTAAGTACTTTAGTTTAATTATTTTTAGTCTTTAATTATTATTATTAATAATCACATAAAAGATTAATAAAATTTAAAAAGGTAATTGTAGTCCTCTATTGTACCACCAAAAATATAATTAGTTTAGTTAAGTAATTTAATTTAAGTTTTTAATAGTTTATGCTCACACATCGATCGGCCAAAGGATTGCTGCTACAATTCAAACCTAAAATCGAAAAAGTAGCTAAATCTCACCGAAAGACCGTCAGGATACAAAAACAACAAATATTAATCACGGAGAATTCAAGCGATCAGCGGAGGCACGCAGAGGACAGAAACGATCAAGAAGAAGAAATTCCCACTTTAGAGGGTCCGATTTAGCCAAGAAATCGCGAGCAAGAAGAACCAGAGCGTGTAGTTGATAGGATGGGTGAACACGCGAGAAGGACGGTTGACTCACATTACCGCCCTGGTGATGTGTCCGGCCCTTCTCCTATTCGATATCCTGAAAATGAGAACAAACCCGAAGTTCGTCCTCAATTATTCAAAATTCTTCCTATTTTTCGAGGGATGCCTAGTGAGGAACCTTACGAGCACTTAGCTGAATTCACAGCTATTTGTAAAGCTAATCATGTTCGAGGTATAACCACCGACAATTTAAAATTCGATTATTCTCTTTCGCTTTAAAAGAGAAAGCCAAAAATTGGTTTGTGTCGCTACCCACCAATAGCATCATAACCTGGGATCAAATGAAACGTGAATTTCTCATTGAGTATTACCCCATAAGTAAAACCACTGAGAAGCGAAAAGAGATCACCAGTTTCAAACAAAAACCTGGTGAACATTTTTACGAGGCATTTGATCGGATTAATGAATTGCTAAGAGCTTGTCCACTCCATGAAGTTCCAAAATGGATGCTCGTCAAAACTTTATTTGATGGTGTGAGTCAAGAATGCCAGAACATGATCAACGCCGCTACAGGTGGTACATTCTTTGCTAAAGAAGATGATGAGGCTTGGGAATTACTGAATAAACTCAGTAAAGGTCTCAAAGTTCAAGCCGGTTCTGAAAATAATATCGGAGTTTAGGTAATGGGTATAGACAATGCCTGGAAACGTGAAGTAAAGAGTGAAATCTCAGAACTCCGAAAGAAGATAGATCAACTGATAAAGGGTTTTAGCCAAAACCTCATTGCATCAGTTAATTGCGTAATATGCGGAGATCTATCTCATCATTCTGAAGCATGTTCTCAAGTGCAATCCACTGAGGAATATGCTAATGAAGTATATGGTTTTAGAGCTCATCGGGAGAGGGATAACCCATTTTCGGAAACCTGAAATCCGGGATGGAGAAATCATCCTAATTTTCGATGGGAAAATGATCAGCCTACCGATATCAATCTAAACCAATGTACGAACCACCATGAAAAGAATATCAATATAGTTCAACTTCTGCTGGTAAGGATGAGTGATATTACAATCCGAACCAACGTAATCAACCTCACTTTCACGTGGAGACGAATATGAGTTCTTCACAAATTTTGGAGTTTGCAGAATTCATGAAACAACAATCGGCTTTTAACGAGATGTTGAGTCGCAAAATGGGTCAGATAGCCGGATCGCTCACAAAAAGAGAGGAGGGAAAGCTTTCGAGTAACACTGTTCCAAACCCTTCGCACACACACGGAAAAGAAAAGAAGTATGAGTTTAATGAAGTATCTAAGGTGACTATTTTAAGGAGTGGAAAAGAAGTAGATAATAAGATCGAGATGCCAAAGGAACAAGAGGTAGAAGAAGACACTGAAACTGAAGTCGTGTTTGAAGAAACAACGAATTCAAAGAAGAAGGATGATTCAAAGAAAGTTACTTTCAAGGAACCAATCAAGGCAGATATCCCAACTCCCAAAGTTGGGGAGGCGATTAAGGATCAGGACACCACAGCTCCTCCTCCTTACCCCGCTGTTCTAGAAAATCCGAAATCATCTTCATATGGCAAGAGAGGTCCACAACCCGAGGATTTGTGGGACTTATTCAATCAGGTCAAGATCAATATCCCATTGGTCAAGGTTATTCAACAAGTACCCACGTATGCTAAATTTCTAAAAGATCTCTGCACGCAGAAAAGAAAGTTCAAGGTCTCGCTTCCCAAGTAGATCAACTTAACTAAGCAAGTGAGTGCAGTGATCTCTAATTTCTTGCCACCAAAGCTGAAAGATCCTGGATCACCTTTGATTCAAGTGACAATTGGCAATGTGCAAATTAAAAAGGCATTACTCGACCTTGGAGCCAGTGTAAACATTTTACCTGGAAATTTGTTTGACAAACATGATCTAGGCCAGCTACAGACCACGGATATAATCTTACAGCTGGCAGATCGATCAACAATATATCCAAGGGGTATCTTATCGGGTGTTATAGTAAAATTAGAAGATTTTTACTATCTGGTTGACTTCCTAGTCTTAGATACATAGAGTTCCTTTGGAGAGAATCAACCAGCCATTATCTTATGTGACACCCTTGCCACAACAACCACCAATTACAATACACCCAGGATTAATCATCAACATGCAATAACATAATGATCTGATAACCTAAATTAAGTGCGGAAGCATTAGAAACATAAATAAAGTAGTGCAACAAGTGTTAAACACCCTACGGTGCTATAAGGTACCAAGTCTAAGTCTACACACCCATACAATTATTACAATCATCCAGAATATTACAACATTGTCTCATAACATAAATTACCGATGAAATAGTGCCGAGTCTCCCAAATCTTCCAAAAGACCTAACTAGAAGGTCCAGCTGTAGACTTTCCCTTTCCTGTAAAATAAAGTCAACTGAGGGGTAAGCGAATGCTTAGTGAATAGACAGATTTACACATTATATAAATCTTTATGATGCCCACAAGAGTAGCACCGACGACACACGTCGTGCACTCTCCACGTACACAAAGTACGACCACACAAGAGCCGTCGCTCTACGAGCCTAAAGCTCGGCCTTTAAAACATACTACTGAGACAGACATAACATCGGGGATGACATACTGCCTACCGGACCTGGAGGGATCAGCTCCAGCGTCATATAGAGCAGTAACATCAGAGTAACAGATGCGACCCACCGGTCCATCGTAGATGCACAACAAACGGACGGGCATGCATCAAATAAGAATGTGCATCTAAATCTACGCAAGTTATTAGAATTCCAAACGAAATATGAAGCAACATGTCTCAGTAAGCAAAAGCAATCATAAAGCAGATATAAACATGTGAAATCATATGTACTCACAGTGGGTGCGTAATTAAACTTTTAACCAATTATTATTTCTCCTCGGGCTTTCAACCGGATCCACCAAGTACCCCACTGTGGGTTAAACAACACCACAAGGGACCTGTTATATTAATTACAACAATACTTCGTATCAATAACCGTTTAAATCATAAAACCAAGTTTCGTAAGTTTTGCAATATTTTTCCCCATTTCGGGTACATGTCCAAATTCATACCATAATTAAGTTTGAACCCATTTCAAGTTTACATCTTGTCCTAAGTATAACTCATGACATTTTATGTGTTGTTTATGAGTTTCATTCATAATACTTGAGTTTAGAGAGTAGATTTCTCAATCTTAGGCATTAAACTCGAATTTAATGGGTTAGATTCGAACCCACCATCAAATCTGATGATCAGATTCGAACCATATGCTAGATTCGAACCCCATCTTCGAATCTATGGGTAGATTCGAACCCCATGCTTCGAATCTAATGGTACACACTCGAATCTAATACCAAACTCGAGTTTGTTCTTGCATTTCAAGTCTGTTCTTGGCATATTCGAGTCTGTTCATCATTTCAGCTTAAATCCTTCATTTCTAAGTCAAAAATCATGAATATGACAAGTATCATACCTAGATTCGATTCTATTATGCATATACAATCATATCCTAGCAATATTTCAAGCAAAACAAGCTCCAATTTACATAAAATGACAGATTCGAGATTCTAGTTCTTCAAAACCGAAACAACAAACTTAAAAGTGTCGATTCTTACCTTAATTCGTATGAAATCAAAAATCCGTTTGTAGATTATTGTTGTACTCCACGAGATCTTTCCTTTGACGTATAATTCTCGATAATCCGACGGTCGTTTTGTGAAATATCTTAGAGAGATGTAGAGAGAAAATTCTAGAGAGAGAGAGAGTAGTGAGAGAGTCAAAATGGTGAAAATGAAGACTTTTGCCATTTTTATTCAACTTTAATCATTTTTGCACATTTCACCACTCGACCTAACCGGTTCCATAAAATACTGATTTATTCTTAAAATTATCATTAATAACTTTTAAATTCATAATACTCCATAAAAATGATTCCGAGTTCAAATTTTCTTAAAAAGCAACAAACTTTCTAAATATCCCAAATACATAATAATTGCTCAAATTTCAACTTAAATATATTTTTCAACTTAATTAACCAAAATACAGTAAAATAAATCCGAGGATGTTATAGCATGGGCTCCACCACGCTCAACTTCGTCCTCGAAGTTACTCGGATTCAAACAGTTTCGGATACTTTCTTAACATTTCTGAATTAGCTTCCCACGTATGATTTGCTCCCTTATGATGCTTCCAACGTATAAGCACCATTTCTATTTCTTTGCTCCTCAACTTCTTCATCTTAGTATCCATTACACATTCCGGCTCCTCCACATATCGAAGCCTTTCATCAACTTGCAACTCTGTGTGATCTGCTCAATCCTCATTTCCAGTGTTAAATGATTTTCGGAGATTCCCAACGTGAAATACTGGATGTATGCCTGACATCTCTTCAGGTAATTCTAACCGATAAGACTGATTTCCAACTTTTTCAACAATCCTAAAGGGTCCGACGAATCTCGGAGCCAACTTGCCCCTTTTAACAAAACGAGTAACACCCCTCATGGGTGATACTTTCAAGTAGACCCAGTCATTCACTTCAAAATTGATCGGTTTGTGTCTTCGGTCATAATAACTTTTCTGTCGGTCCTGGGCCGCTTTCATGTTCTGCCTGATCAACTGTATTTTCTCATTTGTTTCTTGAAGCAAAGCCGGCCCAGCGATTGGTGTTTCACCCGTTTCTCTCCAACATGTAGGAGTCCTACATTTCCTTCCATACAAAGCCTCAAACGGTGCTTTCTTGATTGTCGCATGATAGCTATTATTGTACGAAAACTCTATCAGTGGCAAATGATCATCCCAGTTGCCACCGAGATCTAACACACACGATCTCATCATGTCTTCCAAAGTAAGGATCGTTCTTTCACTTTGGCCATCGGTTTGCGGACGATAGGCCGTACTCATTGCTATTCTCGTCCCTAACCCTTCTTGTAGTGCCGACCAAAAGTTCAAAGTAAATCGACTATCTCTATCCGACACTATGGACTTAGGCACTCTATGCCTAGCAACGATCTCGTCCATATAGATCTGAGCTAACCTCTCCAGCGAATAACTTTCACGAATCGGAATAAAGTGAGCCGACTTAGTTAACCGATCCACGATTACCCAAATTGCATCATGCTGTCGCTTAGTCTTCGGCAGCTTTGTAACAAAATCCATAGTAATATGCTCCCACTTCCATTCCGGAATAGGAAGCGGTTGCATACTGTCGTACGGTTGCTGATGCTCGGCCTTTACAAACCGACAAGTTCGGCATCTTTCTACATATTGCCCTATGTCCTTCTTCAATCCCGGCCACCAAAAGTCTGCCTTTAAGTCATTGTACATCTTATTGCTCCCAGGATGTACAGAAAACCTAGACTGGTGTGCTTCTTCAATAATTACTTGTCTCATTCCACCAAACTTCGGCACCCATATCCTCCCGTATATCCCTTTCAGTCCCGATTCACTTGTTTCCATGTTCTTAACTTGTACTCTAATATCCTCAGCACCAATATTCTCATCTTTCAAGGCTTCTTCCTGAGCAGCCTTGACATCATCAATTATCGTGGAGGTCAGCATTGTAGACGTCATCATATAACAGAAATCTTTAGCATAAGCTTTCCGACTCAAGGCATCGGCTACTACATTAGCCTTTCCGGGGTGATAAAGGATTTCACAATCATAATCCTTTATTAGCTCCATTGATCGTCTCTGCCTCATATTGAGTTCCTTCTGACTAAAGATATACTTTAAACTTTTATGGTCCGTGTAAAGTTGACACTTAGTTCCGTAAAGGTAATGCCTCCATAACTTCAAAGCAAAAGTTACTGCGGTCAACTCCAGATCATGAGTCGAATAATTCTTCTCATGCTGCTTCAACTGTCTTGAAGCATACGCTATAACCTTCCCACGCTGCATCAGTACAGCGCCTAACCCTAACTTCGAAGCATCGGTATAAACCACAAAATCGTCATTGCCTTGCGGTAAGGCAAGTATCGGAGCCTCGCTTAACGCTTTCTTCAGAACCTCAAAGGCCTCCTGTTGCACAGTTTCCCATATAAATTGTGCATTCTTCTTGGTTAATGCAGTTAGAGGAACTGCAATTTTCGAGAAATCCTTAATAAATCTCCGATAATATCCTGCCAGTCCAAGAAAACTTCTAACTTCGGTAGCGGATTGAGGCGGCTCCCAGTTCTTTATTGCTTCAACCTTAGCTGGATCTACCGAAATCCCAGCTCCAGAAATCACATGTCCTAAAAACTACATCTGTTGTAGCCAAAATTCGCACTTTGAGAACTTGGCGTACAACCTTTCCTTCCTTAACAATTCCAACAGTTCTCTCAGATGTTCAACATGTTCAGCTTCAGACTTAGAGTATACTAAAATATCATCGATAAACACAATTACCGATTTATCCAACATCGGTCTGCAAACTCTATTCATTAAATCCATAAACACTACTGGGGCGTTAGTTAATCCAAAAGGCATGACCAAAAACTCGTAATGCCCATACCGAGTTCTGAATGCTGTCTTCGGTACATCTTCTTCTCTTACTTTCAATTGATGATATCCCGATCTCAGATCAACCTTAGAAAATACACTAGCCCCGTGTAACTGATCAAACAAATCGTCTGTCCTCGGCAGTGGATATTTGTTCTTAATCGTTAACTTATTCAGCTCCCGGTAATCGATGCACATCCTCATGGTGCCATCTTTCTTCTTAACAAATAACACCGGAGCTCCCCACGGCGATGAACTCGGCCGAATGAAGCCCTTGTCCAACAACTCTTGAAGTTGTGTCATCATTTCTTTCATTTCGGTTGGGGCAAGGCGATAAGGAGAACGAGCTACCAGTGCAGCTCCGGGGATCAGATCAATTCGAAACTCAACTTGTCTCTCAGGCGGCACGCCAGACAAGTCTTCCGGAAACACATCCGGAAACTGTGAAACAACAGGCACGTCGGCCAACGTTCTCTTTTCAGCCTTGGCATCAATAGCATATGCCAGGTAGGCGTCACACCCCTTTGCAACAAGCTTTCGAGCTTTTGCAATGGTCAGTAAGCACAGATCCCCACTTCTCCTATCCCCGTAAATGCAAATCTCACGCCCCTCTGGAGTAGTTATCTTTATCATTCGGCTCTTACACACTATATGGGCTTCATCCTCAATCAACCAGTCCATCCCGACTATCACGTCAAATTCACTGAATTCTATAGGGATCAAGTCCAAATTGAAGACTACATCTTCAATTACTAACGTGCAGTTGCGGTATACGTGATCTACTTTTACTAGAGTGTTACTAGCAGTTTCTATATCAAGAACAGCAGATAATCTAGATAGTGGCATGGCAAGTCTTTGTGCAAACATAGTAGAAACAAACGATCTATTGGCACCCGAATCAAATAAAACTCGTGCTGACATAGAATTAACTATGAACGTACCCGTAACGACTTCCGGATTTTCCCTTGCCTCCTCTGCAGTTATCTGAAAAGCACGAGCAGGTGCCCTTTGAGACTGACCCCGGCCTCGGTTGACTGATCCACCGCTTGAACCTCCTGAAGATCGTGTTGCAGATGGAGCAGCAGCAGCTGGATCGTTCTTTCTGCAATTCCTACTGTAGTGTCCCAATACCCCACACTTATGGCAAGCATCTCCCCTCCTTGGGCACTCACTCTGATAATGGCCCAACTCACCACAATAAAAACAAGCACGTCCATTGGTGCACTTGCCGAAGTGTTCCAAGTGACACCTATTACAATATCGCGGCTCGGTGCTGATGGAGTAGGCACGAGCACGACCACGATCGGAAGAACCAGACGGTCGATGATACGACTGCTGAGGTGAGTACTGTGAAGACCGGGAAGAACCAGAATATCCTCCCTCGCGCTGGCGCTTCGGCGATGACGGCTGTGTTGGGTTGGTGGAAGCAGCAGTAGACCCAATCGAATAGCCCGACATAATCAAAATCTGCTCTACATTTCTGGCAGCCTCAAGTAAGCCAGCAAATGTAGGGTAGCGGACGTTGCTCATAACCCTCCTAATTACAATATCCAGACCAGCCTCGAACCTGGTCACATTCCTTTCCTCAGTATCGACTTGATGAGGCGCAAACAGACTCAGCCTCGTGAATTCTACAGCATATTGGGACACAGTCTTAGTCCCCTGCACCAGTGCCATAAACTTTGCTTCCAACCTCCGGCGCTCGTCAACCGGACTGTACTGCTGAGTGAATAGGTCTTTGAACTCAGCCCAAGTCATATCAGAAACCTTCTCCAAAGTCAACGCATTCACCATTGCGTTCCACCACATGATTGCATCATTCGTGAACATAGCAGTTGCATAACAAACCATGTACTTCTCAGCACAGTCGCTGATTCGGAATGTTCGTTCAGTTGCTGTTATCCATTCTAGTGCGGCAACAGCATCTCCTAGTCCATTAAACTCCACGGCCCCATTTCCTTTGAAGTCCTTGAAATGACAACCTTTGGGTTTGTTAGACGACCCAATGTTGTCATCTCGTTCCTCGTTGTTACCCCCTTCCTTCTCCTTGTTCTTTCTCTTATCCTCTCTTCTCTTAGCATCGGCCTCATCTCGAGCCCGAAACTGATCTTGTATCATTTTGTTCTGCTCACCCATCATGGCTAGCATCATCTCTCTGGCTTCTTCAGGTGTCATTCCTCCAGACATGTTCTGAAATTATAAACATATAACTTGTTTAGTAACATGTCATCAGTTAAAAGACACCACTCATTTGTCCCGTATGATAGTCAATCTCTTATAATTACTAGATCATAACCTATCTTAGTTCAGATCATTACTTAAACCACTACATATCATTACCTAATGTTTGAGATCAAGACCTCACGGACACTTGAATCTCAAACAACTGCTCTGATACCATCTCGTGTGACACCCTTGCCACAACAACCACCAATTACAATACACCCAGGATTAATCATCAACATGCAATAACATAATGATCTTATAACCTAAATTAAGTGCGGAAGCATTAGAAACATAAATAAAGTAGTGCAACAAGTGTTAAACACCCTACGGTGCTATAAGGTACCAAGTCTAAGTCTACACACCCATACAATTATTACAATCATCCAGAATATTACAACATTGTCTCATAACATAAATTACCGATGAAATAGTGCCGAGTCTCCCAAATCTTCCAAAAGACCTAACTAGAAGGTCCAGCTGTAGACTTTCCCTTTCCTGTAAAATAAAGTCAACTGAGGGGTAAGCGAATGATTAGTGAATACACAGATTTACACATTTTATAAATCTTTATGATGCCCACAAGAGTAGCACCGACGACACACGTCGTGCACTCTCCACGTACAAAAAGTACGACCACACAAGAGCCGTCGCTCTACGAGCCCAAAGCTCGGCCTTTAAAACATACTACTGAGACAGACATAACATCGGGGATGACATACTGCCTACCGGACCTGGAGGGATCAGCTCAAGCGTCATATAGAGCAGTAACATCAGAGTAACAGATGCGACCCACCGGTCCATCGTAGATGCACAACAAACGAACGAACATGCATCAAATAAGAATGTGCATCTAAATCTACGCAAGTTAGTAGAATTCCAAACGAAATATGAAGCAACATGTCTCAGTAAGCAAAAGCAATCATAAAGCAGATATAAACATGTGAAATCATATGTACTCACAGTGGGTGCGTAATTAAACTTTTAACCAATTATTATTTCTCCTCGGGCTTTCAACCGGATCCACCAAGTACCCCACTGTGGGTTAAACAACACCACAAGGGACCTGTTATATTAATTACAACAATACTTCGTATCAATAACCATTTAAATCATAAAACCAAGTTTCGTAAGTTTTGCAATATTTTTCCCCATTTCGGGTACATGTCCAAATTCATACCATAATTAAGTTTTAACCCATTTCAAGTTTACATCTTGTCCTAAGTATAACTCATGACATTTTATGTGTTGTTTATGAGTTTCATTCATAATACTTGAGTTTAGAGAGTAGATTTCTCAATTTTAGGCATTAAACTCGAATTTAATGGGTTAGATTCGAACCCACCATCAAATCTGATGATCAGATTCGAACCATATGCTAGATTCGAACCCCATCTTCGAATCTATGGGTAGATTCGAACCCCATTCTTCGAATCTAATGGTACACACTCGAATCTAATACCAAACTCGAGTTTGTTCTTGCATTTCGACTCTGTTCTTGGCATATTCGAGTCTGTTCATCATTTCAGCTTAAATCCTTCATTTCTAAGTCAAAAATCATGAATATGACAAGTATCATACCTAGATTCGATTCTATTATGCATATACAATCATATCCTAGCAATATTTCAAGCAAAACAAGCTCCAATTTACATAAAATGACAGATTCGAGATTCTAGTTCTTCAAAACCGAAACAACAAACTTAAAAGTGTCGATTCTTACCTTAATTCGTATGAAATCAAAAATCCTTTTGTAGATTATTGTTGTACTCCACGAGATCTTTCCGTTGACGTATAATTCTCGATAATCCGACGGTCGGTTTGTGAAATATCTTAGAGAGATGTAGAGAGAAAATTCTAGAGAGAGAGAGAGAGAGTAGTGAGAGAGTCAAAATGGTGAAAATGTAGCCTTTTGCCCTTTTTATTCAACTTTAATAATTTTTGCACATTTCACCACTCGACCTAACCGGTTCCATAAAATACTGATTTATTCTTAAAATTATCATTAATAACTTTTAAATTCATAATACTCCATAAAATTGATTCCGAGTTCAAATTTTCTTAAAATAGCAACAAACTTTCTAAATATCCCAAATACATAATAATTGCTCAAATTTCAACTTAAATATATTTTTCAACTTAATTAACCAAAATACAGTAAAATAAATCCGAGGATGTTACATCTTAGGCAGACCGTTCTTAGCCATTATAAATGCTCAAATCAATTGTAGAACGGGGGTTGTAGACATTGTCGTGTTCAATGGTTCCACCGCTGCTTCAATCGATTCAGGATGTTACTTGATAGATGCGATGGATGATCTTAAGCAGCACAGTTCACTAATCAATACCAAGGATACCACCGAATTATTCTTTGTTGAGCACGGAACTGCTAAGATGAACTCAGATAAATGCAATGATCTTGAGGCAATCATAAATCCCACGCTGGAACCTAAACAACCGCCGTGGACCCATAAGACTGAGAAGCTACCAACGGACCTGCCTCAATTTGCAAGGCCTTCGATAGAACAACCACGTGTTCTAGAGTTAAAAGCCTTACCTGTGCATTTGTAATATGCCTTCTTAGGTCAGAATGACATTCTTTCAATCATGATTTCATTCGATCTGACCGAGGCACAAGAAAAAGTTCTACTGCAAGTGTTAGTAAAATATAAAGAGTCGGTAGGTTGGACCGAGAATGTTGTTGCCGACCACCTATCTAGGCTCCTAATTATTCCATTAGACTTAACTGTCACATTAGGTACTCATTCTCAGATGAACAACTATTGTCATTTTTCAAAATACTCTGATCCATTAGACACAGGTTGAAGTTATGGGCCACAATAATATGCTATTCTCTGAACTAATCAGGTTAAAAGATCCCAAACATAGTTAGACTAGTATAGGAGCAGTTGTCTGGCTGAAGACGTAAAACTTAGCGCTTCCTAGGAGGCAACCCAGAGAACTTTGTGGGTATGTTTCTAGAAACCCTCACGAGACAACACTCGTCCACTTGGGATACCAAGGGGTTTAACGGCTTGTTGCACATGCTAAGTGCAATCGTGATTCCCTACGAAAAGGTGGATTATTTTTAGTTATTTCTTAGTTTTTGTTAAATGTTAGTGTCACCAACTAAGTTGGGGAGGATTTCCAACCCAATTTTTAGTTGTTTCTAGGCTTAAGTTTATTTATATTTATGCAAGTGTATTAGTTTAACTAATATTAATTATTATCTTAGTAGTTCATCTATCCTAAATAAGCAAAGAATTTTATTAAGAATGTGATTGTGTTCATTGTCGGCTTAATATAAGTGTGTTTATGTGACGAGGACGTCACAATGGTCTAAGTTGGGGAGGGTAGGCTCTATGAAATGTTTAATATGATCTAACGAGCCTCCACAAAAATTATTTATTTATTTATTAGACTGAAATTTGACCACCTGGGCAAAGAGCTACGACATATCATGAACAACACTGGACATATTGAGAGAGGGTTCGACATCAAGAGGATTTTCAGGATGGTAGTTTTTCAATTTTATCTATGGTCCTCCTTTTCCTCCTTATTAGTGATCAGGTACCATCGTTCCTTGCTCTTCACATTTATCATATTTACATTTGCTTGTTTGGGTTAGACATTTAAGTTTTGTGTGTGATTTGTTTTTAATTGTCGAGTCATGTTGAATGTGAATGCTTAGTATTAATGCAGTTTCTTATGAATTTCCCCAATGGTTCTTGTTTTCCGATCAGGCCGTGGAAAATGATGATACATAGAAAATTGTACCAAGAATTAGTCAATGTTAGTATAGAAACTCTAGAATTATGTTAAGAGTCGTATTAATAATTAACATTTTAATGTAAGTTGAGTTCAAGTAAGTTAAGGTACATTTGTGCTTAAATGAAAATAATGTGTAAAGATTTTGGAAAATTTATGCAATAAGGGGGAGAGCTTAATCATGTTTTTAGCCTAAAAGGATTCGGGTGTAGCCTAGTTGGTTCGGGAAATTAAGTCCTACGGGGTACCATTCATGCCTAATCGCCTAAAACCATCTGGTTTGGGAGCGATTGACCCAAATCCCGTTACACGAACCAACTAGAAAAGCTATGATAAAAACTCGAGTTAAAAAGAAAAAAAAATTCAGAGCATGATAATCAAAAGTAATATTTGTCGTATATATGCATAGAGGGAAAAGATGGTCAAAAGACCGCATATTTTAAGCATGTAACCTTGAGCTAAAAGGGTAATTTCCAAAAGTGAGATACATTATAATTACTTAGAGGAAACGTGTTTTAACCGAAAATGTTCTTTAGCTTACATTCAAAATTTTAAGGCATTATTGCAAAGGCTGACTTAACCTAGACTTACTGAACACACTGCTAATACAATTGATACATAGTTAGTTCTGATTCTAAGGCTTGTTCGGGTACGATCAAGAGTTAAGTTGGGGAGGTTTGATAGGACTGTATTATTAGATGTTTTCGGTATCATTTATAGCTTATTTATGTACTTGTACTTCGTAATGTTAGAATTTGTGTCCAAGTCACAATTATTTGTAAACATATTGTTATCAGGCAGGATCCTTTTTCGGTGCATGCAATGAATTGTAAAGAGAAGATGATTAACTTAAATATATAATGATAATTAGTTTGTCAATTTATTATGTTTAATAAATTAATAGAAACTAAATAATTGATTATATTTAATTAATGGGTTAGTTTGTTAATTTATTAATAGTTAATAAATTAACCGGAAGCTAATAGAATTAATTGAGGAAGTACAGGGGCTAAACTGCAATTACTTGATAGTCAACAAGGCACCCCCTTAAACCCTAATAAGGGGGCCGGCCACCAATCCATTCCACATGGATTTGGGATCAAAAATTTGTAGGTTTCTAAAACCTATAAATAGGCAGCCCCTGCCTGCTTCATTCCTCGCTCATTCGATTTTAAGTTCTCTAACGATCACAAGGGATACCAGTTTTTGGGACTCTGAGATCTGAGCTTAGAAAAGTTATAATTATCTTTTCTTTTGTTCATTGGGTGTGAACAACTAGAGGCGATCTTGCTTTAGACGCTTGTTGCTCGATTCAGAGGCTGTTCGTGAAATCGTTCTTCGTGGAGAAAATTGCGAGTTTTCTCAAGGTTAGTTTTTCTTATTCATCTCTTTATTTTAATAATTAGTTGCTTAGCTTGTTTGGTTAGATCCTTAAGGTTTTATATTCTTGCATAGTTAGGTTATTTAATTTTCCGCAAAGTTTTAATTTAACCTAGCAAGGGTATAGGAAACCCAACAGTGGTTACAGAGACAGGTTAACCTAACGAGCTTTGCACTAATTTTGAGATGATAATCTTGTTCTTAAATTTCGAAATTTGTTTTGATTATTTTTGGAATTTTGATTTAATTTTAATGGTGTTTGTAATTTTAAATTAAATTGTTTAAACTTAAAATTAATTATTAAATATTAAATAAATCCGAAAAATTAATTAAAAATTAATTTTTTGAAATTTTTGGAGTAAAATTAGTTTTTTGATAATTATTTAATTTTTAAAATAGTTTTTAAATATTAAATTAATTGTCTAAATTTTGAAAATTGTTTTTCATATTTATCTTCAAGTTTTCGGATTTTTAAAAGGTTTTAAATGGATAAATCTGAAATATTAAATAAATTATTATTTTATTAATTTAGGATTTTATTAATTTTATTAAGGGTTTGATTTTTGGGGTTTTAGATAAACATGCCTTAGAGATAAGCTTCATTTTCTAGGTTTATCCTAAATCCTATTTATCTAGAACTTACCTTAATTTAAATTAAGTGCTTATCCTAAAGGTTTTAGAATATCATAATTTATTAGGATAAACTTGTATTATCCTAGGTTTAAATTTTGAGGATTTATATGGTTATATATATAGGTTTCGGATTTAATATATATATTTAATAATTAAATTATTATTGTATTATCCTAGCTTGATTTTCTAGGTTTATCCTAAATCCTATTTATCTAGATATTACCTTAATTTAAATTAAGTGCTTATCCTAAAGGTTTTAGAATATCATCATTTATTAGGATAAACTTGTATTATCCTACGTTTAAATTTTGAGGATTTATATGGTTATATATATAGGTTTCGGATTGAATATATATATTTAATAATTAAATGTTTCTTATTTTATTTAAATATTGAAACCGAAATATATATATAAAAAATAAATATTAATTTAAACCCTAATATTTTAAATTGTTTAAAATATACCCTGAATTTTAAAATGTTTAAAATAGACCCTTTAATTTTAAAAGTTTAAAATTAAACCCCTAAGATTTAAAAGAAATTTATATATGTATTATTGATTTTATATATATATATATATATATATATATATATATATATATATATATATATATATATATATATATATATCATTTAAATCTAATTACATCGTCAGTCAATTGATAAATCGGCTCACTCATAGTGAACAAACTATAAACGAGGTATAAGGCGGGTCGCTCTGCTTCCCTAAAGGAGTAGGTTTTTTAACAGCTTCGCGCTGACCTACCTCCTCCGCTTCGCTGTGCGTTCAATGGAGCTACCGAGGACTTTTGATAGGATGGTGTCCATATTAAAAGTATAATCTAAAGTACTAAAACAAAAAGAATCCCGTTTTAGATATATCAAAAGTGAATTAGTATGCAAATCCATGAAAAATGCACATCTCCTATATGCACTGTTAGTGGAGCGTGTGTATTGACCGGCACACTAATGAGAGACATATTAGGAGGTGATGTAGGACTCGTGATTCCCGGACTGATCCGTGCCGGGTCTTACGCAGTTTTGCATGGTTAGATTCGCCATCTTGTCCGTGATCCTCGACAACCCAGTCACGGATAGTAGTTGAGCATAACCGAGATTAACATGTCATTGATAAGATTCAATGAATTTTAAAAGATCTAGGAATTTCATAGAGATTGAAATCGACAAGAGTTTGTCCACCTAAAATAAATTCGTGGCGTGATTACGGCGACCCTTTTCATAAAACGAATCGAAAATATGGATCCTAGCCTTAATTCAAATTGGGTAAATTGTTTAAGGAATACTTCATACTAACTAAAACTTTATCTCACGGATGTCTACTTCTACTGGTACTCCCACTCCTGCTCCCAACCACGCATCCAACTTCTCACTCCTTTCCGTTATGGGTAGGGAAAAACTATCCGGTCCGAACTATGTGGACTGGATGAGAAACCTCAGGTTTACGCTGAGGTACGAGAACAAGGAGTATGTTCTCGATGAACAAATTCCCACATTGAATGAGAATCCCACCCAGGAGGAAATGGACGCACACCAGAAACATTACGATGATGCAAACAAAGTGTCCTGCATCATGGCGTCATCCATGGTTCCTGAGCTTGCTAAAGCCTTCGAGAATACATGGGCCTTTTAGATGAATCAGCAGCTGCGAGAGATGTTTGAGGCTAAGGCGAGCAAAGAGCGCCTTGATGTGGTAAGATCCCTCATGGCCTGCAAACCAAAACCTGGAACATCTATCTGCACTTTCGTCCTTGAGATGAAGGGGTACTTCGACCGGCTGGAGGCTCTCAATATGGTGTTTGACTCTGAGTTCTCCACCAATATCATTCTTTCTGGACTGCCCACCATCTATAATCAGTTCGTACTCTCCTATCAGATGAACATGAATCAGAAGGAGACGTCAATTATGGAACTGCATAATCTGCTCCGAACCGCTGAACAGGGCATCAAGAAAGATGAGACCCCTGTGGCCCCTGTGCTTACTGTCGGTAAGGCCTCAAAGAAACGGAAGTCATCCTGGAAGACCCCAAAAGGAAAGTCCAAGAATGGGTCTCAAGAGAGAACAGAGTCCGGTATTGTGCCTACTAAAGATCCGAAGGAAGCAGTATGCTTTTACTGCAATGGCAAGGGGCACTGGAAGCGAAGCTGCCCATCATATCTGAAGGACCTTAAAGACGGCAAAGTCAAAAAGGCCAGCACCTCAGGTATGTTCATGATCGAACTCCATAACACTTCTATCTCTAATTCATGGGTTCTTGATACAGGATGTGGTACTCACATTTGCTCTGTATTGCAGGGACTAAGGGAAGGTAGAAGCTTGAAGCATGGAGAGCTGAACCTAATCATGGGGAATCGAAAGATCACGCCTGTGAAGAAAGTCGGAAGGTTCCAACTCGTGCTTAGATCAGGAGTAGAGATTAGCTTAAATAATTGCTGTTATTCACCCGATATGATTCGAAACATCATTTCTTTGTTTGCCTTGTATAAGGATGGATACAATTTCTGCTTTGATAATAATAATGGAAGTATTTTGGTTTATTTAAATGATGTTTTTATATTCAAAGCTTGTCCTTATAATTGCATATATGAAATTGTTGAGTGTGATAACAACCTATTATTTAATATTGATTCTAACGAAATTGATAAGTTTAAATTGTGGCACTGTTGCCTTGGGCACATTAACAAGAAACGCATTGCCCAACTCCAAAAGGATGGAGTGTTGGAATCATTCGACTTAAAATCGGATGATGTATGCGAATCCTGTTTACTGGGCAAGATGACAAAATCACCATTCACAGGAACGTGTGAAAGAGGTGAATGACTATTGGATTTGGTCCACACAGATGTATGTGGGCCATTCCGATGTGCTACAAAAGGGGAAAATCGGTACTATGTCACCTTTACAGATGACTATAGTAGATTTGGATATGTTTATTTAATTAAACATAAGTCCGACACTTTTGAGACATTCAAAAGATATCAAAGTGAATTAGAGAATCAACTGGGCAGAAAGATAAAGGTTCTCCGCTCCGACAGGGGAGGAGAGTACCTTAGTATCGAGTTTCTCGATCATCTTAGAAGCTGTGGAATGGTTTCCCAGTTAACTCCTCCTAGAACGCCACAACTCAACGGAGTTGCGGAGAGGAGAAACAGGACCTTGTTAGACATGGTCCGATCTATGATAAGTCGAGCAACACTTCCAGTAAGTTTCTGGGGTTATGCATTAGAAACTGCGGCACATATTCTAAATCTAGTACCCACCAAGAAAGTTTCAAAGACACCTTACGAGATGTGGAAGGGAAAGCATCCTTCCCTTGGTCACATCAAGATCTGGGGTTGTGAAGTCTTCGTTGGACGAGAGACCTCTGACAAACTCAGTCAAAGATCTGAAAAGTGTCTATTCGTCGGTTACCCACAAGAGTCATTTGGATATCTATTTTACAAACCACGTGAAAACGTAGTGTTTGTATCTCGAAGAGGAGTGTTCCTCGAGAAGGAGATAATATCTAAAGAGGAAAGTGGGAGTAAGATCGATCTTGATGAGATTCAAGATACTACCGATGAAGAACCAACTGCAAACACTGACCATCAACATGAGGCTGAGATGCCTGTTGAACCCAATGACATATCCTTACCTTTGCGCAGATCTGATAGAGTTAGCAATCCTCCTGAGTTCTACTATGGTTTCCATATTGAACAGGATGATATGATTAGTGATAGTACACTAGTCGACTTACATGAACCAGCTAACTACCGAGAAGCGATGGCAAGCCCTGAGGCAGCTAAATGGAAGGAAGCTATGGATAGCGAGATTGAATCCATGTATGGAAACCAAGTTTGGAACTTGGTTGATCCCACACCCGGTCTAAAGACGGTGGGTTGTAAGTGGATATTCAAGAACAAAACGGATAGTACACACGTACAAAGCTAGGCTGGTGGCAAAGGGCTATACTCAAACCTACGGGATTGACTATGAGGAAACCTTTTCACCGGTAGCTAAGATTAAATCCATAAGGATAGTCCTGGCCATAGCTGCGTTTCATGACTATGAAATCTGGCAGATGGATGTCAAAACCGCTTTCCTTAACGGGAAATTGACAGAGGATGTGTTTATGACACAACGTCAAGGTTTTGTAGACACCAAGTATCCTAAGAAAGTGTGTAAGCTTCAGAAGTCCATTTATGGACTTAAGCAAGCTTCTCGAAGCTGGAATCTTTGCTTTCATGAGAAAATCATAGAGTTTGGATTTTCTAGAAGCGAAGATGAGTCCTGCATATATGTCAAGGTCAGTGGGAGCACTGTAGTCTTCCTGGTATTATATGTCGATGACATATTACTTATAGGAAACGACATCCCAACATTACAGAGTGTAAAAGATTGGTTGGGAAGATGTTTCGCTATGAAGGATCTAGGAGATGCAGCTTTTATTCTGGGTATAAAGATTTATAGAGATAGAACGAGACGTCTAATTGGACTAAGCCAGGATACGTACTTGGACAAAATACTGAAAAGGTTCAGTATGGAGAAGTCTAAGAAGGGGAACCTTCCATTTGCTCATGGCATAAAGATTAGTAAAGACATGAGCCCGAAGACATAGGAGGAACGAGACAGAATGAGTCGAGTTCCATATGCTTCGGCCATAGGATCTATAATGTATGCCATGACATGTACGAGGCCTGATGTCTCATTTGCTTTAAGCATGGTGAGTCGACATGAGCAAGACCCTGGTGAAGGTCATTGGACGGCGGTCAAGAATATTCTTAAGTATTTAAGAAATACTAAAGACAGGTTCTTGGTTTACGGTGGACAGGATGAACTCAAAGTAACCGGTTATTGAGATGCGAGTTTCCAAACGGATAGAGATGACTGTCGGTCACAATCTGGTTGGGTGTTCTTATTGAACGGGGGAGCCGTGACGTGGAAGAGTTCGAAGCAGGAAACCATGGCAGACTCTACCTGCGAGTCAGAATATATTCCAGCCTCAGAAGCCTCAAAGGAAGCCATCTGGTTGAAGAATTTCATTGGAGATCTTGGAGTTGTCCCAACGGTTCAAGACCCCATCGAAATATTCTGCGACAACGAAAGTGTTGTTTCGTTGACTAAAGAACCCAAGGATCATGGAAAGTCCAAGCATATTGATCGGAAGTACCACTTTGTTCGTAGCAAGGTTGAAGAGGGACATGTGATTGTGAAAAGAGCGCGATCAGAGGAGAATCCAGCTGATTCGTTCACAATGCCACTTTCTCAACCGAAACACTGTAGTCATGCTGTTAGCATAGGATTACGAGATAATGTAAAGTTTAGTAGTTAGTTTTGAATTTGAAACATTGTAACAATGATTTAAAATTGTAATGCATTTGGTGATTAAATAATGGGGATTTATTTATTTGCAAAGTGCTGCCATCTTCTATTAATTTATCGTTGTGTTTCCTTTTGCATGTTTAGAACCAACTCCCAGAGTAATTAATTTTATTCAAATACCTCAGTCGTTCGTACTACCGGGAGTTAGTATTGAATAAAGACTGTCATGGAATGTTAGTAGACTGTCAAGAGTTTGACATAGCATAGAGATTGCTGCAACATTCATGGGTACTTAATGGAGATTTAAGTATAGGGCACTCGCACTTGGAAAGATACTTCATGGATCAAATCATAAGTATTTCCAAGATGATAATATCCTCTATTCTTCAGACGGAGATACATTGAAGTTGCGGTTTTCTAGTCCGTCATACCTTAGTGCATTCAAACGCTGTGTGTAACTGCCAGTTATAACGGATGTATCTAGTTACGATGTTATTAGTTAGCTAGCGCTGTGTATGCGAAGTTTGTTCGTTCCTTTTGCCTATATGGAAAAGCGATATCTATGGGCCCTCTGATGATTAAACGTTGACTCTAGAGTGTCGGGCCTGACCGAGACAAAATTAAAGTGTTCAATTAATAAGTCTCATATAGTCATATTAATCGGAAATCAGAAACATAATTTTGAAACCAAAGATTGATTATAATCCATGTCTTAGTTTCATACGATATCAGAGAACGAATGAATAGTTGATCCCTTAGCTAAAGGATTAGCTCTGATATGATTCAGAGTTCGGCAGCTGTATCGAGTAGCTAGGAAGGCTGGTAATAGAATGTGTTTAGACAAATAGTTGCCAACTTGTCTAAGTGGGAGACTGTTGGAATTAGTGTCCAAGTCACAATTATTTGTAAACATATTGTTATCAGGCTGGATCCTTTTTGGGTGCATGCAATGAATTGTAAAGAGAAGATGATTAACTTAAATATATAATGATAATTAGTTTGTTAATTTATTATGTTTAATAAATTAATTAGAAACTAAATAATTGATTATATTTGATTAATGGGTTAGTTTGTTGATTTATTAATAGTTAATAAATTAACCGGAAGCTAATAGAATTAATTGAGGAAGTACAGGGGCTAAACTGCAATTAGTTGATAGTCAACAGGGCACCCCCCTAAACCCTAATAAGGGGGCCGGCCACCAATCCATCCCACATGGATTTGGGATCAAAAATTTGTAGGTTTCTAAAACCTATAAATAGGCAGCCCCTGCCTGCTTCATTCCTCGCTCATTCGATTTTAAGTTCTCTAACGATCACAAAGGATACCAGTTTCTGGGACTCTGAGATCTGAGCTTAGAAAAGTTATAATTATCTTTTCTTTTGTTCAATGGGTGTAAACAACTAGAGGCGATCTTGCTTTAGACGCTTGTTGCTCGATTCAGAGGCTGTTCGTGAAATCGTTCTTCGTGGAGAAAATTGCGAATTTTCTCAAGGTTAGTTTTTCTTATTCATCTCTTTATTTTAATAATTAGTTGCTTAGTTTGTTTGGTTAGATCCTTAAGGTTTTATATTCTTGCATAGTTAGGTTATTTAATTTTCCGCAAAGTTTTAATTTATCCTAGCAAGGGTATAGGAAACCCAACACGTAACTACCGTACTTTTACTCCATAATTGTGTTTCAGGGTCAAGAAGTCAAATGGAAACAGCTCGAGAAAATTTAGCGCGAAATGAGCCGGTGGAGGCGCAGACCTGCGCCACCCTACGCCCTCAAAACAGTGAGATTTGAAGCTAGAAAACAGTTCCAGCGTATCCCCAGCGTAGGTTAGCCGTACTCGTAGGGCTACGCTCGTGCGGCGTAAAAACCCTACAACCGCTTTTCTGAGTCCAAAACCCTAGTTCACCCGTCCTCGATTAATGGGGAGCGACTTAGTTCGTTTTTGGAGGTCCCGGAATATTCAAAACATTGGCGAAGCCCTGCCAGAGTTGGTTCATGAATCAAGTACGAAGAAGGTGGAGTGCAACCGTTCATCCCATAGAAGCCCTACAATGAATTCACTAATCATTTTCGGCGAAGAACACACGATGAGAGGCTAAACGCTCCAAAACCATTTGTGGATGATCTACGGCTCAGTTTTACTATTTTGAACATTCATTTTTGTATTGATGTGTTTATGATTATTGAATATTTTATGAACGCAAATGATGTACTTTTCGTATTGTTATGATTGAATGTGTTAATTGGTAAAAGCAAGATAGTTCATAGTGATATTATTATTTGTGTCGAGTCCAATAGTTTAGGGATTAAGACAAGTAATGAATGTTGCATACACTATGCCAAGATTTATTGGTTAAAGATTCATGATTAATACGCCAATGAAATTGGTTATGTCTATGTGACTGTTGTGCAATTTTCAATTGGTAATAACTTATGTCGTAGTGAATTCGTAAATGGTTATCTTTAATTTGATTTGTTATTTTATTGTAGTTTGATTTGCCATTATTTAGTATTGAATTATTTTTAATCACCGTTCCAAACAATCCAATTCGCAATTTTAATCGCATTTCTAATCATAAAGAAACTAGCAATATAACCCTAATAAACTTACACGCTCCCTGCGGATTCGACCATTACTTCCCTACACTAGTAGGTAGAATTAATGTTATTTCTACGGGTCACAACGACGGCTCGTCAGTTATAATAGGTTGTTATGCTTACATGGCACACACGTGGCGTCCACATGGCAAACCCAACTTACGTGGCGCCTACGTGACACTACATGTATAATTTTTAAATGGAATTTTTGCATAAAAAAACCCTGAAATTGGTGACTTTTTCAATTAAAATTCTTAACTATTTTTTTCTCACCTCTAACCAACAATTATATTTACCTCTTCTCTTCTCCTCTACCTTCGGCAACTCCGATTACTTTAAACTCTTCTTTATGTTCAATGCTGTTTATTTTATGTATGTATGTTCGATTAACTTTTGCCGCTTAATCTTGAATTTTTACTTAAATTGTGCCAATAGAATCGATTTCGTTTTGTGTTCACGAGTTGCATTTTTAGGTTCAACTTTATTTCAATTTTGTTTATTTATGTTTCATTTTAGCTTCTGAATATAATCAGCCAGAGCAGTGAGGTTCGCTAGAGCCTAGAGGGTGGAGGTTTCATTGGGAAACAAATTCTTTGTTTAATAAATAAAATTTAAATAAATATCCATGTCATCAAAATGCAATCAGTGAAGACCCAAATTTAATTATCTTTGTTGGTTGGAGGTTTTTTATCCATGAAAAATGATTTGGGGTTATAATTGAAAAAACTAAACAAGTTGGGCGGTTTTTTACGCAAAAATCTATTTATAAATTTTACACTTCATCAAGTTGTAACAGGCTAAACCGGTTGCAAGTCAAATTTTTTGAAAAAAAAAACCCAAAATTTTAAAGTGTTAACCGGTTGGAGGTTTTTTGTGCAATGAAAAATGGTTGAGGGTTTTAATCGTAAAAATGATCCAACTTAGAGGTTTTTTGCGCAATTTCCCCATATATATATATGTATACATATCTCTGTGTGTGTGTGTGTGTTTATTTTTTTTGTCTTTCAATGTTGGTTTAGCCTTCTGTATGGTCAAGAACTTCTTTTTTTTTTTCCAGATCTTCACCCTGCATATCAACGGTCCCTGGGACATTTGGAATGTAGTTTATCTCTTCGTTACATTCTGTAACATTGATACCTTTCAAACTATATATATATATATATACATATATATATATATACATATATATATATATATGTGTGTGTGTGTGTGTGTATATATATATATATATATATATATATATATATATATATATGTACATACATACATACACATACATATATAATATACATATACATATACATATACATATACATATACATACGTACATACAGATATATACATACATACATATACATATACAATATACATATACATACATATACATATACATATACATATACATACACACACACACACACACACACATATATACATGTATGTATATCTACCAAGGGTGCATTAAGGGTAGTTATGGAATAATTTAATTTAATTTTTTAAAAATATTTAAAAGATAATTAGGAATTAAATATGGAAGGTAAATCGTCACATTAACTACGTTCCACATATTACTCCCCCTTTCTCTCCCTCCGTCTCTCTCCCCCTCTCTTTATCTCTCTCGGCGCCTCTCTCCCTATCCTCTCTTTCCGCGATCATCACCATCGGCTACTGGACCACCCTCATTGCACCATCGCTGCACCACCGTTGTCTCCCTGTCACGACCGTTGCATCACTACAATAGGCCTCTCTCGATCGCAGCATCATCGTCCTCCTCATCGACCATCTCCCTCTCTCGACCGGCACACCACCGCCAACAACCACCGCATATTTAAATGAACGATGAAAGTTTGAATGATGAACACGATAATGAGATGCATATTTGGAACAATAAACGATTCAAATTTGAATTAACAATTCATCGTGATACACGTTGAAGCTTAAGATGTTTGAAGGTTTTTGGATGAAAACGTTGTTGTTACATCACGTTAGTTTAAGTTTTTTGAATGTTGTTGCATCTCGTTAGATTATTTTTTTCTGGATAAACATGTTGTATCACGTTAGATTAAAGTTATTACATAAACACATTTGATGAATCACGATGGATGAATGATGAACACGAAGATAATGAATGAAGATGATGAACACGAAGGATGAACAACCACGATTGTAACACCCCAAATAATTAGGGGCTAATTATATCCCTAATAATGTGGAGTTTATATAATTATTGGAATAATTATTATTAACCGGAGATAATAGGTAATGTACTTTGACAACTAAATAATGATTGGTTATGACATAAAGTGATTAATGTGGTGTTTGAATCCATTTAGTATAAATATGTCAAAACTACCCATTTGGGTATTGAATTATTTAATTAATGCAAGTTATAGCATGATGGTTTGTTTTGCAAATAAAAGATGGTTAGTGGAGGGACTTATAATGTCAATTAGTGATAGTTGGAGGGTTAAGGGTGGCCAAAGGCCAAACCCCCTCCCCTTTTCTCCCTTTGAACGTCCAACTCCACAAACACACACACACACACTCACATTTCATTCTTTTAGCAAGAAAAGAAGAGAGAAAAGAAGAGAAAAGTGAGGATTTTGCAAGATTCATCACCTAAGTTGGGAGATTGAAGATTTATGTTTGATATTTATAGCATTTTGAAGGTATACTCACCTCTCATTTTCTTCCTCTCTTTTATTTTTTGATTCCTCCATTTTTGGAGATGAAACCCTAAATGGGTTTATGTTGAGATGTTTTGTAAAGACTCCAATCTTTTAGTATGTTGTTATATGATCAAAATGGAGCCATAATATGCAACTACATTGGTAGTTTGAGTTAGTTTTGGTTTGAACCCAATCTAGGGCTCAAATGAGCTCCAATGGGTTATGGATTTGAGTTTGATGTTTTAGTAAGATAAATATGTTCAATCTTGATCCATATATGTTAAATGTTGATATGGAATCAAATGGAATTTAGTAGAAGCTCATTTGGAGCTTTGAAGAGGTGATTTGGGTTATAACCCATTTGTGAACTCAAAAGAGTTCATATGAATGAATGAATGATCTTTCATGATTTAAATGTGTGTGAAGGGTGTAAAATGGTCTAAAGATGTTATATTATTGATTTCAAGTAATTGGTTGGGGTTAAACTCGAGCAAAGGCTCAAGTTGGTGTTTTAAGCCTAAACTGCACGCCAAGTGTTCGGTGAAATGCCTCCATGAGTACCCAAGCATTTTGGGATTGGATTTTTATCTTTAAATATGATTTGAATGCTTAAACATAGCCCAAACATGTTTAATATTGCTATGGGATTGGTTAGAAATGAATTCAAGCTCAATTGGAGCTTTGTGTTGTCGGTTGGAGTTTTCAGTCATTTTAGGACTCATTCGGAGTCCGTGCGAGCTCCATGGAATCATGGAAAGTTATGTAATGATTCTAATATGTTTAGAGGTGTTAAAGTGACCTTATTATGCTAGTAATATTGTTGTTAAAGACCTTCCAAAGTTACGAAAATGCTTATGGAGGTTTTGGGGACTTTGGTGTGCATCTGGGACTTGAAGGTGCAGTCAGGGGCTCGTCAGTGTAGGGGTCGCGACGCTACCCCCTGGTCGCGCCATACCAACATTCTACCCCAGAATGTTTTGGTTGATAGAAAATACATGTTGAATAGACATAATTATTGTGGAATTGTTGTTTATATTAATATTATAATTCACTAAACAACTTTGTTGTTTACCCTTTAGTTGTTCACCTTTTTACAGGTTTTGAGCAATCGAGCGGGAAGTGAATATTCTTCTTTGTTGTTAAAGAATTGTAGATTCTAGACTAACCAATGTATGCTTCGGTGATTGTGTTGGGTTTGGGTAGTCGACCTCTTGGCCTTGGCTATTCGTTTGCAGGATCATGACCTGTAACCTTGTAGACTTAACATTTGTTGTTGGACGCATCACTTATGATGCATTAGTTGTAAAAGTTTTAACTCTACCCTAATTCCGCAAGTATTAATGTACTAATTATTGTTAATTACGTTCAATCATGTATTATTTTTGTATAGGTGTTTCAATTTGGTATCAGAGACGTGGTTCATCGACTGAGTATAGTGCACGATACTCACCCTTGAACCCTTGGATGATGCTTATATTGACCCACCTAGGCAAATATTATGACAACAAACATAGCTTTGAACTTTGGCCTAGGATGGGGTACTTTGGGTAGACTTATGCTAATTTTGTGTGATGATATGTACGATTGAAGTATATATATTATCTATGGTCGACATTAGGTTCGACATTGTTATTTTAAAATGGTAAGTGTATGGATGAGATTTGAGAGTAAAATACAGATAAATGTACCCTAGTTGTTGGGTATAAAATAATTTGAAGACGTGTGTACCCACGTCGTGTATTAAACCTTGATAGGATATGTGTAACGACCGATTGGGTCGATTGATGATAAGAAGCTTGACATGAAAGTATTGTGGTAGCTACATAAGCATAATATCACGTGAGTTGACATGAAAACACGCTCTTTGTATGTGGCTAAGATATTGATGCCAATTAATCTTTTAAAAAGTGTGTTATTCCTTCCTTTGAGTGTATTGTGAAATGTATTCGACTCCGCGAGTATGAATTGTTTTGTCATGGTTGCGAGGTTCAATCCTCAATGGGAGCTATGAATATAGTTTCTAATGAATTAGTTTGACCGCTATGTGTGGTTTACCCAAGGGAATTTGATTCCTATTCGCGTTCTTAGACCACTCTTCGTTGAGGCGTCAAATTTATGCCCCAATATTCGAGATCTAAATCTCGACATTGTTTTTTGAAGTGTATAAAGTTTCATAAATGAGAGTGTTCGAAGGACGACCTAGTGTGTCATAAATGTGGAGAGACATGACATATTCGACCTTGATGTCCAATGTAGTGTTTAGTTTGTCGAGAATGTGGTTATGTGGGCCACATGATTCGCGAAGGCCTTAAATGGAAAGCTAATTTTGACGAGGCCGAAGCTACAGTAGAGCATGAATCTCCTTAGTGGAAGTATTGTCTTCCAATTATGATCTTCGTAACGTCTTCTTGAGACGTTTTTATGTTGTTGTTGCGTTCTATTTGAATCTTCTTGACAAATTGTCATTGATATGGAATGTATCCGGGTCTAATTAGTTGGCTTAATTAGGAAGCCAATCTTATTCCTATGAAATTATGATGTAATTGCGTGACATTAGACATGAGGATAGTCAACAAGTGTTGATAGCGTTCCGACTTTGTAGGAGTGGTGGACTTTATTGTTAGTAAGCGATCACTAATGTTGAGTAAAAATTGATAATTCGGGTACATGTGTGGCACGTTGACTATCATCCCGTTGGTAAGCCAAAACCTAAATGAACTTAAAGATGTAAAAGTTCCCTGTAAAATTTTAGTTGCTATGAGTAGCATTAGATTGTGTCAAATTAGAATGACAATGCCTTGGAAAATTATCCCCAATAGAACTAATTTTGTGTTTGAAAAAGGAAAGTTTGATGTTAATGGTAAATTTCTTGAAAAATTTTAGGAGTTGCGTTAACACAGCGGGGGAAGTGGATGATTGACGCCTCCAAGATTAGTCAAATGACTATAACGAGGTTAAACCGATAATGATTTTTGGAGTTCATGGCAATTGCTTTGCATTAGATATGATTGAATAGACGGCATGTGTCATCATATCGAAATTAAATATAAGGAATTGTGTGTACTCCATATTTGTAAATGAGAGTATACCTGCTTAAATTCGTAAAAAAGAGGCAACTTGTGCATGGTATGTAGGGTTATGTCATAACATACTACCCTTGGAGACTTGGTTGATGTCACTTGTTCACATTTGCGTGATTCATATAAATATGGTAAATGGATTGGATTATATGTTATGTATGGAATATGTTAACCCTTATAACTTAGATACTCGTTCAATTGTCCTCACCTGTAAATTGAGCAAATTGTTGGACTAGCTCTAAGTCTAAATCGAGCGCCTAATTGACTATAGTTTATTTGGTACTATAGAGTAATGAATACTTGCTCGTCGATTACATGTTGGATACTTGGTTAGGTGAGTATAATAAGTGGTGATTGAAGCTACTAAGAGAATTATGTTGCTCAACTCGACTAAATTGTATAGTCGGACTAATGCGAGTATGTTGGTTGATGCAACATGAATTGTGTCGTTACTAAATATAAAGTTGTAAATTGTTTGAATCAATGTCATTAATATGTGACAATCCATATGTGTATGGGATCTTATTACGTTGTTTAACATGGTCAAATCATGTAAGTGATCTAGCGGGGATACGTTGCGTAGTGCAACTAGGATTATGTCGTTGGAGTAAACATAATTATTTGAAGAGATTGTTGTTTGAATGTGAGGTCGCTAGCATCTGCTGATCTCTGTGTGCTCATTAGCTATGGATTTTCGGGAAGATGTCAAATTTGCCTCTATGGTGTAATAAGACATGTGGTCTTTAAAACACCTTGTATTGTGCTGAGCCTTAGGATTCCAAGGACGTAATCTTTTAACGGGGGAAGAATTGTAACACCCCAAATAATTAGGGGGTAATTATATCCTTAATAATGTGAAGTTAATATAATTATTGGAATAATTATTATTAATTAGAGATAATAGGTAATGTACTTTGAAAACTAAATAATGATTAGTTATGACATAAAAGTGATTAATGTGGTGTTTGAATCCATTTAGTATAAATATGTCAAAACTACCCATTTGGGTATTGAATTATTTAATTAATGCAAGTTATAGCATGATGGTTTGTTTTGCAAATAAAAGATGGTTAGTGGAGGGACTTATAATGTCAACTAGTGATAGTTGGAGGGTTAGGGGTGGCCAAAGGCCAAACACCCTCCCCTTTTCTCCCTTTAAACGTCCAACTCCACAAACACATACACACACATTCACATTTCATTCTTTTAGCAAGAAAAGAAGAGAGAAAAGAATAGAAAAGTGAGGGTTTTGCAAGATTCATCACCCAAGTTGGGAGATTGAAGATTTATGTTTGATATTTATAGCATTTTGAAGGTAGAATCACCTCTCATCTTCTTCCTCTCTTTTATTTTTTGATTCCTCCATTTTTGGAGATGAAGCCCTAAATGGGTTTATGTTGAGATGTTTTGTAAAGGCTCCAATCTTTTAGTATGTTGTTATATGATCAAACTGGAGCCATAATATGCAACTATATTGGTAGTTTGAGTTAGTTTTTGTTTGAAACCAATCTAAGGCTCAAATGAGCTCCAATGGGTTATGGTTTTGAGTTAGATGTTTTAGTAAGATAAATATGCTCAATCTTGATCCATATATGTTAAATGTTGATATGGAATCAAGTGGAATTTAGTAGAAGCTCATTTGGAGCTTTGAAGATGTGATTTGGGTTTTAAAATGGTCTAAAGATGTTATATTATTGATTTCAAGTAATTGGTTGGGGTTAAACTCGAGCAAAGGCTCAAGTTGGTGTTTTAAGCCTAAACCGCACGCCAAGTGTTCGGTGAAATGCCTCAATGAGTACCCAATCATTTTGGGATTGGATTTTATGTTTAAATATGAATTGAATGCCTAAACATAGCCCAAACATGTTTAATATTGCTATGGGATTGGTTAGAATTGAATTCTAGCTCAATTAGAGCTTTGTGTTGTCGGTTGGAGTGTTCGGTCATTTTAGGACTCATTCAGAGTCCGTGCGAGCTCCATGGAATCATGAAATGTTATGAAATGATTCTAATATCTTTAGAGGCGTTAAAGTGACCTTATTATGCTATTAATATTGTAGGTAAAGTCCCTCCAAAGTTACGAAACGTTTATGGAGGTTTTGGGGACTTTGGGGTGCATTTGGGACTTGAAGGTGCAGTCAGGGGCTGGTCAGTGTAGGGGTCGCGGCGCTACCCCCTGGGTCACGCCATGACCAACATTCTGCCCCAGAATGTTGTTTTGGTTGGTCGGGAGTCGATGCTTGGGTCTATACGTCGTTGCACCGTGTTTAAAGGGTTTGAGGGCCTTTGATCGATTCCGGAACTTCTAAGGCCTCATATGAACTTAGTACTTTCGGTTTGATAACCCAGCCCTCTCTTCGGGGCTTGTATTGTGTTCGGGGGCTTACGTGTAAGCTTTATGGTGAATTGAGTCGAAAGGGGCTTGATCGCAAGTCCTAGCCATCTTTGGGGCTATTGTAACATCTTTGGAAGTCTTCGAAATCCTACTAAACCAATCACTATGAGTTCTAGGACTAATGTAGATAAATGATTACATGTTAATTGTTGTTTATGCCTTTGTTGATAACATGATATGTGACTATCCATAATAATATGCTACTTGATCATGCATATTCATATGCTATATTGATGGATTTATTGTAGCCTTATTGAACATGTTGTCATGTATCATGAATTAAAAAGTGAATTGTCATGCTAGTTGACATCGTTGTAGATCTGTTTGTTATGCATTTCGTATGGTATGCCTAACTGCTTATATGTATGAATATAATTGGTTGGAAGTTGGTAATTCACGTTTAATGATCTCGTAGGTTGGACTAATCACTTTTGTGATTGATTAATAATAGCTGAGATATATGCATGACACCTTAAGTTATATATTGGGTCACCCTTCGTGACAATCTAATTGATTATGGATGGCGATAAGGGGCTATTTGATCGGTAAGCTTATTAGTAATATCATACGGCTCCCGGTGATATATTAGAACCGTTAATGAAGAACGGTTAGTAGAACCACATAGGTGGTTTCCTTTAATTGGTTTCATGGACCATTAAAGATTCTCAGGGATCATTGTGAACCCTAATTTGTTGTGGAATACGTTTGGGACCCCTTTGGATGTCCATGGAATACTCCTGGCCCCGTTGGATGCCAGATTGCTGACATATTTGAATTGTCGGAAGTCCCGATTTTGATAGGGACAGCCTCGTACTTTGCTAGAGGCAATACCACACCCGACTTTGATAGGGAACCCTAGACAACCATGGGATATGTGGTTATTGGATCAGGATGGGATTATCTCATGTGAGGACGGCAACGGGCCGCCTGCGGGTGATGATGATTAGACACGTTGCCGCAAGCATGAGTTATATCCTGGTGGCGGTGTTGGCATCATGTCAGGACGACAACGGGCCGCCTTCGTGGCGATGAATATGACACGTTGGGCTGCAAGCATGTTTGTCATCACCTTTGATTGGAGTCATTAGCAGTACGTACTCTGGTAATGTAACGTGTCGACTTTGTAAGGCGACTTTGTAAAGCGTTACAACGTGCTACTGTGACATGCGTTGGGATCCCCACTTTGGCTTGACTATGTTGAACAGTGGAGTGGATCCCAAGATTTGAGTTGGTTCCCCACCTTGACTCGGCTAGGTTGGGCGGTGACAGTGGAACATAAGATAATGATAATGTCAAGAATGCTTATAGTTCTCAGTGAGATGTGGTTCAATGGTGTTATATTGTAGAAAGCCAATAGCCCTCTGTGAGGTGAGGCATCTCGTTGTGAATGCTAATAAATCAATAATTGATGTGGGACACTGATAGTCCTCAACGAGGACGAGGTGATCCATTTCTAATTTGGCACTGGCCATCTTTGGCTTTGATGTTTTGGTTGATAGAAAATACGTGTTGGGTAGACATAATTATTGTGTAATTGTTATTTATATTAATCTTATAGTTCACTAAACAACTTTTGTTGTTTACCCTTTAGTTGTTCACCTTTTTACAGGTTTTGATCTATCGAGCGGGAAGTGAATATTCTTCTTTGTTGTTGAAGAATTGTAGATTCGAGACTAACGGTATGCTTCGGTGATTGTGTTGGGTTTGGGGTAGTCGACCTCTTGGCATTGGCTATTCGTTTGCAGGATCATGACCTGTAAACTTGTAGACTTAACGGTTGTTGTTGGACGCATCACTTATGATGCATTAGTTGTAAAAGTTTTAATTCTACCCTAATTCCGCAAGTATTAATGTACTAATTATTGTTGATTACGCTCAATCATGTATTATTGTTGTATGAGTGTTTCAACGATTCATCGGAATCTTATTATTTTATTTGAATTTGTATTTTTTTAAAAATTTTGGAAGTGTATTAATTAAATTTATTTGGCATTTTTTATTTATATATTTGATACAATATACAATTAATATAAAATTAAAATTAATTATACTAGATATTTTTTCCTAAACTACCCTTCACTGGATGCATCTGATATGTTGCATCACAAGATGCAACAGGTATGACCTATCACGAGATCGACTTGATCGAACGGCTGTAAGATGGTTCTTAGGTACCTCAATACATAAAAGTTCTAAATTGAACATATATATATATATATATATATATATATATATATATATATATATATATATATCTATGTATGTATGTATAACCACATTTATTTAAATCTCTCATCTTTCTCTTTCTCACCATTTCTCTTTCTCTCGCTTTATCCTCCATGGATGGCCTCCCTCTCAAGAGAACAACCACTACTAGACCTAGCACCACCGTCGCTATCCCCGACCCTATGTCGCCATGCATCACTGTCGACCCACCACCATCAATGGAGAACCATCGCCACCATCTATCTCGGCCTACACCCATACGCCCCCTATCTCTCTCAGCCGGCCTCCCATCTCATTTTCCGTCGGCCACCCTCCCTCTCTCTCGGCCGACCACCGCTAGACCCACTACCGTTATCGTTATCCACCATCGTTGTGCATGGTGTAATGAACACGAAGATAAAAATTGGTGAAGAAGATTATGATGAACACTTTCTTTCTATCACCCCTTCTCTCTCGCCCGGCCATCGCTAGATGAATATCACGATGCATCGCGATAATCGATTGATCGACACATTGAAAAGATGATGAATGATGAACAATAATGTGTTATCCACAAAGATGATAAACACAAAGGATGAACCAACAAGAAGATGATGAATACGAAGATCCTTTGTGCATCGTGTTATCGATTGTGCATCGTGTTATCGATTAGTTCATAAATTTTATTTTAATTTTGAATGAACGATGCATCGACATCTTCACCATATTTTTTGAATTATAGTTTTTGTTAAATTTGGAAGTGTATTAATTAAATTTCTATAGAATTTATTATTTAATCGTTTGATAGAATATTCAATTAATATAAAATTGAAATTGATTAATCGATATATTTTTTTTTTCTAAAACTACCCTTCGGTAGATGCATCTGAGATGTTGCATCAACAGATACAAATGCATGTTGCATCACGAGATGACTTTGATCCAATGGCATCATTTGGTTTTTTAGTTGTACGACGTATACAGGTTCTCTATAGAACCTAATCCTATATGTATATATATATATATGTGTGTGTGTGTGTCTATATATATATATATATATATATATATATATATATATATATATATATATATATATATATATATATATATATATATATATATATATATATATATATATATATATATAGGGCTGGGTTCAATGGAAGACCACTATGTACCTGAAAACTATGGAAACCTACGCATACCGTCCGATTTGGTGCATTTCATGAAAAACACGGTGTCATGATCGTAAATAAGGTGATGCATCACACAGGAATTTTGATGCATCACGCGAGAAATTTGATGAATCACGCAAAATTTTGATGCATCACGCGGAAATTTTGATGCATTTATGGTGGTGCAGTGTGGTTTTCACATGTTTTCAGGTGCATGGTGGTTTACCATTGAATCTCCCTATATATATATATATATATATATATATATATATATATATATATATATATATATATATATATATATATATATATAGATTGAGGTTCTATGGGGCACCATATGCATCGGGAACCAAATGGGAACCAAAAATGCATTGCTTGTTTTCAAATGATGCAATAAGGGTAATATTGGAATACTTTATTTGAAAAAATTAATTATTCTTTTAATTAATAGATTAAGATTAAAATAGGAAACTAAATCAATCTCATTAACCATTCTCCATATATTATTCCCTCTCTCTCTCTCTCACACACACACACAATCGACCGACGAGTTTGAGAAAACGATGATGAGATGAAGATGAAAATGATGCATCACGTTGAACTCATTAACCTATGAACGTAAACGATGTGAAGAAGACGAATACGAGGATGCACAGTATGAATACGATGATGCATAACTGTTGCTCCATATGAACACGATGATGCATAACCCGGGAAAGATAATTACGAAGATGCACAGTCAATGAAGATGATGAAGCATCATGTTGGATTTTTGTTCAATTGGAATTTTTTAATTTTAGAAGTGCATTTTATAAATTTATTAGCATTTAATACTTGATTATTGAATTAAATATTCAATCAATATAAATTTAATTTTGAGTTGACTTGATATATTATTTTTTTCGAAAATACCCTTATGCACATCTAATATGTAAATCGTGCATCATAATGCGTTCACAAATTTCATCTTTATTACCCTTTTGCCATTGTAATCTTAGTCATTCATTTTCTAGATCTAACGGTGTATATGGGTTCCTAAGTTGCACGATGCACACATGTGCCCCATAGAACCTAAACCCATATATATATATATATATATATATATATATATATATATATATATATATATATATATATATATATATATATATATATATATATATATATATATATATATATATATATATATATATATATATATATATATATATATGTATGTATGTATATATATATATATGTATGTATGTATATATATATATGTATATATATATGTATGTATGTATATATATATGTATGTATATATAGATGAGATCATTGCAGAACCTTAATTTAGTGTAGAACCGTAGAATCAATATCGTCCATAGATTAGATTAATCTAATGGTCTTGATTAAAACCATAAAGTTTGGAATTAGTGAAAAAAAGATTGACATTAGTGATTTTTTAATTCTTTCAGGGGTAAAAAAGAATAAATAGATTGGAAATAGCAAAAAGATTGGCATTTAAAAAATAAATATCCTCTTTCTTTAAATTAAAATAACATTAATATGATTAATTGTTAAATCAAAAAAATTATACCATAAAAACGAGAATTTTATACTCTTTAAAACGAGACCGATCATGATATATTTTTTCGAAAATATTTTACTTGTTTATTTTTCGTAAAAAAAAAAAATTTACTCAGACCACCATGCAATGTAGCATGGCCGGTATCATTCAATGTCGAATGACCACTTGATATCGTATTTCAACGTCGATGCAACACTGCATGTACATTCAAAATTAACAGAACCAAAATAATGGTCAAAATTAGTAGTCAAAAGTTGGTTGATTTAATGAGAACAGTAATGACATATTTTTTTGAAAAAATTTTACGTGTTTATTTTTCGTAAAAAAAATATTACCAGACCACCATGCAATGTAGCATGACCGATATAATTCAATGTCGAATGAACACTTGATGTCGTAATTCCAACGTCGATGCAACACTGCATGTACATTCAAAATTATCAAAACCAAAATAATGGTCAAAATTAGTAGTCAAAAGTTGGTTGATTTAATTAGAACAGTAATGACATATTTTTTTCGAAAAAATTTTACGTGTTTATTTTTCGTAAGAAAAAAAAAATATTACCAGACTGTAACATCCTCAAGTTTAAGGTACTAATTTTAATTAATTAAAGTGCTAAACAAATATTATTTAGTTACTTAATTATGATTGAATCAAAGTCTTAGCTCAATGCTTTATTCACTTGTACCATATGTTGGGATGTCTTGTAACTTGACAATTTATAGAATTGGGTACAAGTCCCTAAGTTGTATGTACAATTTGATTATGCATATAGGGGACTTAAAGTACATAAATTATGGAGGTGGATGTTGGAAATGAGAAAGGAGAGAGTAAGGGGTGCTAGATGTAAGTTGTGGACCAATTAAGAGCTATTAAGCTCCCCCAATCGACAGCCCTATATGTTCTTCTTCACTTTCAATTTTTCTGCATATTTCACACACACATAGAGCTTCTTTAGGGTTGGATTTTTGTGGCCAAATCAGCTAAGGAGATTGAAGAAGCTTTGCCAAAATTGACACCAATAAACTTGAGGTAAGTGACTAAGACCAATCATTTGTATATGCTCTAGCTTTTCTTCCATCTCCTATAATCCTTAAATTTGATGAGGAATGAAAGGGATGGTTATATTAGAGTTTAGTTGTAATTGATAAACTAATAAAAAGGGTTTCTGGAGATTCATAGGTACAAGAAGTGATTGAAACCTTGAAAACTCAAATTGAATCTTTTATGCCAATATAAGGAATTTTATGTATAGATTTTGATGATTCAATGATGTTTAGATGTTACACAATGATCCCATATGTTTATATACATCATATATATCATAAAACTAAGTTTGGAGGTGTTTTGGTGGGTTGGAGACGAGTTTGGGACGAAGAAATGGCAAGCAGAACGTCAAAAAGGGCGTCATTTCTGGCTGGTTGCAGAGGCGACTCGCCGAGTCACCCATATGACTCGCAGAGTCAACATCAGATTTTGCATAAATTCGATTCCAGTGAGTTTTGACTCGATGAGTCACCCTTCTGACTCGTCGAGTCGAGCCCCTGTTCACCCAAAATACTTGATTTAAGCCCTAAAATGGTACTATAACCCCTTGGGATCATTCCATACTTATATAACATATAAATTATCATCAAATGTAGCTCACAAACATATAAAACTCAATAAAGAACCTAATGGTGTCGGTGAGTTCGGAATTTAAAAACCGGAAACTCTTAAATACTTTAATTGAGTTCCAAACATTGTGATATGATATAAAAAGCTTATAAATGCTTTAAATATTATTGTTTGATAGGCTTGGATCAAAAAGGAGTGTCGGTTACCGGTCTTGGACGTTAAGAGACTATTGAGCAATAATACTACACCAAGGCTAATTTAGCCTATTTCTGTGAGTTCTAGTATTGATATACGTGTTGCATTCATAATTACATGTTCATTTTAACTGTGACATTGTGCATATCTACTAAGCATCTACGATGCATTACATTGACTATTATCGTATGATCATGGCCTATGGCCGGAAACCTTAGTTGATACCAACTATGCACATTGACCTATTATTATGATTTGATTCCTTCTCCATTCATACGATTACTCTTGATTGACCCCTTTGTGAGCTATGCTCATTTATCGTTGGCCTCACCGGATATCCAGATTATCATTATTATCATCAAGCGCCTTACTTTGTGTTTGTGCGTATAAATTCCTATACCACATGAGCTCGTGGGTAGGTGGCCGGACTTCGGGTGCCGGTTGGAGTTGCACAGCTGGACATTGATCCATAGCTGTTGGCAACGGCGGGTTAGCGGGTTACGTACCGCAACCTATGCAAATTAGTGGGTCATCCCCACACCATTTTATTAAAAGATATTGCACTTGTCATTTTATAATCTTTTTCATTAATATTACATGTGTATGCTTGCACGCCTTATCAATCTAGTAACTCACTGTGAAGACCTCCCCTTCCGGGTCAGTCCTCAGAGTCTAGGTCCCACATCATGCAATACGATATCAACCATACTAAGATAGGGTAATTAATTGCGGAATTAAAAATTACATGTACATACAGATTAGGATTTAAGTTACATATTTCAATGTAAAGTTATAAAAAGGTAACATCTAATCTAGTCATAACATCATACATCACATCAAGTCTACCCAGAACCACCACATTTACTGTCTTCCAATCAATACCAGAAAGTTTGTTGAGTAGTGGTCTAAGAAAGCTTCAAAACTTGGATCTTTGAATGACCTAAGTACTAGATCCTGCAGGTGATTTTCCTTTGGCCTTTCCTGTAAAATATTAATGCAACATCTGTAAGCAACGCTTAGTGAGTTTATAGATTTTCAATATCAACATGCGTGTCAAGCGGAGTCATTAGTCTTAGCGTGATATGTCTTGGCTGCCGCTACAGCCCTCATGATTGAGATATAGTATCATAAGATCGGATGATGTTCAAGCCACACTCACGCTTAAATCGTGGGGATCAGCCACATACTGGGCTAGCTACCAGTAAGTCAATATGGCGGAACATCGGAGGTCATTACCAAGTTCATAAGATCTGGTGAAATAGCCAGGTCTAGAACAATAGACCATCAAGGCTAGTCAGGCTGAATAAATCTATCAAACGTCTGATCAAATAGTGAAGCTTAAGTCATAGAAGTCATGATAGCAATGAATTATAAGCAATGTCTGAAGAAGTCTTAAATGCAATATGAAATGATAATCAAATAGCTATCATGATCCACTGGGCAACACCTAACCATGGTGTGCACAGGTCTCAATCCAGCTGATAAATGAATGTCAATAAATCTAACAGCAGCAATATATCTCAACCGGAATCTATGCATGTTCAATCTGAATATCTATAACTCACAGGTCTGGGTCTTTATCAAACAGATATAAAATCTGCCACCTGAGTTATCTCAGGATTTTATCTTTGTCAATCTGTAATCTGTCAATTCTTTTCAAATCAGAGACCCGCTTTCAAGTCTTTAAGTCTCTAAATCTTTGTTCAGAATATACTGAACCTGTTCAAAATCATTCATATCATGTCATGTCAATCTCTTATCATTATCATCATTCTTTTAGTCTTTAAAATCTTTTATTTAATCTGATTCTGATAACTTATATTTCACCAATCTTTTGGTCATTAAATTCTCAAAAGCTTCTATATATATATCATATATATATATATATATATATATATATATATATATATATATATATATATATATATATATATATATATATATAGAGCTAAAAGTATATGCATAAAATCATTTATTTATTGGAAATATCAAAATATAATAAATGGGTTTCGGATCCCTCAATTTCGGATCCACCCGGATTCGGATCCATCCGAAATGGGCCATCCGAATTCGATCCAAAACCTCCGAATTGGGATTGGAATTCGGACTTTATCTACCATTCGAATTCGGACTTGATACATCCGAACTAATATTGGGACCGAATTAGGATCAATCGAATTATAAGAATCTGAAATGAACTCATCCGAACCCAAACATAGGTCCGAAATGGGCATCATCCGAATTCGGTCCTACCCGAATTCGGACCCCTATACTTAGTATATTTCCAGAAATGTTCTTCATGTTCTTGAGTTATTATACATTCGGATTTTATCAATAATTATCAAACTTTCATTTTTATCAACATGCAATGAAATATATTGATGTAATATCACTATTTGAGTGTTTTTATACTAATTTCCCTATCAATAACATCTTTATTTGATCAAGATCATCCAAAAACTCATAATTTTCTCAAGAACACATTTTTCATCAAAATTCCGATTTCTTTAATGTTTTGGATGATCTAAACTAAAATCTTTGTTTCTTTAATATCTATTAACTTAAATTCATCATAATCTCCCAAATTTATACACATGCAACACATAATTTCCATATTTTAATCTCTTGGTTTCGGTTCTTCATCAAAACCGAACCAAACTCTTAAATTCTTGAAATTTAAGTCAAGAATTACCTCAAATCTTGTAGTTCCTTGTTGATTAATTGTTGTTGTAGCTCCTCCTTGACTTCAATTCCGAATCTATTGCAAAATTTGTGAATTTCTTGTTGATTTTCTTGAGGTATCCGAGAGTTAGAGAGAGATTAGTGAGAGAGAGTGAAATTTGAGTTAATGATCTTAATGGTCATTAATTTGATTTTTATATATCTATTTGATCATATTTGTAATTTTTAACCCACTAAATTTTTGTATTTTATATCTCTTTTAATTTAATCATCTTTAATAATTCATAATAGTTATATAATTTAATTAAATAATTTCAAACTTAATTAAATTACATCATAAATAATGTAATAAAAATTACATTATTATCTCAAAATCAAATAATTAGGTTCAAGCAAAAAGTTAGGTTGTTACAGAATGGGCTCCACCACGCATAAACTTCGTCCCCGAAGTTAGTTACGTTCGAACAGACTGGGATAAGTAGCTTTCATAACATCTCTCGATTCCCAAGACTGATGCGAACCCTTGTGGTGTTTCCACTGGACGAGTACCATCTGTATTTCTTTATTTCTAAGCTTCTTGGCTTCGAGTCCAGAATACACTCCGGCTCTTCAACCACGCGAAGCTTCTCATCAATCTGCAAGTTAACGTGTGGTATCTGAACTTCTCTTTCGTCAGCTAAACTCTTTCTCAGATGACTGACATGAAATACAGGATGTATTCCAGCTAAGTCAGTTGGTAGTTCAAGACGATAAGATTGGTTTCCAATCTTTTCCACAATCTTGAACGGACCAATGAATCTTGGAGCTAGCTTGTTTCTTTTAATAAACCGCACCACATTCTTCATTGGAGATACTTTCAGCATCACCCAATCGTTAACTGCAAAACTGATTGATCTGTGCCGGTTATCATAGTATGATTTCTGCCTGCTTTGAGCTTCAAGAATATTTCTTCTAACAAGTTGAATCTTCTCGTGAGTCAACTGTAGAAGGGCAGGACCCGCTATTGGCGATTCACCTGTTTCGCGCCAACAGGTAGGAGTTCTGCACTTTCTTCCGTATAGAGCTTCAAAAGGAGCCATCTTGATCGTTGAATGATAACTGTTGTTGTAAGAGAATTCGACCAACGGCAAGTGGTCGTCCCAGTTACCACCTAGATCAAGAACGCAGGCACGAAGCATATCTTCCAGAGTTAGGATAGTACGCTCACTCTGGCCATCTGCATTAGGATGATAAGCAGTACTCATAGAGATCCGAGTACCCATCCCGTTTTGTAGTGCTTGCCAGAATCTGGATGTGAAACGACTATCACGATCAGAAACGATAGACTTTGGCACACCGTGACGAGAAATAATTTATGTGATGTACAACTGCGCCAATCTATCGAGAGAATAAGTTTCTTTCATCGGTATGAAGTGAGCTGACTTCGTTAATTGATCCACGACTACCCAAATGGAGTCGTGCTGTCTTTTGGTTTTCGGCAGTTTCGTGACAAAATCCATCGTTATATGCTCCCACTTCCACTCGGGAACTGGTAGTGGTTGCATATCCCCGAAGGGTTTCTGGTGTTCTGCCTTAACCATCTGACATACTCTGCAGCTTTCAACACATTTACCGATATCTTTCTTCATTCCTGGCCACCAATAGTCAGCTTTCAGATCGAAGTACATCTTTGAGCTGCCAGGATGAACAGATAATTTGGATTTGTGAGCTTCCGAGAGAAGAGTGCTGCTGATTGAACCATACTTAGGAACCCAGATTCGGTTTCCCTTGAGACAGTGAAGTCCTAAATGATTCAGAGTTAGAAATTGTAGCTGCCCTTTAAGATTTTCAGAACTAATATTCTCTTCTTTCATTGCTTCAGCTTGAGCAACTCTGATGTCTTCAATAAGATCCGAAGAGAATATTACAGGAGTCAGGGCATAGCAGCACTTTTCTGGATAAACTTTCCTACTCAAAGCATCCGCGACAACATTAGCTTTGCCGGGATGATATAGGATCTCGCAATCATAGTCCTTGATAAGCTCCAAGGACCGACGCTGTTTCATGTTTAGATCCTTTTGAGTAAAGAGATGTTTGAGACTCTTGTGATCGGTGTAGAGCTGACACCGAGTCCCATAAAGATAATGCCGCCAGATCTTCAGAGCAAAGCTAACGGCAGCCAACTCAAGATCATGAGTTGGTGCACTTTTCTCATAATCTTTTAATTGCCTTGAAGCGTAGGAAATAACCTTTCCTCTTTGCATGAGAACACATCCTAAGCCAGTACCAGATGCGTCGCTGTAAACGACGAAATCGTCATTTCCTTCTGGCAAGGCTAGGATCGGCGCTTGGATAAGTTTCTGTTTCAGAATGTCAAATGCCTCTTGCTGTTTATCGGTCCAAACGAAAGGAGTATTCTTTCGTGTTAGCATCGTTAGAGGTACAGCAATCTTCGAGAAATCCTTTATGAATCGCCGATAATAACCGGCCAATCCAAGGAAACTTCGGATTTCTGAGGCATTACAAGGCGTCTGCCATTTCTGAACGGCCTCGACTTTCGAAGGATCAACGGAAATCCCTTCGCCAGAAACAACATGGCCAAGGAACTGAATCTATAAAAAATCAAAGTAGAAATTCAAGTTCTGATGTAAATCAAAGAATACTTAGGAAATGGCTCAAGACATATATAATAGAAATTATACCTGTCTAAGCCAAAATTCACACTTAGAAAATTTTGCGTAGAGTCTTTCTTTTCTTAATAACTCTAGCAATTGCCGCAGATGAATAGAATGATCAGCCTCCGTTTTGGAGTAAATCAGAATATCGTCTATGAATACGATAACTGATTTATCCAACATAGGTCTGCACACACGATTCATGAGGTCCATGAACGCTGCTGGTGCATTTGTTAAGCCGAACGGCATCACAAGAAATTCGTAATGACCGTATCTTGTACGGAAGGCTGTCTTTGGAACATCCTCATCTCTAACTTTTAACTGATGATCCCCAGAACGAAGATCTATTTTCGAGAAGTAGCTGGCTCCTTGTAACTGATCAAACAGATCATCGATTCTGGGCAGAGGATACTTATTCTTTATTGTAACCTTGTTCAACTCGCGGTAGTCGATGCACATACGGAAAGTTCCGTCTTTCTTTTTAACAAATAAAACAGGTGCACCCCACGGAGATGAACTCGGTCGGATAAACCCCTTCTCTAACAGTTCTTGCAGTTGCTTAGACATTTCTTGCATTTCTGCAGGTGCAAGTCTGTATGGAACTTTTGCGATAGGAGCCGCACCAGGAACCAAGTCAATACTGAACTCGACTTGACGTTCCGGTGGCACTCCGGAAATGTCATCAGGAAATACGTCTGGGAACTCACAGACGATAGGAATATCGGACAAGGATTTCTTTTCAGAGCTGGACTCAGATAGTGCATAACAAAGATAGGAGTCGTGACCTCTAGACAAGTATTTCTGCGCTTTTTCTATAGATATGAAACAATGTGCACCTTTCCTCTTCTCGCCCTTGATCTCCAATACTCGGCCGTCTGAAGACTTGATTCTAATGACTCGCCGGTTGCAGATAATTGTAGCCTCGTTATTCATTAGCCAATCCATGCCGATGATGACGTCAAACTCTTTCAACGGAATCGGAATGAGGTCGAGGTTGAATACGATATTATCAACAAGTAGTGTGCAGTTTCGATAAACAGAATCAGCCATAACAAAATTGTTACTGGCTTTCTCAATATCTAATATCACGGGAAGCTTTGATGGAGTCTAACATAATTGTCGTGCAAAAGAGGTTGATATGAAAGAACGACTTGCGCCAGAATCAAATAATACACGAGCCGGAATTGAGTTAAGCAGGAACATACCGGTAACTACGTCAGGTGTTTCTTTTGCTTCCTCGGCTGTTATTTGAAAAGCTCGAGTCTTTACAGTCGGCGTTGCAGCAGAACTCTTAACTGTAGACCCTCCAGCTGATGACTGAGACTGATAACGCGGCCCGCTACGACACTGATACATAAAGTGTCCCCTTTTTCCACATTTTGCGCATCCACGTCCCTGCTGTGGACATTCTTCACTACTGTGACCGATCATGTTGCACGCAAAGCAAGTAACGTCATCTGGATTGCACAATCCCATGTGTGATCTTCTGCATCGCTTGCAGAATCGTGGTTCGTTCGTGAGGGAGTAAACTTGTGCTTTTTGTTGCGAACTATGTTGGTGAGAGTGCTGAGATTGTGACTTATTTGGCTTAAAGAATCTGCCAAATCGCTGCTTCTTCGGAGGAGACGGATTCATTGGGTTAGTCGTTGGAGCGTATAGCTGATCGCCGTACTCTAGATATCCTCTCTCAATCTGTCTGGCTGCTTCTACCATTTCCAAATAACTCTTGTATTTGATAGCGCTCATCGGATGCCGGTATCTAGGATTGAGTCCTACACGGAATCTATTCATCTTTCTTTCTTCGGTAGCTACTTGGTATGAGGAGTAACCGCATAGTCGTGAAAACTCGTGTTCGTATTTGTCAACTGTCTTGGTTCCCTGAGTCAGCTGCATCAGTTGTACTTCCATCTTATCTTGTTGGTCGATCGGGCAGTACTTTGCGTTAAACATTTCGAGAAACTGCTCCCATTCTAAAGTCTGAATCACCTCCTCACCATAGATACTCCTCTGAGTCTTCCACCAAGCTCGGGCAGCACCGACAAATAACGCGGACGCATAACTTACTTTCTTGGAGTCTAAGCAATCAGAAATCCTGAAGATTTCTTCAGTGTGACTAATCCAATCCATCGCCTGAATCGGATTAACTGTTCCTTCAAAATTCAAAGCACCGCTAGCTTTGAAATCTTTAAACTTGCAGCCTTTTGGCTGAGCAATTTGGGTTTCTGGATTAGATTTATCAGAATCAGATTCATTAGTCTGGACTTGCTTTTCTTTTCTTTTATTCTTTTTATCTTCACGTCTTTTAGCTTCGGCCTCATCTCTGGCCTGAAACTGTTCTTGCATTGTCTTATTTTGTTGTTCTGAGTGTTGGGCTAAGAGTTGTTGCATCATTTCAAACATTTGTTGTGGGTTCATGTTGCTGGGAATATCACCTGATCCTGATCCTGACATCTTCTACTGAAAATTAAAATCATTTAACTATCAGTTTATAGACTTAGATCTATGTACCCTTTTTCCCATCCTAATAGTCTGTACATCCTATCTCAGTTCAAATCACCTAAATGATTGATACATATGTATTGCTTCAGTTTGAGACCAAGTATACTTACGTAATACTTGATTCACTCAAACTATGGGCTCTGATGCCATCCTGTGAAGACCTCCCCTTCCAGGTCAGTCCTCAAAGTCTAGGTCCCACATCATGCAATACGATATCAACCATACTAAGATAGGGTAATTAATTGCGGAATTAAAAATTACATGTACATACAGATTAGGATTTAAGTTACATATTTCAATGTAAAGTTATAAAAAAGGTAACATCTAATCTAGTCATAACATCATACATCACATCAAGTCTACCCAGAACCACCACATTTACTGTCTTCCAATCAATACCAGAAAGTTTGTTGAGTAGTGGTCTAAGAAAGCTTCAAAACTTGGATCTTTGAATGACCTAAGTACTAGATCCTGCAGGTGATTTTCCTTTGGCCTTTCCTGTAAAATATTAATGCAACATCTGTAAGCAACGCTTAGTGAGTTTATAGATTTTCAATATCAACATGCGTGTCAAGCGGAGTCATTAGTCTTAGCGTGATATGTCTTGGCTGCCGCTACAGCCCTCATGATTGAGATATAGTATCATAAGATCGGATGATGTTCAAGCCACACTCACGCTTAAATCGTGGGGATCAGCCACATACTGGGCTAGCTACCAGTAAGTCAATATGGCGGAACATCGGAGGTCAGTACCAAGTTCATAAGAACTGGTGAAATAGCCAGGTCTAGAACAATAGACCATCAAGGCTAGTCAAGCTGAATAAATCTATCAAACGTCTGATCAAATAGTGAAGCTTAAGTCATAGAAGTCATGATAGCAATGAATTATAAGCAATGTCTGAAGAAGTCTTAAATGCAATATGAAATGATAATCAAATAGCTATCATGATCCACTGGGCAACACCCAACCATGGTGTGCACAGGTCTCAATCCAGCTGGTAACAGCAGCAATATATCTCAACCGGAATCTATGCATGTTCAATCTGAATATCTATAACTCACAGGTCTGGGTCTTTATCAAACAGATATAAAAATCTGCCACCTGAGTTATCTCAGGATTTTATCTTTGTCAATCTGTGATCTGTCAATTCTTTTCAAATCAGAGACCCGCTTTCAAGTCTTTAAGTCTTTAAATCTTTGTTCAGAATATACTGAACCTGTTCAAAATCATTCATATCATGTCTTGTCAATCTCTTATCATTATCATCATTCTTTTAGTCTTTAAAATCTTTTATTTAATATGATTCTGATAACTTATATTTCACCAATCTTTTGGTCATTAAATTCTTAAAAGCTTTCTATATATATCATATATCATATATATATATATATATATATATATATATATATATATATATATATATATATATATATATATATATATATATATATATATATATATATATATATATATATATATATATATATAGCTAAAAGTATATGCATAAAATCATTTATTTATTGGAAATATCAAAATATAATAAATGGGTTTCGGATCCCTCAATTTCGGATCCACCCGGATTCGGGTCATCCGGATTCGGATCCATCCGAAATGGGCCATCCGAATTCGATCCAAAACGTCCGAATTGGGATTGGAATTCGGACTTTATCTACCATTCGAATTCGGACTTGATACATCCGAACTAATATTGGGACCGAATTAGGATCAATCGAATTATAAGAATCTGAAATGAACTCATCCGAACCCAAACATAGGTCCGAAATGGGCATCATCCGAATTCGGTCCTACCCGAATTCGGACCCCTATACTTAGTATATTTCCAGAAATGTTCTTCATTTTCTTGAGTTATTATACATTCGGATTTTATCAATAATTGTCAAACTTTCATTTTTATCAACATGCAATGTAATATATTGATGTAATATCACTATTTGAGTGTTTTTATACTAATTTCCCTATCAATAACATCTTTATTTGATCAAGATCATCCAAAAACTCATAATTTTCTCAAGAACACATTTTTCATCAAAATTCCGATTTCTTTAATGTTTTGGATGATCTAAACTAAAATCTTTGTTTCTTTAATATCTATTAACTTAAATTCATCATAATCTCCCAAATTTATACACATGCAACACATAATTTCCATATTTTAATCTCTTGGTTTCGGTTCTTCATCAAAACCGAACCAAACTCTTAAATTCTTGAAATTTAAGTCAAGAATTACCTCAAATCTTGTAGTTCCTTGTTGATTAATTGTTGTTGTAGCTCCTCCTTGACTTCAATTCCGAATCTATTGCAAAATTTGTGAATTTCTTGTTGATTTTCTTGAGGTATCCGAGAGTTAGAGAGAGATTAGTGAGAGAGAGTGAAATTTGAGTTAATGATCTTAATGGTCATTAGTTTGATTTTTATATATCTATTTGATCATATTTGTAATTTTTAACCCACTAAACTTTTGTATTTTATATCTCTTTTAATTTAATCATCTTTAATAATTCATAATAGTTATATAATTTAATTAAATAATTTCAAACTTAATTAAATTACATCATAAATAATGTAATAAAAATTACATTATTATCTCAAAATCAAATAATTAGGTTCAAGCAAAAAGTTAGGTTGTTACACTCACTTAGCAAATTTTATTTGCTAACATCTCTCACATTTCATGTAATACAGGAAGTGTCGATAAAGGAAAGGAGGTTTCTAGAGTTTGAGCAAACCGTTACTGGATCCTAACTTTTGGTAATGCAAGTAGTGTATACATTGATAATTTTGGGTAGTTGTCTACCAACACCTTTGGTTATGTAAATATTTATACCCCCAATGTCTTTTGGGATGATAATGATGATTGTAGCATATATAGAAGTATCCTGTAAATTTAATGTATGTTTCAAATTATAGTTTTCAAGTAAACAGGGATAAGGGCTCCGTGCGAACGGGTCATGCCCGATTTTCCTAAAAATCTAGATAATTAGCACTAATCATATAAAATCCCATTAACTATTATATTATGTTGAGATGGGTGTTTCAATTTGGTATCAAAGCCGATGTTCATTGCATGTGTATAGTCGACGATACTCTACTATGAACTCAGTTTCAGATACTTGTATTGGCCGCCTAGGCAACAATATTATGACATAGACTAAGTTATGATTTGGCCTAGGACGGGTATGGGTTAGGTTAATAGGCATGCTATTGTTTAACTAATACCTATGTCTATGATTGATATCATACAGCTTAATGGCTGATCGTACTGAACCTAACCCCAATGTGGAAAGTAGCCCAGAGCATGAAGAGGAAGATTATGGGCATTCCTCCGGTGAAGGGTTCAATGAAAGGGAACTTCGCGTTCTTGATAAAGTTTCCGAACTGATAGGAAGCCAATCTAAGCATTTTGAAGAGCTATTAGCTAATCACTTTCAGGCTGTTCAGACTGCCTTGAGTCAGTCTTCGGCCGAGAAGAAGAAGGATAAATCTGAATCCTCCAAATCCCGAAGGAAGGACCGAAGTCTTAGCTATAAAGACTTCACCAGCTGTGGTCCTCCAGCCTTTGTGGGAAAAATTGATCCAACTGCTGCCACTGATTGGATCAAGGAAATGGAGCGGTTATTCTGGGTTGCTAAAGTTGATGATAAAGACAAGGTCAAATACGCTTCCAGCAAACTAAAGGAAGCAGCTACTCAATGGTGGGATGAAGTGGTCACTACCATTGGTGCTGATATGGTAGAAACTATGACCTGGGAGCAGTTTAAGACTCGCTTCAATCGGCGATTTTGTCCCACCGTATCTCTTCAAAAGCTTAGGATGGAATTTGTCAAGTTCCAACAAGGGTCTCTCAGTGTTAGCGACTACGTTCGGGAGTTCAATACGAAATCCCAGTTTGCCCAGAGTCTTATTGCTGATGAAAAACATAAGATTGAGTACTTTGTTGAGGGCCTTCGCCAAGAGATCCGGGAGTTCGTTAAAAACCGAAGAATTGACACTTATGATGAAGCTGTGGAGTTTGCGCTTTCACGTGAATTTGAGGTGTCTCGTGCTGAACCTCAAGCGCCACCTCCCAAAAAGTTTAAGAACGATAAGTCACACACTTCCAACCGTCAGTCTTCTTCCTTCTACACGAAGAAGCCTGATGCAGGCACTGTTCTTGAGCCTCAGTCGCAGGCTTCCTTAAAGTTCAAGATTCCGGCATCTTCTGTCTCTCAGTCCCAGTCGCAGTATCAACCTTCCCGTTCTGAAGGGAAGAAACGATGTAATGATTGTGGGCTTTCACATCAGGGGCCATGTAATACGGCCAACCTTGTCTGCCATTGCTGTGGGGAGCCGGGGCATATCAAACCCAAATGTCCTCGAAGATATGAAAATTGTCTCAAATGTGGCCGCCTTGGACATTTGAGCAAAGCATGTTGGGCTCAAGCTCCAGAGGAAAGTAAGGCTTCTGTTAAAAAGCCTTCGCGTTTGGGCGCTCCCTCCCAATCAAAGAGGGACGAATCCTCGCGAGCCAAAGGCCGTGCCTTCCAGATGACGGCGGAGGAGGCCAGAGAAGCACCTGATGTGGTTATGGGTACATTTCTCTTGAACTCCATGCCTGCCAAAGTGTTATTTGATTCGGGTGCAAGCTTATCTTTTATTTCTAAATCATTTGTGCATAAGCTATCTGTTATACCTGCCTTACTACCGTTTACTGTTGATGTGGAGATCGCTGATGGTCAGTCTATGACTATGGAAATTGTTTATAATGACTGTCAGCTCACTCTAGATTACCACGACTTTTCTATTGATCTGATCCCTATGGAAATGAAAGAATTTGATGTCATAGTAGGGATGGATTGGTTGGCAACTCATGATGCAGTAATCCAATGTAATAAACGAGTTGTTCAACTAACTTCATCGAACGGTAATAGGGTGTTCATTTATGGCGAGAGGCGTAAAGGTCAAATGACAGTTATGTCAATCGCTAAAGCTCGTCGATGTCTCAATAAGGGATGCACGAGCTATATAACCTATGCAGTTGACGTGCAAGCTGAAAAGCCAAAGGTGTCTGATGTTCCCGTAGTGCGAGAGTACGCTGATGTATTCCCTGATGACTTGCCGTGATTGCCTCCTGATCGGCAAGTTGAATTCGGGATTGATCTGGTACCGGGAGCAGCACCTGTAGCTCGAGCTCCATATCGTCTCGCACCTTCTGAATTGAAAGAGATGATGACTCAGCTACAAGAACTGTTAGATAAGGGATTTATTAGACCGAGTTCCTCGCCTTGGGGTGCTCCGGTTTTATTTGTTAAGAAAAAGGACGGGACGTTGCGAATGTGTATTGATTATCGTGAGTTGAACAAAGTAACGGTCCGAAATAAATATCCCTTGCCTCGCATAGATGATCTGTTTGATCAGCTACAAGGTGCCTCGTACTTCTCAAAAATCGATCTACGATCTGGGTTCGTGAGGAGGATGTACCCAAGACTGCATTCCGTACTCGATACGGTCACTATGAGTTCTTGGTAATGCCTTTTGGACTCACGAACGCTCCAGCCGCTTTTATGGATCTTATGAACCGAGTATGCCGACCTATGTTGGACAAATCGGTTATTGTATTCATCGATGATATTCTAATATACTCTAAGACGGAATCCGAGCATACTGCACACCTCCGTCAGATGCTGGAGATTCTTCGCAAAGAGAATCTTTATGCTAAATTCTCTAAATGCGAGTTTTGGCTATGGAAGGTATAAATCTAAACCTAAACTCTACGACCTTAAATAAATATATATAAATATCTCGATACACAAGCATATACAAGTATTATAATAAGTATATACTAAACATTGAATATATATCTTGATAGGTTCAATTCTTGGGGCATGTGATCTCCGAGGAGGGTGTATCTGTTGATCCTTCTAAAGTAGAGGCTGTCCGCTCTTGGCAACCACCTTCTAATGCAGTTGAAGTAAGAAGCTTTCTGGGATTGGCCGGATATTATCGGCGCTTTATTCGTGATTTCTCTAAGATTGCAGTCCCTCTTACTTCTCTCACTCGAAAGAATGTGGTGTTTACTTGGAAAGAGCCACAGGAGAATGCTTTTCAAGAATTGAAAGCCCGATTGACTAGTGCCCCGGTGTTAGCCTTACCTGAAGGCACTGACGACTTTATAGTCTATAGTGATGCTTCGGGTTTAGGCCTTGGTTGCGTCTTAATGCAAAGGGGTAAGGTGATTGCTTATGCCTCTCGGCAGCTTAAGGACTATGAAAAGAAATATCCTGCTCACGATCTGGAATTGGCAGCCGTTGTGTTTGCATTGAAGTTGTGGAGGCATTACTTATATGGCACCAAATGTAAGCTGTTCACTAATCACAAAAGCTTAAAATATATCTTTGATCAGCAAAATCTGAATATGAGACAGAGACGTGCTCTGGAGCTAGTTAAAGATTATGATTGTGAGATCGTTTATCATCCCGGCAAGGCTAATGCCGTGGCCGATGCGCTTAGCCGGAAGGTCTATCAAGACCGTAAGCTGAACTTGAACTTCATTCTCGCTTATGTTACGTTGCAGCCATCTATTCTCAGAGATATACGTTGGTGGCAACACAAGATTCTTCGAGAGTCTGGCCTCAAATCTGAGCGTCTTATTGGTCAAGTTCATCTGCTTTCGGATAATTCTGAGGGGTTGAAGACATTTAAGGGCCGTATATGGGTTCCTAAGGTTGGTGGCTTCCGTGATGTAATCCTGAAGGAAGCTCATAACACCAAGTATTCTTATCACCCTGGGAGTACTAAGATGTATCGCGATCTAAAGGCTATGTATTGGTGGCCTGGGATGAAGCGCGATGTGGGATCCTATGTTGAGAAATGCTTGGTGTGTTTACAGGTAAGAGCCGAGCATCAGAAACCATATGGTAGTATGCAACCACTACCGATTCCGGAACGGAAGTGGTATCATATTACTATGGATTTCGTGACTAAGTTGCCGGTTACCTCTCGACAGCACGATAGCATCTGGGTGGTTGTTGATCGTCTCACCAAATCAGCTCATTTTATACCGATTCGTAAGACCTATTCCATGGAGCGACTGGCCCAGATCTATATTAACACGATCGTTTCTCTACATGGTGTTCCTAAATCCATCATATCTGATCGTGATTCTCGATTTACTTCTCACTTTTGGGCTAGTTTTCAGGATGCCTTGGGTACCAAGGTGAAGCTCAGCACAGCCTATCATCCTCAGACTGATGGCCAAAGTGAGCGTACTATTCAGACACTTGAGGATCTTCTTCGAGCCTGCATTATTGACTTTGGTGGCAGTTGGGATACCCATCTGCCGTTGGTGGAATTTACCTATAATAATAGTTATCATTCCTCTATAGGAATGCCACCATTTGAAGCGCTATATGGTCGGAAATGTCTAACTCCTACCTGTTGGCAAGAGGCTGGCGAAAAGCCTTTGACCGGACCTGAGATCTTACAGGCTACGCATGATAAGATTCAGATGGTTCAGGACTATCTAAAGGCAGCCCAAGACCGACAGAAGGAATATGGCGATAAGAAACACAGGCCGATTGATTTCAAGGGGGGCGATCATGTTATGTTAAAAGTCTCACCTTGGAAAGGAGTACTTCGGTTTGGAAAACGTGGTAAACTTAAACCACGATTTATCGGACCTTTCAAGATTATCAAGAAGATCGGTGAACAGGCCTACCGTCTCGACCTTCCCGAAGATCTTTCTGGCATTCATAATGTCTTCCACGTGGGCTATCTCAGACGATGTCTCATAGAGCCGGATTCGGCTGTGCCACTAAGTGAAGTTAAGGTTGATGACAAGCTGAGATACATTGAAGAGCCTGAAGCCATTGTGAACTCGAAGGTCGTGAAATTAAGAAATAAAGAAATCGAGCTAGTCTTGGTCAAATGGAAGCATCATCGCCGTGCTCACCTTACATGGGAGACCAAGACTGAGATGATGGCCAAGTACCCCAACTTATTCGCCCAGACATGATTCCGTGGACGGAATCTTTTCAAGGGGGGAGGAGTTGTAACATCCTCAAGTTTAAGGTACTAATTTTAATTAATTAAAGTGCTAAACAAATATTATTTAGTTACTTAATTATGATTGAATCAAAGTCTTAGCTCAATGCTTTATTCACTTGTACCATATGTTGGGATGTCTTGTAACTTGACAATTTATAGAATTGGGTACAAGTCCCTAAGTTGTATGTACAATTTGATTATGCATATAGGGGACTTAAAGTACATAAATTATGGAGGTGGATGTTGGAAATGAGAAAGGAGAGAGTAAGGGGTGCTAGATGTAAGTTGTGGACCAATTAAGAGCTATTAAGCTCCCCCAATCGACAGCCCTATATGTTCTTCTTCACTTTCAATTTTTCTGCATATTTCACACACACATAGAGCTTCTTTAGGGTTGGACTTTTGTGGCCAAATCAGCTAAGGAGATTGAAGAAGCTTTGCCAAAATTGACACCAATAAACTTGAGATAAGTGACTAAGACCAATCATTTGTATATGCTCTAGCTTTTCTTCCATCTCCTATAATCCTTAAATTTGATGAGGAATGAAAGGGATGGTTATATTAGAGTTTAGTTGTAATTGATAAACTAATAAAAAAGGTTTCTGGAGATTCATAGGTACAAGAAGTGATTGAAACCTTGAAAACTCAAATTGAATCTTGAAAACATAAGGAATTTTATGTATAAATTTTGATGATTCAATGATGTTTAGATGTTACACAATGATCCCATATGTTTATATACATCATATATATCATAAAACTAAGTTTGGAGGTGTTTTGGTGGGTTGGAGACGAGTTTGGGACGAAGAAATGGCAAGCAGGACGTCAAAAAGGGCGTCATTTCTGGCTGGTTGCAGAGGCGACTCGCCGAGTCACCCATATGACTCGCCGAGTCAACATCAGATATTGCATAAATTCGATTCCAGTGAGTTTTGACTCGATGAGTCACCCTTCTGACTCGTCGAGTCGAGCCCCTGTTCACCCAAAATACTTGTTTTAAGCCCTAAAATGGTACTATAACCCCTTGGGATCATTCCATACTTATATAACATATAAATTATCATCAAATGTAGCTCACAAACATATAAAACTCAATAAAGAACCTAATGGTGTCGGTGAGTTCGGAATTTAAAAACCGGAAACTCTTAAATACTTTAATTGAGTTCCAAACATTGTGATATGATATAAAAAGCTTATAAATGCTTTAAATATTATTGTTTGATAGGTTTGGATCAAAAAGGAGTGTCGGTTACCGGTCTTGGACGTTAAGAGACTATTGAGCAATAATACTACACCAAGGCTAATTTAGCCTATTTCTGTGAGTTCTAGTATTGATATACGTGTTGCATTCATAATTACATGTTCATTTTAACTGTGACATTGTGCATATCTACTAAGCATCTACGATGCATTACATTGACTATTATCATATGATCATGGCCTATGGCCGGAAACCTTACTTGATACCAACTATGCACATTGACCTATTATTATGATTTGATTCCTTCTCCATTCATATGATTACTCTTGATTGACCCCTTTGTGAGCTATGCTCATTTATCGTTGGCCTCACCGGATATCCAGGTTATCATTATTATCATCAAGCGCCTTACTTTGTGTTTGTGCGTATAAATTCCTATACCACATGAGCTCGTGGGTAGGTGGCCGGACTTCGGGTGCCGGTTGGAGTTGCGCAGCTGGACATTGATCCATAGCTGTTGGCAACGGCGGGTTAGCGGGTTACGTACCGCAACCTATGCAAATTAGTGGGTCATCCCCACACCATTTTATTAAAAGATATTGCACTTGTCATTTTATAATCATTTTCATTACTATTACATGTGTATGCTTGCACGCCTTATCAATCTAGTAACTCACTTAACAAATTTTATTTGCTAACATCTCTCACATTTCATGTAATACAGGAAGTGTCGATAAAGGAAAGGAGGTTTCTAGAGTTTGAGCAAACCGTTACTGGATCCTAACTTTTGGTAATGCAAGTAGTGTATACATTGATAATTTTGGGTAGTTGTCTACCAACACCGTTGGTTATGTAAATATTTATACCCCCAATGTCTTTTGGGATGATAATGATGATTGTAGCATATATAGAAGTATCCTGTAAATTTAATGTATGTTTCAAATTATAGTTTTCAAGTAAACAGGGATAAGGGCTCCGTGCGAACGGGTCATGCCCGATTTTCCTAAAAATCTAGATAATTAGCACTAATCATATAAAATCCCATTAACTATTATATTATGTTGAGATGGGTGTTTCACAGACCACCATGCAATGTAGCATGGCCGATATAATTCAATGTCGAATGAACACTTGATGTCGTATATCCAACGTCGATGCAACACTGCATGTACATTCAAAATTAACAAAACCAAAATAATGGTCAAAATTAGTAGTCAAAAGTTGGTTGATTTAATTAGAATAGTAATGATATATTTCTTTCGAAAAAATTTTACGTGTTTATTTTTCGTAAAATTTTTTTTACATAGACCTCCATTCAATATATTTTATAGAGATCATTCAATGTCGAATTACACTTTATATCACACATTCAACACAGCATGTGCCTTCGATATTAAAAGAGTCAAAAATGGTCAAAGTGGGCAGTCAAACTTGGTAGGCTACTATTAATTCAATGTTAATTGCATAATTACCATCTTATCCCTAGTGTTATATAATAATCTAATGGTTTAGATTGGTTCCATAGTTCTGCACTAAACTAAGGTTCTGCAATGATCCCAACCCTATATATATATATATATATATATATATATATATATATATATATATATATATATATATATATATATATATATATACATAGAGTATGGTTCGAGAGAGTACCACCCCTTATGCAGCGCACCAGAAGGTACCACATTTATAAAAAAAAATTAATTTTTTTTCATAAACATGTTTTAATTAACATTATGCAGATCATATGTAAATTTCACATACATTCACATCTCCTAGCTCCTAAAAAATAATGTGAACGCACACTTACATAATTTTGAGTATATGTGAACTTGCATTTATGTGATGCGTGATTTCATGCACTTAGAGTGTTCGGATTTGCGTGAAATTCACATATGATCTGTGTAACGTTAATTAGAACATGTTCATGAAAAAAAATTTCACAAAAATTACTTTTAAGGGTGGTACCTTCGGGTGCGCTGCATTAGAGGTGGTACTCACTTGAACCTAAATTTATATACATATACATACATATATATATATATATATATATATATATATATATATATATATATATATATATATATATATATATATATATATATATATATAAGGGTTTATTATGGAAAAAAACCAACATGTTTTTTGCGTTTTCGTCCCTCCATATTATTTTTTTTCCATGAAAGTCCTCAAGTTATTCTTTTCTTTTTGGTTTAGTGAAATTTGGACATTAGAACCCGGTTTTTCAGCTTTTTAAAACCCGGTTCACAAATTATAATCGGGGTCTAATATCCAAATTTCACTAAACCAAAAAGAAAATAATAACTTAAAGTTTTTTATGGAAAAAAATAACATGGATAGACGAAAATGCAAAAAACATGAAAACATATTGGTTTTTTTTTTTCATAATAAACCCTTATATATATAATTGAAAAATGCTTCATAATAAACCCTTATATATATAATTGAAAAATGCTTCATAATAAACATATATATATATATATATATATATATATATATATATATATATATATATATATATATATATATATATATATATATATATATATATATATATATGATTATTTTATGCAAAAAAATTATACCATAAAAACAAGAATTTTATACTTTTTAAAACGAAACTGGTCATGATATATTTTTTTCGAAAAAAGTTTACGTGTTTATTTTTCGTAAAAAAATTACCCAGACGACCATACAATATAGCATATCGAGATCAATCAAAGTGGAGAACACTTTATATCGTATATTCAACGTCGAAGTAATACTATATATCATATATGCAACGCTGCATATTGATATTAAAAGAGTCAAAAAAATAGTAGTTAAACTTGGTGGACTACCCTTAATTTGAAGAGACCGGTCATGATATTTTTTTTTCTTAAAAATTATGCGTGTTTATTTTTTGTTAAATTTTTTTTTTACCCAGACGACCATTCAATGTATCGTATCAAGATCATTCAATATCAAATTACAGTTTATACATATTCAACGTCGATGTAATACTATATATCATATATGAAACACTGCATATACATTCAATATTAGAAAAGTCAGAATAATAGTCAAAGTTAGTAGTTAAACTTGGTGGGCTACCTTTAATTTAATGTTAATCGCATATTTATTATCTTATCCCTAGTGTTATATCATAATCTTATGGTGTAGATTGGTTCTATAATTCTGCACTAAATTAAGGTCCTACAAGGTAGAATTGTATATATATATACACACACACACACACTAAAACAAATAATTATTCTGCCAATAAAAGAAATAACAAAAATACTAAAATAAGTGATTATATTCTATTCTCATCCTTGTTGCCTTAATTGTCTCCTCTGGTAAACCCGACCATATCGTCCAGGCATATCAACACGCTTCAAACAGACACGCTCTTCGCCATCCTAAAATTCACAGAGTCGAGGAGGAGCCAGGAGCGGTTATCAAGTTTCCATTATCAGACATGTAAAAGTTGTTGTAATTAATTCTAGTAACTAAGTCAGCCAAGTGCGGAAATTGACCCACATTAAGCTTGAAGGATAGAACCTGCATGTATGGAAAGATAGAATATAAGTAACAAATATGGGTTGCCTGCCCATACATCATAATACCATCAACAAGCAAAACACATATGAACGTAGTATTACTCTGAGCAGGAAGGCTATGCAATCATCGAACTGTTTCTCAATCCGATCTACTTCCTTCTCACATCTAGCTTTGATTGCAGAAACCACTCCACCGCTGCTTAATGTCTGCTGGACAGAATAAAAGTCTAGTGCGAGTGCAAGTATACTGTTGATCCGGCTGGCAATCAATGCCCACTGTGCATATGTTTTAAAACATAAAAGGTAAAACAACCCATCACCAGTTTTCGTGTTAAGGGTTTATTATGAAAAAAACCAACATGTTTTCATGTTTTTTGCGTTTTCTTCCCTCCATGTTATTTTTTTTCCATAAAAGTCCTCAAGTTATTCTTTTCTTTTTGATTTAGTGAAATTTGGACATTGGACATTGGAACCCGGTTTTTCAGTTCTTTAAAACCCGGTTCACAAATTATAACCGGGGTCTGATGTCCAAATTTCACTAAACCAAAAAGAAAAAAATAACTTAAGGTTTTTTATGAAAAAAAGGGTTTATTATGAAAAAAACCAACATGTTTTCACGTTTTTTGCGTTTTCGTCCCTCCATGTTATTTTTTTCCATAAAAAACCTCAAGTTATTCTTTTCTTATTCGTTTAGTGAAATTTTGGACATTAGACCCCGGTTATAATTTGTGAACTGGGTTTTAAAAGCCTGAAAAACCGGGCTCTAATGTCCAAATTTCACTAAACCAAAAAGAAAAGAATAACTTGAGGACTTTTATGGAAAAAAATAACATGGAGGGACGAAAACGCAAAAAACATGAAAACATGTTGGTTTTTTTCATAATAAACCCAAAAAAAAAATAACATGAAGGGACGAAAAACGTGAAAACATGTTGGTTTTTATTTTCATAATAAACCCTCTTATAAACACTGCAAATCATCCTACCTCCTACTTACTCACCAGCTTGTCTGGAACCACAAAGCATTGGCGCTGAATTGACAGTAAGTATGCCTTGTGCACCTCAATCACTTCATCAAGAGACCCAGCTGCTGCCATACCTTCGCATAATTCATGCCATGCGCTGTGGTATACCTAAAAAAGTTTTCACACATCGTCAAACAAATGTAAAAATCCCAGCTTCTGTTATGTCGTGAAATCAATTTCTATGATCCTACTTGGAAGGATTTTGATTTAAAGATATCAAAGTCAAAACACATAATTGTTGGCACAGATTCTACTAATTAATAAGCCAGCATGATGTCAGTTAAAGAAAACACTAAAACAGTTTTGGTGGTTCTTATAAAGACTCCTGTTTGATGGTCACTTAAATGGAAATTCAGATTTTGTATGATAAAGATGGATGCACCCAGGTGTGATTCATAGCGTGCTCACACAAACATCACATCTGCAACCAAAACAATTTAACCACATTCAAATAAACTACCTTCCAATCTTTTCTACATAAGAACTGCTCCATGATTGTCAAGCGAGTTTCTTTGTTTCCTTTTTGTAAAGATAAAACTGTAATCAATAACTATATTAACCTACAAAAATGGCATGGAATTTAAGTGATTGGATAGAACTTTAAAATTTTAAAGTAGTTCGCTGAAATTTCAAAATCAGATGTGGACATTTCTCCGTCATGGGATGGTAATGAGTGAATAGAGGCTTTCATCCATGTTAAACCAGCTGGCCATAATACTTGTCCTAATTCAAACTAGTTTTATCAAAATTTCAGGTTTTCAGCATCATCCTAAGTCACTCACCCTATATTTTAAGAATCCAATTCATCAGATGATTAATAATTCAAGATTTGCACACCGTGGTGAGTACAGATATGCCAGTTGCTTTTGACTATAATATATAACAAGATGTGCATAGCTCAAAATACCCTGTCCATAACATATTGATGAAATGCATCAACAAAATGAAGAAGCTTCTGCTCCACCAGCCATCTATGCTTGCGATTCAGTGTCATTGTGCCTCGTTCCTGGAAAGACATGAAACAAGAACCTTCCTCTCAGTAAGGAAAACACTCATGTTCAGTAAGAAAAATAATAAAACAAAACATGGCATTCCAATGAAAAGTCATCAAAGGAACTGCAACATATAGATGTGAATACGAGTTTGAAACTGGATCTTTTGCAGTATTAATTAACAATGTATATCAAGCTTACCAAACCATGCCACACAACAATGGATACAGAAACTAGCATGCTTCAAGAAGTAAAACTCTCACCTTCCACATCCATCTTCGAGCTTTATCGAGGACAAATTTTGCACGCTTTACCCTCAATAAGAAATTTGTCACCTGCCAGGATATGGACAGATATTAATGCAAACTCACACATCTAACATCAACAAAGCAAAATGAAAGAAAAAACTACCTGGTTGTACTTGTTTAAAGCTTCAGCATTAACAATAATTTCGAGAGGCCAAGGTACCTACAATACATTACACGTGACGAATACAAGATAGCAAGGGAACAGTAGTACAGTACACGTTACTTGATGGAGAAGCAGCATAAAGTTACCTTGTATGTGAATTTAAGGGAGTCAAGGTCATTGATTCTAGATATTTGTTGTCGACTTTTACGTGGACTCGAGACAAGAAACGATGTAGTTTGTTGACCACCACCACTTGTACCAGCAGTTTTTGTTGAAGACACAACTAAGGAATCCAGCGAGCTTAGCACTATGCCATCAGCAGAGTTTCTAATTGACTCCTGAAGTAAGCATCATCGCCTATGTTAGTCTAGAGAAATTAATGATGAATATGATGCATGAATCTATCCTACACTAATATTATCTAATAACAGCAGCAATACGCGCGCACACACACACACGGGCAGAGCGACGTTTGTCGGGGGGAGGCCCCCAACGCTGTCTTAACTGCTCTATATATTTGCACTAGGAATTACATATCTGCCCAGCCCAACTGAAGGAAAGTCACCAGCCCCTTTAGAGGATAACCCCCAGCCCTAGAGAACACATAAGTATTTAAGAAATCAGACGCAAGAAAAAGAATCAGAACTCACTCTTCTCTTGATCTTCCAAATGTTCGCCTCTCAACTTCTCTACGATTTTGGTCGTTCGCTCACTCTTGCCTCATGACACCTCCTTCATCGGTCGACTACTGACTGCTAACGTCTCACCTCTTTATTGGTTCTTGTCAGTAATGTAACTCACTAAACCTAACCTATCTTTTTAAGCCGTAACATTGTATGAAACTATTGAAATTTTGCATATATGTGAATATATTTGTTATTTTGGCAGTAACACAGATTTGAGATGAATCATCATTTATAATTTGTTGATAATTTTAGTTGAAATAAACCCTGATATACATGTTCATATGTTTTTTTAGTTCAAATTGCAGTTAATTAGTGATTGCTATAACTCAATGAGATAATAGGTGTAGATTAATTAACTAAATAAAAAAAATGTTTCAATGAGATATTATAACTGTGAAGTTTTAATTGCTAATATGATCGCTAAACCATATAGTTTTTTGATTTTTGAAATGTGAGCTAATGTCGAAAATTGAGACGTTTTTGTCTAACTTAGCAAGCTAATAGTAATATTAATTGGTCAAATTGTAAAATGTTTATTACATGATTATTAAATATTAGTTCCTTAAACTGTTAAATTATTATGGTTTATTAGTTAAATCAATTACTATGTCGTTGCAAATAAATTAAGTAAATATGGTCAAGTGTCAGACCGAAAAACCGACCCAACACTTAAAAACCTCAAAACCAAAACAATAGATACCCTAGGTAAGTGATGCCCCCGACGGTAAGAATTTCTGGATCCGCCATTGTATTTATGTATGTGTGTGTGGGGGGGTGTGTCTATATATATTTAGGGGTCATTGTGAACACACTCTATATTTTCACATTCTTGTAATTCTCTCTCATATTCTTCTAAGTCAATAATAAAGGTGGGCAGAAAGTTCCTCAAAGATTTCACTTTGTTTTATTCTTTGTCAATACGCATGCACACACACAGATTTAGGATCAAATGATAAGCTAAATATATCCTGAGAAGTGTGAGAAGCACTGGGATTCATTTTTATACATATTGATTCATCATTTTTAAAATATATAACTAATGTTCATAAATTCTAGATTAAATAAATCAACAATTCATTATTTTTTTATATTGATTCATTAGTTTTTGAATTTAAAATAATGAATCGCAAATTCAAAAATAAGTGAATCAATGTACAAAATAAGTGAATCTATACAAAATTATTAAATCATAGTGTTTCTCACACTTCTCAACATATATTTAGCTTCTCACGATAACCTAAGCCTACATACAAATATGTATGTAAATATACATATACATACATATATACGTATATATACACACACACACACACACATATATATATATATAAACGTTTCACATTCTTGTAATTCTCTCTCAGATTCTTCTAAGTCAATAACAAAGGTGGGAGGAAAGTTCCTCAAAGATTTCTCTTTGTTTTAGTTCTTATAGTTATGAAATCGATGTTAGGATAAATCACACAAACACATGCACACGACCACAAATAAATGACACAAGTCTTTACGAGGGCAACTAGGGTTTATATTCAGTGATAATGATAACAAGTAAAAGGCATTAAGGCTGCAAACGAGTTGAGCTTTTATCGAGGAGCTCGAGCTCTATCTTGAGCCCGAGCCTAAACTCGAGCTTGAAAAACTTAATGAGTCGAGCTCGAGCTTTAAATGACTCGGCTCGAGTTTTTATCGAGCTTTTCGAGTCTTCTATAAATGTATATATTACGTCAAACTTTTCAAGTAATTTGTGTATCGAGCCTTATATATATATTTACATATATATATATATATATATACACACACACACACACACATATCGAGTCGAGCTTTAATTAAGCAATTCGAGTTTTTGAAGTATCAAGCTGAGATTTCATGGAATTCTAGCTAAGAGCTGTATGCCAAAAAAACAAACTCAAAAAATTTGAGCTTTCCGAGAAGCCTAATTCGAGTACTTCTCGAGTCGAGCTCAAGCCTATAACTTGAAAGCTCGTCGAGCTCGAATCTACCCTAAATGAATCGAACCGAGCTCGAGCTATGTGGGCTCGAGCTTGACTTGACTCGTTTGCAGCCCTACAATCAATATATAGAGAGAGACATTAAGGCTAAACATGTATCTAATCACCAATGTGGGATATGATAAAGGCCTAAGTACAATGTGGGACAAAAGAGTCGGTTGCCCCCCTTATCCCATGAAGCCTACATTCTCAACAATTGATTGACAAAGAACAACTAAAACAAACAGAAATCTTTGAGGAACCTTCCGCCCACCTCTATTATTGACTAAGAAGAATCTGAGAGAGAATTACAAGAACGTGTTGAGTGTGTACAGAATGACCTCTATCTAGAAACTATTTATAGACAATCTAGAGTGAACCAATCAGCACTAACGGGTCTAACAACCTGACAGCACATTAACTAGCCACTTTCTTTAAAGTCACTTGTAACATTCTCCACCTTAACTTTGAATTTCTACGTCTTCTCATACTTCAAATTATCGACATTAAGTCAAGACAATGCCGAAACTCTCTCTGAAACAGCTTTAGCATACACATCAGTTGGGTTGTCTTCAGTTCCAATCTTCTTAACTTAAATTCTCTTGTAAGTGTGTATCATAGCCACAGGGATCGCTCAATCTGCCACGATCTGCGATCTGATCGCAGCGATCCCAATCATGGTACGATTGCATTCCTAATCGCTATTGGATTGCTATTGGTACGAAGATAGAAGCGGTCTACATCGAAACTCAATTCGGCTCAGATCGCAAATGAATTCGACCCAAATCACAAAGTGAATCGGCCCAAACCACTATGAAATCGGTCCAATCGATCAAATTGTTGTTGGCTTGGAGGAAAAATTTGTAGGCTACCACCTGGCTCACACTCACATAGGTTCAATCCTCATAGTTAGCCTACTTTGGTTTTTCTTGAAGTGACGTGTCTATCTACTTTTTCCACTTTGTTTTGGGCTTCTTATATCGTTATAATCGACTCCCTCCTTTTGGCTATTTTTCATTTTCCAAATCAAAGTTACACCTTGAACCATGCTTCTTTAACACCCAGTGACCCGATTTTCCTTTTGAACACCCACTTGCAACTGACACCCTTCTTCCTTTCAGCAAGTCAACAAGATCCCACGTCTTGTTTTTATGAACAGCTTCAATCTCCTCAACCATTGCGGAAACCCACTTGTCGCTTTCTTTTGAAACAATTGATTCACGATAAGTAGCCGGTTCAAAAGTCTCCACCTCTTCCGCTACTTGCAACGCATAAGCAATGTCTTTCAAATGCTTGGGGGGTTAATTTGTCTTTGAGGTTATCAAGTGCTACGAACCGAAATTGCTCAGTTTCTGCTTCTACAACATTCTGCTCTAAATCTACTTCAGAATTATGCCTGTTTTCGAAGGTATTCAGTCACTAGTTTCACCAATTTCAGCCTTGTGTCGAACACCCAATTAATCCCCAACATGCTCCACCTTCTCCGGAGTATTTTCAGCCTTTTCCGAATCCACCGGCACCTGTTTTGAACAAAACAATGATTCCTCGTCAAGTGTAACGTCTCGGCTCGTTAGTATCCACATTTCGGATAGAGACCATATCCGATGGCCTTTCACGTAACCCATAAAGAGACCCTTCTTGGCCCTTGTCTCTTAACTTTCCTTCCTTGACATGGTAATAGGCGTAGCAGCCAAAAACACTTAAAGATGAGTAGTCGGTGGCCTTTCTAGACCATAAATTAAACGGGGTCTTGCAATCAATGGCGGTTAGAAAACAGGTCGTATCGACCAATAAGGGCAAAAAAACATCTCTAACCCGGAATTAGAGAGTTAACACAGAGCTCTTTCCAATAGCGTCGTATTCTCCTTTCTGCCACCCCATTTCGTTGAGGGGTGTGACAAATCATATGATGTCTTCTAATTCCTTTGTCTTTACAAAAACGATCAAACCCGTTTAAGCAAAACCCTAAACCATTATCTGTTCGGAGGTGTTTTTGATCTACTTTCTCGTTTGATTCTCAACTAGTACCTTCCATTGCTTGAACTTTTCAATGTGTTTCATAATAAACACTCACTGTCATTCTTGAGTAATTATTAATGATCAATTAAAAACATTGACCACCTCCAATAGATGGAACTTAAGGGGTCCCCAACAATCCGAATGGAGGTAATCAAGAATGGACTTCCTTGATGTATTCCCTTCAAAAAACTCAGTCTGTGTTGCTTCCAAAAGACACAATGCTTGCAAATCCAAACCTTCCACCGTGTGGCCATCAAAGAAGACCCGACCCCTCTTGCTTAAAAGAACCATTACTCTCTCTTCAATGTGGCCTAATCTCATATGGCACATCTTTGTCACCTCCAAATGTCTCCTAGCGGAGCCCCAAAAAACGTTGTCCCGATGATTGTTTCCCTTTGCAAAACGTAGAATCTGTTAGGCCCTTCATGATCACCAAGGCCCCCTTGGCTACTCGTAGCACTCCACATTCACAAGAAAACTTAACCTTTGAAATCCAAGACTTCCAAAGAGATCAAGTCCTTCAATTCCAGAACTTAACGAACATCCAAATGCGTTCTTACAAGACCATCGTGCATCTTAATTTCGAAATCAACCGCGTCATGTTTCACAAACCAATCTCGATTGTGACACATGATAAGGCATGTGGAGTTGAAATCCAATTTTCTATCTGATTCTGGCAATCAACCACCGCAAGCACAAGTCATCTTCCGATCCCGAATCCTCTTTTGCTACTTTTGCTACCGAGTCTTTTTCCTTTGAGTTTTGGACACTCAATTCTTCCAATGACTCGTTTCCTTGCAATTATGGCACATCTTTCAGATTGGTTTTCTTGTTCTTGATTTAGATGGGCTTCTAACTCTCATTTTCCCTTGCCTTTGCTTGATCTATCCTGATCGCTGTCACAACTTGTGACCGACAACCCAACAAATTGTGCATCGAGACCATTTCCAGATGCTCGATGACGAAGTTTCCTTGGATGACAACTCGATCGTACCTCTTCAAGGGTGATATTGTCTCTACAAACAACAAAAGAATTAACAAAATTCTCGTAAAACGAAGGTAAGGAGACAACAAGAATTAGAGTCGTATCTTTAGCATCAATTTTTAATTTGAGATTTTTCATGTCCATCAAGATTGAGTTTAGTTCGTGAAAGGTGTTCTTTCAACACCGATTTGCAGGGAGAATAACCGTTGTTTCAACAACTTGTATTTTAACGATTTCATCATGTAAAGAGATTCTAATTTTAGCCACAGTCCAGCCGCTTTTTCTTCGTCGACTCCTTCATTAAGAACCCCATCCGATAACGAAAAAAGAATCAATGAATGTGCATTTTCGTCTTGTATGTTAAAATCGGTTTTCTCCATCGTCTCTGGCCTTGGACTAGCAAGGGGAGTCCACAATCTTTCACGTTTCAACGACATTCACATCTTGAGATGCCAAAGGCAAAAATTATTCTTCACAGTAAACTTCTCGATCGATATTGCTTGTGGAGCCATTTTTTTAGAAAATGAAATCAAGAAACACTCCAAGAAGCTACGAACATGGTTGATTGCCAACACCGGTTGGCTGAAAAAAGAAAGAAAAAAGGAATCTGAGCAAGATGAACTCCAAAACACCAAATCGATTTCAGGTCTTGAACCAATTATCAAAATTGAGTGCCAAAATCAGTAAGTACGTGAAATCGGTACCTAGTCTCTGAGTCACAATTTGAATCGATTGTTGACGTTGATTGTTGAAGTTGATTTTGAGAGTCCATCTCCAGAAAGTCAGAGGACGCAATTGATCGATTCCGTAGTCGAAATTTCTTTATAAAATATTGAACACGAACACCACTTGCCAAAATCAATTGTTGATCAGCAATTTTTAATTGCTCAAAGTGATTGCCGAATTCCAATTGGCAAGATAGATTTCTAATTCCAATGGCCAAAATATGATTACGTCTCATCCAAAAATGAAATGCAATTCCAATTTACAAAATCAGAAAGTCAATGACTTTAGAATTACACATATTGAGAAGTGTAACCCTATGAACAAAACCTGTCTCTTGATACCACTTGTTATGAAATTGATTGACAAAGAAAACCTTAAAACAGGAGATCATCTATCAAGAACTTTCTGCCCACCTTTATTATTGACTTAAAAGAATCTTAAGAGAATTACAAGAATGAAAAAATATTGAGTGCATACACAATGACCCCTATCTAGAAAACATTTATAGACAATCTAGAGCAAACTGATCAGGACTAAGGGGTCTAAGAACTCGACAGCACATTAACTAATTGCTTTATTCAAAGTCACTTATAACACACACCAACACACACACATATATGTATGTGTGTGTATATGTTGGTACACCCTGTGTGACGATAGCAGTCTAATCGATTATGATTTAAGTAATATTCTGAGTTAACCAGTATTTTGATATATATGTTTAATATGTGTTTGTCTGTTATTGATTGTGTGTTTGAACTTGATGTAACATATTACAAGAAGTTCAAACATAAAGGTCAAAGATTATGTCAAGCATAAGTTAAAACATAAGTTTCATCACTTAAGTGTTTAAGTGTATTGGCTAGATTCGAATAGGTTAAGGATGGCATTCGAATCTGAGATAGATTCGAATGAGTCCATAGATTCGAACATAGGTTAGATTCGAATCTGTCAGATGGACAGATTCGAATGGGCCTTGGGCCAGATTCGAGTCTGACCCACATCAGATTCGAATCAGGGCCTATAATTAGGGATAGACTCGAATCATTAGCTGACCTTTGGCAGAATTCGTGAGGAATTAAGCAATAGGCGATCTCGAGTTTATCAGCTAGGTGAGTCCCGTTTCGGAGAGAATTAGTACGTAGGATCGTTCGTGTGTCGTTCGTTCAGCGTCTAATAGTCTCCGTGTTTCCGTTGGTTGAGAGTTGTCCGTCTGACCGTCAACGAGGATTCCGCACTCGTTAACGGATCTGCGTCTAGATAGATCTTGCATTGGTAGACCTTACAAGTGGTATCAGAGACTACGGAGTGTTCGTGGTGTTCTTCATGTTCATCAGATACATTCTAGGTTTCTTGACGCTAGTTGGACGGTTTTTCTCTCAAAAACGTGTTTTTGAGCTTAGCAAATTCATATTCGGGAAACACTTTGTCGTTTTTCACGTTTTTGGTCGAAATCATTATTTTTCGTTTGAAAAATAGTGATTTAATCCGTAAAACGTCAAAAAATCAAAGTGTTAGCCGTTTTTTCGAGTTTGCGGCGCTCGAATCTATAGGGGTAATTAGGGTTTTACTTTATTTTCGAGTCTAACCAAAATACGCTCCTTTCGAGTCATTTTCAGTCAGTTTCGAGTCTGTGGTGTTTCGAATCTGTTATTACATTCGAATTGGATCTCGAGTCTATATTGTTTCGAGTTTGTTTCGAGTTTGTTACTGTTTCGAGTGTGTTCTTCGATTCTGCTGAATTTCGATTCTATTGTGCCTTCGATTCTAAGGGTCTTCGAGTCTAAGGGGTCCTTCGAATCTGTCATATCTTCGAATCTAAGGAAGTTTTCGAATCTGACATATTTCGAATCTAATTGAATTAAAATACTTAATCGAATTTAATACCAAATAAATTGGAATCTAATTACATTCGAATCTATCTAGATTCGAAAGAGTTAATCCACATTAGTTTCGAATTAAATTAATTAAGTCTAAATTCAATTTGTTTCAGAAAAGATGTCAAACCTTCAGAAATTCCTTGAAATGGATCACGAAGTTGGGAAGGCCAATGCACCACCTAAGCTGATGAAAGTTGAGGATTACTACTGGTGGAAGGACAGATTTACGGATTTTGTACGATTCAACGATATGCGCATGTGGGTGTGCATTGATGAAGGGTACATTCCACCAGTTTCTGAGGTTGAAGGCCGTCAAAAGGTCTTGTCATATCAAATGATGAAAGAAGATGACAAGAAATTATTTGAAGCCGAAAACAAAGCTTTCTCCATTATCCGAATGGCGTTACCTCAAGATATCTTGCACACATTTCGGACTCAGAGGACGTCGAAAGAACTTTGGGAGTCTCTCCAGAAAAGGTGTGAGGGTAATCCACGGGTACGTCGAAAGCGTACAGAGCTGTTGACCCAACAGTTTGCAATTTTCAAGGCTCTTAAGGATGAACAGTTGGATGATATTATCACACGATTCTATCATCTGATAACAGAGCTTGAAAGTCATGGCATTGAGTATTCTGACACTGACAAGAACAACAAGCTTCTTGATGCCCTACCAGCCAAATGGGCTATGTACGTGGCAATGATTAAGCTGAATGAAGATAAATACTATGCTCAATCACTGGATGACATCGTGGGAACGTTGAGGGCATATCACTTCGAAATGATAAAGGCTGAGACTGATTACGAGCAAGTCCAAAATCCGGCTATGTATTTTGGAAAGACATCAAAATCATCAGTGACAGCTGATCAGAAGAGTGCTACAGCATTTTTCACCGGAGAAATGTCATCACCACCAGAGTCCGAAGACTCATTGAATCGCGCGTTCTTAGGGTTAGGAAGATCGGAAGAACCGCAACCTCAAGTCCAACAGGCATCGACCAGTCAGAGCTATTCTAAGATGCCAATGAGCGCAAAGTCGGCGGAAGAACATCTGAATCTGCTTGCTTCGTTTGTGGCCGCATACGGAAATTGCGTTCAAGGGAAGATCAATGATCCGGCTCTTTGGGATGAAGATTACGATCAGGTCGACCCTGATGACTTAGAGGAAATGGATCTGAAATGGCAACTGGCCATGGTAACCCAGAGGGTTAAGAGATTCATAAAGAGAACTGGGAGGAATCTACAGATGAATAACAAGGGGATAGGATTTGATAAGTCCAAGGTGAAATGCTACAACTGTCAGGGATTGGGACACTTCGCCAGGGAGTGTCAAAGACCGAAGGTAGAGACATACCAGGGGCAGAGTCAGCATCAAGGACAGTACCAAAGTCAGTCCCAACAGAGATACCTTCCGAGTTCTTCATCTGGTCAAGCCAATCTAGCGGGTCTGATATCCAATGTCACTTCTGACAGACAGCTAGATGGTTCCTATGACTGGAGTTCACATCCTGAGTCCAACGCTAGAGCTTTCATGGCTGAAGTTACGGAGAATGGTTGTGATGAAGATGAGCAGACCACAAGGGAAAACAGTCCGATGTGGGTAGAGAAGGCGAATGATCAGACCGTGCTGGAGTTTGCTGCTCAGATGGCCAACGTGGAATCTGATAACTCTAAGGTTAGTCTTTCTATTTCTCTATTTCGTGATTTATGTGCTTTATGTGTTAGTTCTAACGATAGGTTAAATCTAGTCTTAGACTCACATAAGACCATAGCTGCTCAAAATGAAAACTTAAAAATAGAAAATGCTAGCCTAAATGATATAAAACAAGATTTAAAAGAAAAACTTAAGGCTGATGCTCAAGACGTAATCGTTCTAAAAGACAAACTGAGTGAGCAGTGTGTTAGGATAGAGCTTATGTATGAGCACGTAGAAGCCTTGACCAAAAGTCTGAAAGACAAGGACATAGAGCTAGCCGAGACCAAGGTTAAGGTAGCCGAGGCAAATAGCAAGCTGGAAAAGTTTAGGAATTCGAGCCTAAACCTAGGAAAAGTCTTAGATGCCCAAAGACAGTCTAAGAAGCCTGTAGGTCTAGGTTTTCACGAAATTCCTCCACCTTTCAATGCAAACTATGTGCCTCAGCCTCAGGAGAAAACTGACAAGTCAGTAGTTTTAGAGGACCTACCTGAACCTACACCTGAGCCTAAAGTTGAAAATACACCTAAGGTGACTGACTCAACGTCAAGGTCAAGAAAGTGAAATTTGTGTCTTCCTCCAGTGAAACACCTGCAGGAAAACAGAAAATTTCATGGGCTGACCAGGTCGAAGAGACAGACACTGTAGATGTACCAAAGGTAATAGACACTAGTGAGACACCTAGATCTAAGGGACCAACCAAAAAGTCCATGGATAAGATGTCTTGCTTTAGATGTCACGAGAAAGGGCATGTTGCTTCTCACTGTCCAAATAGGAAAGCTGATGTTACACCTAAGACAGTGAATCCAACACCTGTTAAGCCCTCACCAAGTGTGGCGAGCACTAGTAGTTCTCAGAGTACCGAGAAAACTGTGCAGGCCGCACCAAAACCTGTTGTGAAACAAACACCGGTTAAGGTTGGACCAAAAGAAGTGGTTAGGACAAATTCACCGAATCGTGTCTTTAATCAATCTAGGTCAGCACCTCAACAAGTCTATAGGAGCACCACACCTAGCAGGTCACACACTCCAGTTAGGTCACATACTCCTGTTAGACAATATGTTCCGGTAAAAGCTCAGGGATCACAGTCTGAAATGCATTATAATAAGACTTATTCTAGAGCACCACAACAAATGCCTACTCAAAGGCAAAGAGTGAATCTAAATCACTCGGCACCACAACAGAATTCAGTTCAAAGGCCCAAGTCACCTGAAAGGCGAGATGGGTACTTGAAAGAGTTCAAGTATGTGGACGAGAATGGTATTACCAAGTCAGTCATGGCTTGGGTTCCCCGTGATAACTAACCTATTTTTCTTTCATGTGCAGGAGATAACTACCGGTCCAAACAACAAGTGGTTCGTCGACAGTGGTTGCTCCAGGCATATGACGGGGGAAAGAAGTCTTCTCACAGACTTCAAGGGGGGTAATAGGGGATTTGTATCATTCGCGGGCAACAAAGGAGGAAATATCACTGGAACTGGAGAAGTCACTAATGGGACGATTACATTGGATCAAGTTTATCACGTTGATAAACTGGTTCATAATCTCATTAGTGTATCTCAAATCTGTGATAAGAAGAACTCGGTGTTATTTACTGACACTGAGGCGTTAGTGCTAAAGCCGGGATTCAAGATACCTGAAGATTGGATATTGATGCGGGCTCCAAGGAAGAATGACTTGTACATGCTCGACATGAACAAGCCAGATAATTCGATGGGTCCGATCTGCTTACTATCAAAAGCTTCGGAGACGGAATCGGTTTTGTGGCACAGACGCATGGCTCACTTGCACCTAAGGAAAATGAACTACATAACGAAGAATGGTTTGGTGCAAGGTGTGCCTCTGAAGAGCTTTCAGTTTGAAGACAAGTGTCTACCGTGCATGAAGGGCAAGCAACATAAAAAGACACACAAGTCCAAGAAGCTGAACTCCATAACCTCGACATTCGATTTGTTGCATATGGACCTTTTTGGCCCTATCAACAAAAGGAGTATAGGAGGTAGTTGGTTTTGCTTAGTTATCACTGACGATTACTCACGGTTTTCTTGGGTTTTCTTTTTAGGTACGAAGGACGAGACGGCTACAAAGCTCATCGGGTTCTTAGACCAAGTGGAGAATTCCTACGGAACAAGGGTTAAAAATATACGTAGTGATAATGGGACTGAATTTAAAAACTCTGTAATTGGTGTATATTGCCTATCAAAGGGCATCGTGCATCAATTCAGTGCACCATATGAACCTCAACAGAATGGGGTGGCCGAACGTAAAAACAGAACATTGATTGAGGCTGCAAGGACTATGCTTTCGGATTCAAAGCTTCCTACCATGTTTTGGGGGGAGGCAGTGAATACCGCGTGCCATATTTTAAATAGAGTCCTTACAGTCAAATCATTGAACAAAACATGTTATGAAATTTTGAATAAAAGGCCACCTAACTTAACTGGATTCGAACCGTTTGGAGTACCATGCACACTTTTAAGAACAAAACATCAACCGAAGTTTGGTGAAAAGGCTGACGAAGGATACTTCCTAGGTTATGTGCCAAACTCACCAAACAAACGGGTTTTTAACAAAAGAGTGGTACTGTGGAGATTGTGTATAATATTGAAGTCACAAGTTATACACATGAACCCCAAACTGGTCCGGAATGGATATTTGACTATGATAAGTTATTTGAGTCATTTAACATTCCTTTGGATGATACTGCAGGTACAATTGATAAAGACATGGCGACGTTGCACCTAAATGACGATGGCCATATTTTCCAAGGACCACGTTCGAATCTACGTCCGAGCCTACTGCGACTGTAGATGGGTCTCCAGAAGTTGCTAATCCAGAAGAACCTAACACTGAGAATCAGACTCAAGCATCAAGTTCTGCCTCTGAGGAAAACGTCCGTGAGGAAGAGAATGTGGAAGCTGAGCCTGTTCCCCCTTTAGGTGAAATAGGATCCAACTTAGGAGATAATCTAAGGGTAGACGAAATAGAGACCTCTAGGATTAACAAGAACCATCCTATAGATAGCATCATAGGAAATCCTAACGAGGGTGTGAGGACTCGGCGTAGTGTAAATAACAACACTGTGTTGTTGTCGATGATAAACGACTCCGAGGCATATCATACATGTCTATATTCGTGTTTCATATCGCAAGTAGAGCCCAAAAATGTGCAAATGGCACTTAAGGACAACTCCTGGGTTGAAGCGATGCAGGAAGAACTGTCACAATTTAGGAAACTAGAAGTGTGGGAGTTAGTTCCGTTACCTCGAGGGGAGATTGCAATAGGAACCAAATGGGTTTTTTAGTGCAAGAGAGACGATCGGGGTATAGTCACGCGCAACAAGGCGAGATTAGTTGTAAAGGGTTTCAACCAAGAGGAGGGAATCGATTACAACGAAGTGTTTGCACCAGTAGCAAGGTTAGAAGCAATTAGGTTGTTTTTAGCTTTTGCCTCCTTCAAGGGATTTAAGGTATATCAGTTAGATGTTAAGAGTGCTTTCCTGTATGGGAAAGTGAAGGAGTTGGTGTATGTAGAACAACCGCCCGGGTTTACAGATCCTAAATATCCTGATAGAGTATATCGATTAGATAAGGCTCTTTATGGATTACATCAGGCACCTAGGGCATGGTATGAGAATCTATCCAACCATCTTTTAGAAAATGGCTTTGAGAGGGGTAGGATAGATAGTACTCTATTTGTGAAAAGAAAGGGAGATCATTTTATCTTGGTACAAGTGTACGTAGATGATATCATTTTTGGATCATCAGACGAACAGATGTGCAAAGATTTCGAGAAAGTTATGAAGTCTAAGTTCGAGATGAGTGCTATGGGGGAGTTGAATTTCTTTTTGGGGTTACAAGTTGACCAGAAGAAGGAAGGAATGTTTATCCATCAGACTAAGTATGTCTATGACATATTAGAGCGTTTCGGGATGGAAGGAACAAAGTTGACTGCCCACTTCAGCACGCCGATTCAAGTGAATCACAATCTCGGGCCGGGTACTGAAAGTGATACTGATGTGGATCCGACTTTATATCGGGCCATGATTGGGTCACTTATGTATTTAACTGCTTCAAGACCTGACATAATGTTTGCTGTGTGTATTTGTGCTAGGTTTGAAGCGAATCCGAAGGAGATGCATATGAAAGCTGTGAAGCGGATTCTACGATACCTCAAGTCGAAACCGAAGCTGGGACTTTGTTATCACGCGGAGGGAGATCTAGAGTTGGAGGCGTTCACAGATTCGGACTATGGAGGATGCAGCTTGACGCGCAAATCTACAACTGGAGGCTGTCAGTTCCTAGGAGGGAGATTGGTGTCCTGGCAATGCAAGAAACAAACATCGGTAGCCGTGTCAACGTGCGAGGCCGAGTATGTAGCTGCTGGTAGTTGCTGTTCACAGGTTCTGTGGATACAACAACAATTGCGGGATTACGGTTTGGCTTACACTCAAACTCCAATTAGGATAGACAATCAATCTACAATTGCGATAACAAATAATCCAGTTAAGCACAGTAAAACAAAGCACATAGACATAAGGCATCATTTTATTCGTGATTGTGCTGAAAAGAACTTAATCAAACTGGTAAAAGTGGCAACAGAAGATAATAATGCAGATTTATTTACCAAAGCGTTTGATAAGTCACGACTTGAGTATTTAATTCAACTTAATGGAATGCGCAACCCAGAGTAAATTGACCTTAGTAGTATTTTATTTCCTTTTATAGTTGTTATATTTCTTTCTTTTTACAGTAGTCTGCTAATTTAGGAAAGTTTCTAATTTAGGAAAGTTTCTATTTTTAGTAAGTTTCTATTTTTAGTAAGTTAGTAGATTAGCTTAGTTTAATGCGTTTTGCTATGAAAAACAAAAGAAAAAAGAGAGAAAATTACAAAAATACAAAAAAAAAGAGAATATCAGAAAAGGAGTTAAGTCTTAGATACATAGGTTCAAAGTGACGAAAATTAGCACCGTCGTTACAGACTCTAAGTGTTTAGGCTTTCACACATAATGCAACTAAATCCTAAGTGTTATACTTTATTTAGTTTGATGTGTTGGTAGGCATAATACATATAGGGAATCACAAGGCAAATAAAATATTCTAGAAAAAGTCAAGCGTGTCACTAACCTAGATATATGACCAATCGGTCTTAATTTTTATGTACAAGACATACAAACATTGAGTCTAAATGAGGTATGCAAACTTTCTGGGGATGTATGGCAACATCAAATACATCTAAAATGGAAAGAATAGAAATATCATATGTAACTGAGAGTCGAAAACATGCAACTCTGTTGTACGTAAGTACAGACCTGTTGTCTCTGTTTAGATTCGGGTTAGCAGACATGTCGCTTTGTTGTACGTCAGTACAGACCTGTCACCGCTATCTGCTAACTTTAAAAATAAACCTTAAGTCGAACTAAGACACTTTGTTGTATGAGAATACAGACCTGTGTCCGATGTTTGTCTTTTAAAGAAAGTTTGCAAATACCAACAAGTTAGAATTTTGTCTGTGTGCCTTGATCATAAAAGTATGTCTATGTCTGAGTCACGTAAGATAATTTCCTGATAAATAAAAAGGCCAAGGGATATTCCGAAATGTAGAGTGTTTAACAGGGTAAAATACCAACAATCGGCTAAGTGGGTATGTCACGACAAACAATCAAAGGAATTCAAAAAATTCCTAAGTGTGAAAGTTTAAGTACTGAAAGTTAGTATCGGACATCGCTATCTGATTGAACCTTTCTTAGACTATACTCACCAAAAATATGTTGTTTGGTATTTAGCTTAGCTTGTAAATTTATTTTTATAACTTAAGTCTAGATTAAATTTTTTAGTCAAAATTTTATTTTATTTTAATTTTATTTTTACCTTAGTTTATTTTATTTTATTTTAGTTTAGTTTAGTTTTTTTTACTTAGGTAAAAGGTCAAAAGTTACTGAGGGTGCATTCAAAGTTGGATAAAATATACAATGCGTGAAATATCTGAGCTTAGGGTAAAAGATTTGGCATAGTTTATCTGGTTACACTACACAGTAGAAAATAGTTGGAAAAAGTTGAAATTATTTCAAAATTTCCGAAATTTTTCTAAGTGTTTGTAGCTTCGAATCTAAGACAGACTCGAATTTGAAGTTCTCGAATCTGTCAGTAGACTCGAATCTACACATAAACTCGAAGGTAGTTAGTATATAAAGGTCCACAGTGAAGGCATTTACTTCTCACTGTTCTCGAATCTGATTTCTCGAATCTGTCACTGGCGATCTCGAATCTATTCTCGAGTCTATTGTACTTCTACTAAACGACATTTCGTCGATTCTAAAGCTTTTGTGGTCGATTCTACTTTCAAATCTAGGTATAAGCAACATGATTGTACAAGATTTTGGTGGTTTCATACACAAATTTGGCTTAAACATCACATTTTGATGTTTTATTGGTCAAAATAGGGTTATTCATAAATAACTAAGTTAGGACCTATAAAATATCAAATTAAAGGCATAAATCAGTGATTAGAACTTAGTTGAACTAAAGTATGTGATTTACCTAGTTCAAAAAGGTTAAAATCTTGGATTTTGGTTGAAACAATGGCCGACGGCCCTTCGAGTCTGTTCATGGACATTCGAATCTGTTCAAGGGTTTCTCGAATCTGTCATTAGATTCGAGCGTTAATGTTATGGAGAAGCGCATTTACTCTGACTGTTCCTCACACCGAGGAAGGTTAGCAGTTCCGGTGGCACGACCACTATTTGGTGCAATTCTGGATAGGGAATTTCAAGCCCCAGATATTGCCAACTGGGCAGGTGAAGTAGAAGTTCAGCAGCAACAGCAACAACAACAGCAACAGCAACAGCAACCGCATCAACAACAACGACGTGAACAGACTCGTGTTCGTCCCCGTGATCCAAGGCGAAGACAAAGAGATACTGCAAGTCAGTCTCAGGCGTCTAGGCCTTCTTCGAGTCAGCAACCAGAAATGCAGGAAGCAGGGCCGTCAACTGTCCCAAATGAAGCTGATCAATTGTGCCAAACGTTAAATGAAATTTGGGAGGCGGGTCCACATGCAAATGAAGATATAGCTGCTGCATTAGTGGGAGAATTACTTGAGCCTCCAGAAGGAGAAGAAGATGTGCTGAGGGATGTTGAGAATTATGAGCCAGAGCAGGCTGATGACGTTTTGTCATCTTCAGCAACTGAGTCAGAAGAGATGGAGGAGGTAGAAGCTGAAGCTCCAGAGTCAAGGTCTGTCGTTCCTGAAGTTCAGATTGGAACTTATGGTTCGCGACTGATTATTAATGAACGTAGTTCTAGGAGGCGATGGGACAGGGAATCGGAGGAGTCTGATTTCGAAGAAGACGAAGTTTCTCAACTTGTGACGAGGCAACGGGCCAAACGTCACAGGTTCATGCAAGGATCCTCGTCAGTCTCCGCAGAACAACCAGAAACTTCTCAATCTCAAAACCCTCAACCTCAAGAACAAGAACCTCAAACCAACATTCCACCACCACCACCTCGCGATGAACCATACATCCCATCACCAATCATTCCAACTCCAATTCAGTCCATCCCATCAACCTCATCCTCATACACAGACAATCAAAGGTTTCAGCAGCTAAAAGCGCGAGTCGATTTCCAAAATATCCAAATCTTAGGCCTAACAAAGGCAGTCGGCGAGATTCAGACTCATAATGCCGATCTAAAGAAGATTGTGGACACAGTTCAGGAAGAGAACTTAGAGCTAAAAGCCTTTGTTTGTGATCAGTCAGCCGAGATAAGGTCGATGCGCTCCCTTATTGAGCAGTTAATGAAGAATCTACAGGCTCAGGGGGAGACATCGTGCCGTGATCAGGAAGCACAGAGACCGAGAGATGAAGATGATGAAGACAACCAAGGCAATGATCCCAGCCCACAAAGACAGAATGAGCCAGTAGATTTTTCTGCTGCTCAGACTGCTCAATCTGAGGGGGAGCCTAGTATAGGGGGAGAAGTAGGAGGAGCGGGAGGAGAAGTTGGTTCTTCAAGGACTTTAGATAGCGACATGATCGATGCGCTAAAAGATATTGAAGAAGAGCTGATGGAATTTGATTTTGAAGATGATATTGAAGAGTTAGAAGAAGGTGAGTTCATTCCAGATGACGTCGCTGACTGGAGATCTGATGATGAAGTGATAGATGATGAAGATGATCACGTTAATGAAGTAATAATCAATTCACAACCAATCACTGAACTGTATGAAAGCCAAGATCATAATGTGATTGATATTGATTACATCAAGGTAGCCTCAGCTGAAGATAAAGACCTTGAAGAGGCTGAGAAAGAGCCATCTAGAGCTGATCTGTTAAATCTTTGGTTCAAGAAGGAAGAAAAGAAGGATCAACTGAAGATGAAGAAGAAGATGAGAAATCCAGGTGCTGGAAATTTTGCTGGAGGGATTATTAGCTGGTTCTTTGACAGAGAACTGCAGCTGTTTATTTTGAAGAGAAGAGATGGCCTTCAATACTTGAGGCGGACACTGAAAGCTTTTAATTCATTGCCCAAGATTGAAGTTAAAGAGTTAGCCTGGAAGGAGCTGATCAATATTGGAAATGATCCCTACGCGAGCGTTATTGAAAGAATTATAAGGAAAGAAGGGCGATCAGGCAAATTTGAGAGGCTTAAGCCGAGAACAGGCAAAAGGGTCGAGGATGGATCAAGGATAGATCCTCATACTGGAAGACCTTGGGCCAGAATGGTGTACAAGCCAGTCAAATGTCTGAAGAAAGTACCTATGAAACCAATGCCACAGAACGTTTTGAGCAACATGAAGTGGTGGTACCTAGAGATTGACACTGCTGAAGCTATCATGGAAGATCAAGACGAGCAGGTCATTTTGAAAGTATATGATCCTCTGCATTTGATAAACCTATCTAAGGACGACCTGAAGAAGCTTCACGATCAGCCTATCTTCTTCACTGAACCATGGAGATCTGAAGCCAGGAAGTTCCAAAAGATAGTTAAAGTTTGTATAGATGCGGGATTATATGCAGGTAGTAATATATATAGCTCTAGTACTTAAATTTTGATGTCATGTAAATAATTAGAAGCTATCGTCAAGGGGGAGTCTGTTGGTACACCCTGTGTGACGATAGCAGTCTAATCGATTATGATTTAGGTAATATTCTGAGTTAACCAGTATTTTGATATATATGTTTAATATGTGTTTGTATGTTATTGATTGTGTGTTTGAACTTGATGTAACATATTACAAGAAGTTCAAAAATAAAGGTCAAAGATTATGTCAAGCATAAGTTAAAACATAAGTTTCATCACTTAAGTGTTTAAGTGTATTGGCTAGATTCGAATAGGTTAAAGATGGCATTCGAATCTGTGATAGATTCGAATGTATCCATAGATTCGAATATAGGTTAGATTCGAATCTGTCAGATGGACAGATTCGAATGGGCCTTAGGCCAGATTCGAGGTTGGCCCACAACAGACTCGAATCAGGGTCTATAATTAGGGATAGACTCGAATCATTAGCAGACCTTTGGCAGAATTCGTGAGGAATTAAGCAATAGGCGATCTCGAGTTTATCACCCTGCAGCATATTTCATCAAAACCTTTTCTTGTTGAACCTTTTGACAAACATTGCAATCATTTGCTCATCATCAAGTTCAGCAAGATTTGCACTGTCTTCCTCATCAGATATTTCCTCTCTTTCATCATCAGCCTATTGATTAGGTTGTGTGATCACATCACATACCTGGCCAACAGGTTGTCTCACGCTGGCCACTAAGGCAACACCTCTCTTGGACAATTCCAAGGCATTTCTCTTCTGCTGCCTTGACTGCTCATCATTTAGTAAGGATCCATATAAGTTTACAAGATCCATACCTTTGATGGTACCTGAATTTCTCAAGATGGTAGAAAAGTAGTTCCACTCTTCAGGCAAGATGTCCAAGAACTTGTTCACCAGAGTCAGGCTGTCCTTTGTGATCCAAACAGCTTTGATATCATTAACAAGAGCAGTTTACCTAGTGTGGGTTTCTGTGAGTGTCTCCTTTGGTTTTGCAAAGAAGAGTTCATACTATCTAACAAGATTGTTAATCCTGTTGTCCAGTGTGATTGTGGCACCATCATAGACGGTACACAAAGTATCTCACATCTCCTTTGCAGTCTTCATCTTCTTAACCTGTTTGAACGCATCATCAGGCAGAGAGATAACTAGGCTATTCTTGGCTTTAGCATCCAGAGCAACCAGTCTTTTGTCTTCATCAGACCATTGAGCTTTGGCCTTCTAAAAGGTTCTGATTTCAGGGGCAGCTCCTTCAACAACAGGAGTTATGGTAGTAGCAGAGGTTGGCACATAGGGACCTTCCATTACTATCTCTGGTAGTTGTACATCCACATTCTCCAAATAGAGCATAATTATGCACTTCCAGCCAGAGAAGTTCTAATGATTGAACTTTGGGGGTTTGGCCATTGACCCATTGTCATAGTAAGATGAGGAATTTGCAGCACCGTTGTCCATGGGAAAGTAGGGAGAATAAGAGATCTAGAGTTGACACACACTCTATCTGCTCTGATGCTAGTTGTAGGTCCCAAAAGGTTTCCCAAGTGTATAGTTCTAAGCTGTAGAGGGGGGGGGGGGGGGGAGGAGGGTGAATACAACTATTTAAAAACTTAACAATATTTTCTCAATGTTTGTGTATATTATTAACAAGTGTTAATTTACAAACAAGCTTGACTACGGAAAGGTTCAAGCTGAGATGACAGATACAATAATTGTTCAACTAATCTAAGACACACTTAGACTAGATACAATGACTACACTCACTTAGATGCACTCACTGATTTTACAAGACTCAGATGGACAACTTGAATAAGAACATCTTAGACACACGTACTGTTATATGCAAGCAGACTTGCATGCATGAAAACACACTTTAATGCACGATCTGATATCACACTCTTGGATGTCTCACAATCCTTAGAAGCTTCCTTTTATACTCAAAAGGAGAATCTCAGTGAAGCTTCTTCATTGGACGGAAGAGATAGTGGAAAGTCTTTCCAAAAAGACAAGACACCTTTTTGCACATTCTGATAAAGCATATTTGTCTTCAGATGGAAGAATATTTGTCTTTTCCTTTTTGTCACTGTTGCATAAGGCTTTAACCAAAAGATGAATGTCAACTTTGCATCTTTCTTCTTTTGCTAAGGCCATTTTGATATAAGAAAAGGTCTGTCACCCTTTTCAGATATCCGTTTGTCTTCATGTAACAGAACAGCGTGGGCAGGCTGTGCAGTTCTGTTTTCCACTTTGTCTTTGACTTGTAAACTGATCTTGTAGCCAAACACAATACATGAGGACTTGGAAACATATTCCATAGAGTGTTTAGCCTGTTCACAAAGAACAGGTTCTGTTCACAAAGAACAGAACACTTGTAAACTGTCCAAGCTGCTCAACAGAAGAGAGCAACGTTGACAGTTTATGTCCAGTCTGTTCAGCAGACAGAACAGCTTGGACAAGCTGCCTATGTTGCAACGAATGCAACATGGTAAACAGCTTTGGGCTGATATTGCAAATCAACTTTCAGGTTTCAATAAGGCATAAACAGGCCTTAAATTATACCTTCAAGTGCATCAATAGGTTTGATTAAAAATCTCCCCCTCAGATGTAGAGCAGGTTTGACTGAGGCCTTTTTGTGCCTAACAGCAGAATTATCCAAAATGAGATGACAAATTGAACAACAGTTTACACTAGTCTATGACACACTCAAACTAGATACATTGAAATGATTCTATAAGACTCACTCACTATTTACACACTCAGTGTATGTTTACAATACTCAACTGAACAACTTTAAGAATACTGAACAACTTAGATGACAAGTTCACTTAGAACAACTTGGACACACTTAGCTTTGTGACTCAAGTTGAAGTAAGAACGTGCATGCATGGATTGACAAACTCTCTTTGCATTCAATTGTTCATGTTCACTCTCGCTTTCTTTATCCTTGGAAGCTTCCATTTAAGTTCAATGTTAGATCTAGAATTGTGATAGTTTCAGGGGTCAATTTGTAATAAATGAAACATGGTTTAGTCGCAGATTTGTAAACATTGAAACCTCAATGTAATGAGTCAAAGGCTTATTACTCAACCCATGGGCTTAGTAGGTTTGTGTTTACATAGGATTCAATGCTTATATATAGTTGGTGTTAAGGTTTCTGAACTCATTCATTAGATCAATCTTTGAGCATATGATTTGTAATCATTATATTCACATTATATTTAGTGTTCATCATATTCGTATTATTCATCGTATGTGTTCTTTGTATTCATATTACATTGGTTGATTGTTTGATAATTTCGAAACTACAATTTGTATCAGAGCTTAAAGGTTGATTTTAAGGTGCTTGTGATTTATTTTTCTATTGGTTTTTGTATTGAAATTCTTTTTTTTTTTTAATTTGGAAAATTTTCTTTGAAAATTGTTATGTGTTCTTGCTTGTTATTCGAAGAATCATCTGTTTAATCTTCAAAATCAATCTTTTTGATTTGTTTTTAGTTTAATCTCGTTTGATACTATATTCCTACGAGTGAACATCATTCCGTTTAATCATAAACTAGTGAAAGAAAGATTTTTTGATCTTAAAAATATTCAGATTCTTGTTTTGATTGTGTTTGTTTTTTATCTTTAAAATTTTCAAAAAGACCGTCTGTGTGAAATTCACAGTAGAATCCGAAAGTTACAACTTTCGAACCCCACTGTGAGTTTCAGGCCTTCAAAATTTCACTCCTCGTTCAAGAGTATCAACTTTCGAATTCCATTTTCAAACTCCTTTCTAATTTGTGACTCCATGGAACTTAAATATATGTATGTATATATATATATATATATATATATATATATATATATATATATATGTATGTATGTATGTATGTATGTATGTATGTATGTATGTATGTATGTATGTATGTATGTATGTATGTAAATTGATAATAAAAATAACAAATGTCAATCTTAAATATATAATTTTTAACCGGTCTTGTACCAGTACCGAACCGGATGATACCGAATTTTGTAGAAATAGTATTACTACCGAGTAGCGAACCGATCATAGAATTTCGGTACCGGTTCGGTTTCGGGAAAGCGGTAAAGATTCTCACCCCTAACTCTAGCATCATTAAGCAAGTTCTTATCTGTTAAATTTTCTTAAGTGTTTTTAGGCCTATACGATAGCTACAACTGTTAGATCACACTGCAAGCACATTAGAACACTTAAATTTTTCTTAGTCTTATTCCATTCTATGAGTTATCCAAAAGTTACAACTTTAGGATAACAAACATTACACACCTCACTTAAATTTTTACTAAGTGTTCTCCATCCGAAAGTTACAACTGTCGAATCCTTCTTGATTCGAAAGTTGCAACTCTTGAATCTATCTTGAAATTTTTTTCAGATTTTAATTTTCAAGTATTTCAAAACATTTATCGACCCCAATCTCAAAGAAGCTATCAACATGAATCGTGACACTCTAGCAAAAGGCCTCCGACTCTGTACCTGGGACGCTATACCTTGTGGAGATCCCGATTCATTGACTTCATTAAAAGACATGACATGACGGAGGACATCCTTTACTCAATCTATTATGGACCAGCAAAGTTCGTGTTGGAATTAGTGTCCAAGTCACAATTATTTGTAAACATATTGTTATCAGGCTGGATCCTTTTTGGGTGCATGCAATTAATTGTAAAGAGAAGATGATTAACTAAAATATATAATGTGAATTAGTTTGTTAATTTATTATGTTTAATAAATTAATTAGAAACTAAATAATTGATTATATTTGATTAATGAGTTAGTTTGTTAATTTATTAATAGTTAATAAATTAACCGGAAGCTAATAGAATTAATTGAGGAAGTACATGGGCTAAACTGCAATTAGTTGATAGTCAACAGGACACCCCCTAAACCCTAATAGGGGGGGCCGGCCACCAATCCATCTCACATGGATTTGAGATAAAAAATTTGTGGGTTTCTTAAACCTATAAATAGGCAGCCCCTGCCTGCTTCATTCATCGCTCATTCAATTCTAAATTCTCTAACGATCACAAGGGATACCCGTTTTTGGGACTCTGAGATCTGAGCTTAGAAAAGTTATAATTATCTTTTCTTTTGTTCATGGGTGTGAACAACTAGAGGCATCTTGCTTTAGACGCTTGTTGCTCGATTCAGAGGCTGTTCGTGAAATCGTTCTTCGTGGAGAAAATTGCGAATTTTCTCAAGGTTAGTTTTTCTTATTCATCTCTTTATTTTAATAATTAGTTGCTTAGCTTGTTTGGTTAGATCCTTAAGGTTTTATATTCTTGCATAGTTAGGTTATTTAATTTTCCGTAAAGTTTTAATTTAACCTAGCAAGGGTATAGGAAACCCAACAGTGGTATCAGAGCCAGGTTAACCTAACGAGCTTTACACTAATTTTGAGATGATAATCTTGTTCTTAAATTTCGAAATTTGTTTTGATTAATTTTCGGAATTTTGATTTAATTTTAATGGTGTTTTTAATTTTAAATTAAATTGTTTAAACTTAAATTTAATTTTTAAATATTAAATAAATCCGAAAATTAATTAAAAATTAATTTTTCGATATTTTTGGAGTAAATTCGTTATTTGATAATTATTTAATTTTTAAAATAGTTTTTAAATATTAAATTAATTGTCTAAATTTTGAAAATTGTTTTTCATATTTATCTTCAAATTTTCGGATTTTTAAAAGGTTTTAAATGGATAAATCTGAAATATTAAATAAATTATTATTTTGTTAATTTATGATTTTATTAATTTAATTAAGGGTTTGATTTTTGGGGTTTTAGATAAACATGCCTTAGAGATAAGCTTGATTTTCTAGGTTTATCCTAAATCCTATTTATCTAGAAATTACCTTAATTTAAATTAAGTGCTTATCCTAAAGGTTTTAGAATATCATAATTTATTAGGATAAACTTGTATTATCCTAGGTTTAAAATCTGAGGATTTATATGGTTATATATATAGGTTTCGAATTTAATATATATATATATATATATATATATATATATATATATATATATATATATATATATATATTTAATAATTAAATGTTTCTTATTTTATTTAAATATTGAAACCGAAATATATATGTAAAATATAAATATTAATTTAAACCCTAATATTTTAAATTGTTTAAAATATACCCTGAATTTTAAAATGTTTAAAACAGACCCTTTAATTTTAAAAGTTTGAAATTAAACCCCTAAGATTTAAAAGAAATTTATATATGTATTATTGATTATATATATATATATATATATATATATATATATATATATATATATATATATATATATATATATATATATATATATATATATATATATATATATATATATATCATTTAAATCTAATTACATCGTCAGTCAATTGATAAATCGGCTCACCCATAGTGAACAAACTATAAACGAGGTATAAGGCGGGTCGCTCTGCTTCCCTAAAGGAGTAGGTTTTTAACAGCTTCGCGCTGACCTACCTCCTCCGCTTCGCTGTGCGTTCAATGGAGCTACCGAGGACTTTTGATAGGATGGTGTCCAGATTAAAAGTATAATCTAAAGTACTAAAACAAAAAATCCCGTTTTAGATATATCAAAAGTGAATTAGTATGCAAATCCATGAAAAATGCACATCTCCTATATGCACTGTTAGTGGAGCGTGTGTATTGACCGGCACACTAATGAGAGACATATTAGGAGGTGATGTAGGACTCGCGATTCCCGGACTGATCCGTGCCGGGTCTTACGCAGTTTTGCATGGTTAGATTCACCATCTTGTCCGTGATCCTCGGCAACCCAGTCACGGATAGTAGTTGAGCATAACCGAGATTAACATGCCATTGATAAGATTCAATGAATCTCAAAAGATCTAGGAATTTCATAGAGATTGAAATCGACAAGAGTTTGTCCACCTAAAATAAATTCATGGCGTGATTACGGAGACCCTTTTCATAAAACGAATCGAAAATATGGATCCTAGCCTTAATTCAAATTGGGTAAATTGTTTAAGGAATACTTCATACTAACTAAAACTTTATCTCACAGATTTCTACTTCTACTGGTACTCCAACTCCTGCTCCCAACCACGCATCCAACTTCTCACTCCTTTCCGTTCTGGGTAGGGAAAAACTATCCGGTCCGAACTATGTGGACTGGATGAGAAACCTCAGGTTTACGCTGAGGTACGAGAACAAGGAGTATGTTCTCGATGAACAAATTCCCACACTGAATGAGAATCCCACCCAGGAGGAAATGGACGCACACCAGAAACATTACGATGATGCAAACAAAGAGTCCTGCATCATGCCGTCATCCATGGTTCCTGAGCTTGCTAAAGCCTTCGAGAATACATGGGCCTTTGAGATGAATCAGCAGCTGCGAGAGATGTTTGAGGCTAAGGCGAGCAAAGAGCGCCTTGATGTGGTAAGATCCCTCATGGCCTGCAAACCAAAACTTGGAACATCTATCTGCACTTTCATCCTTGACATGAAGGGGTACTTCGACCGACAGGAGGCTCTCAATATGGTGTTTGACTCTGAGTTCTCCACCAATATCATTCTTTCTGGACTGCCCACCATCTATAATCAGTTCGTACACTCCTATCTATTGAACATGAATCAGAAGGAGACGTCAACTATGGAACTGCATAATCTGCTCCGAACCGCTGAACAGGGCATCAAGAAAGATGAGACCCCTGTGGCCCCTGTGCTTACTGTCGGTAAGGCCTCAAAGAAACGGAAGTCATCCTGGAAGGCCCCAAAAGGAAAGTCCAATAAAGGTTCTCAAGGGAGAACAGAGTCCGGTATTGTGCCTACTAAAGATCCAAAGGAAGCAGTATGCTTTTACTGCAATGGCAAGGGGCACTGGAAGCGAAGCTGCCCATCATATCTGAAGGACCTTAAAGACGGCAAAGTCGAAAAGGCCAGCACCTCAGGTATGTTCATGATCGAACTCCATAACACTTCTATCTCTAATTCATGGGGTCTTGATACAGGATGTGGTACTCACATTTGCTCTGTATTGCAGGGACTAAGGGAAAGTAGAAGCTTGAAGCATGGGGAGCTGAACCTAATCATGGGGAATCGAAAGATCACGCCTGTGAAGAAAGTCAGAAGGTTCTAGCTCGTGCTTAGATCAGGAGTAGAGATTAGCTTAAATAATTGCTGTTATTCACCCGATATGAATCGGAACATCATTTCTTTGTTTGCCTTGTATAAGGATGGATACAATTTCAGCTTTGATAATAATAATGGAAGTATTTTGGTTTATTTGAATGATGTATCTATATTCAAAGCTTGTCCTTATAATGGAATATATGAAACTGTTGAGTGTGATAACAACCTATTATTTATTATTGATTCTAACGAAATTGATAAGTCCAAATTGTGGCACTGTCACCTTGGGCACATTAACAAGAAACGCATCACCCAACTCCAAAAGGATGGAGTGTTGGAATCATTCGACCTAAAATTGGATGATGTATGTGAATCCTGTTTACTGGGCAAGATGACAAAATCACCATTCACAGGAACGTGTGAAAGAGGTGAAGGACTATTGGATTTGGTCCACACAGATGTATGTGGGCCATTCCGATGTGCTACAAAAGGGGAAAATCGGTATTATGTCACCTTTACAGATGACTATAGTAGATTTGGATATGTTTATTTAATTAAACATAAGTCCGACACTTTTGAGACATTCAAAAGATATCAAAGTGAAGTAGAGAATCAACTGGGCAGAAATATAAAGGATCTCTGCTCCGACAGGGGAGGAGAGTACCTTAGTATCGAGTTTCTCGATCATCTTAGAAGCTGTGGAATAGTTTCCCAGTTAACACCTCCTAGAACACCACAACTCAACCGAGTTGCGGAGAGGAGAAACAGGACCTTGTTAGACATGGTCCGGTCTATGATGAGTCGAGCAACACTTCCAGTAAGTTTCTGGGGTTATGCATTAGAAACTGGGGCACATATTCTAAATCTAGTACCCACCAAGAAAGTTTCAAAGACACCTTACGAGATGTGGAAGGGAAAGCATCCTTCCCTTGGTCACATCAAGATCTGGGGTTGTGAAGTCTTCGTTGGACGAGAGACCTCTGACAAACTCAGTCAAAGATCTGAAAAGTGTCTATTCGTCGGTTACCCACAAGAGTCATTTGGATATCTATTTTACAGACCACGTGAAAACGTAGTGTTTGTATCTCGAAGAGGAGTGTTCCTCGAGAAGGAGATAATATATAAAGAGGACAGTGGGAGTAAGATCGATCTTGATGAGATTCAAGATACTACCGATGAAGAACCAACTGCAAACACTGACCATCAACATGAGGCTGAGATGCGTGTTGAACCCATTGACATATCCTTACCTTTCCGCAGATCCGGTAGAATTAGCAATCCTCCTGAGTTCTACTATGGTTTCCATATTGAACAGGATGATATGATTAGTGATAGTTTACTAGTCGACTTAGATGAACCAGCTAACTACCGGGAAGCGATGGCTGGCCCTGAGGCAGCCAAATGGAAGGAAGCTATGGATAGCGAGATTGAATCCATGTATGGCAACCAAGTTTGGAACTTGGTTGATCCCACACCCGGTCTAAAGACGGTGGGTTGTAAGTGGATATTCAAGAAGAAAACGGATATGAACGGGAAAGTACACACTTACAAAGCTAGGCTGGTGGCAAAGGGCTATACTCAAAGCTACGGGATTGACTATGAGGAAACCTTTTCATCGGTAGCTAAGATTAAATCCATAAGGATAGTTCTGGCCATAGCTGCATTTCATGACTATGAAATCTGGCAGATGGATGTCAAAACCGCTTTCCTTAACGGGAAATTGATAGAGGATGTGTTTATGACACAACCTGAAGGTTTTGTAGACACCAAGTATCCTAAGAAAGTGTGTAAGCTTCAGAAGTCCATTTATGGACTTAAGCAAGCTTCTCGAAGCTGGAATCTTTCCTTTCATGAGAAAATCACAGAGTTTGGATTTTATAGAAGCGAAGATGAGTCCTGCATATATGTCAAGGTTTTGTGGGAGCACTGTAGTCTTCCTGGTATTATATGTCGATGACATATTACTTATAGGAAACGACATCCCAACATTACAGAGTGTAAAAGATTGGTTGGGAAGATGTTTCGCTATGAAGGATCTAGGAGATGCAGCTTTTATTCTGGGTATAAAGATTTATAGAGATAGAACGAGACGTCTAACAGGACTAAGCCAGGATACGTACTTGGACAAAATACTGAAAAGGTTCAGTATGGAGAAGTCTAAGAAGGGGAACCTTCCCTTTGCTCACGGCATAAAGATTAGTAAAGACATGAGCCCGAAGACACAGGAGGAACGAGACAGAATGAGTCGAGTTCCATATGCTTCGGCCATAGGATCTATAATGTATGCCATGACATGTACGAGGCCTGATGTCTCATTTGCCTTAAGCATGGTGAGTCGACATCAGCAAGACCCTGGTGAAGGTTATTGGACGGCGATCAAGAATATTCTTAAGTATTTAAGAAAGACTAAAGACAGGTTCTTGGTTTACGGTGGACAAGATGAACTCAAAGTAACCGGTTATTGCGATGCGAGTTTCCAAACGGATAGAGATGACAGTCGGTCACAATCTGGTTGGGTGTTTTTATTGAACGGGGGAGCTGTGACGTGGAAGAGTTCGAAGCAGGAAACCGTGGCAGACTCTACCTGCGAGTCAGAATATATTGCGGCCTCAGAAGCCTCAAAGGAAGCCATCTGGTTGAAGAATTTCATTGGAGATCTTGGAGTTGTCCCAGCGGTTCAAGACCCCATCGAAATATTCTGCGACAACGAAAGTGCTGTTTCGTTGACTAAAGAACCCAAGGATCATGGAAAGTCCAAGCATATTGATCGGAAGTACCACTTTGTTCGTAGCAAGGTTGAAGAAGGACATGTGATTGTGAAAAGAGTGCGATCAGAGGAGAATCCAGCTGATCCGTTCACAAAGCCACTTTCTTAACCGAAACACTGTAGTCATGCTGTTAGCATAGGATTACGAGATAATGTAAAGTTTAGTAGTTAGTTTTGAATTTGAAACATTGTAACAATGATTTGAAATTGTAATGGATTTGGTGATTAAATAATGGAGATTTATTTATTTGCAAAGTGCTGC
>JAANYP010004652.1:0-20254 GCA_020465985.1 Centrapalus pauciflorus
TTGCCCACATTATCTCCCTAGATTGCCCCCATTTGAGTCTTGGCCTTTCGTTTCGGTGACAACCCATGTCATTAGCCAGATTTTCCCTTATATCTATCGATTGACCCAGATTGGGACCGAGACTTAGTAGCAGGATTTAAGGACTTGTAGCAGCCACAGTTTTCCCTGTTAGGCCAAATTTAGAGCTTTATTGATTATTCTCTGTATTTAGAAAACATTCGAGCCTTGTGCAATCCCTTTGCATTCGTGTTCTATCTGGTTTTTCTAGTATTGTACCCGGGCGATGCTAGTTAGTCGAGATAGTTCTTTTTGAGCAGACTGTCATAAAAGCTTGATGTTTGAAGGAATCAAAGAGAGTTCAGTGTTGTTGAAAAAAAAAAGAAAAAAAATAAATAAAAAGAATGAAAAAGGGGGTAAATACAAGGATGAAAGAGAAAAAGAGCGAAAAATAAATAATCTAGAAGTTTTCTTCCCTTTGCATCGCCCTTGAGAGCTATAGTATAAGCCAATATGCTGAGTCTTCAGGGATAACTATTTTCAGTGTTTGTTATCATGGTTGTCGCTTTAGTTCTAAGGATTGCTGCTACTTCTTTGGTCTCATATTTTTACGCCTCACTCAGACCAAACATTCCCATCACCCGAGCCTAGCGCCATTACAACCCTTGATGTCCTTTATATGCTTTATTTTCAAACATAAGTGATGGAGATGTGATTCTATCTCAAGCTTATGCTGAAGTTTATCTGACACGTCGGGTGTTGAGACGATTTTGTGCAAACACATATGAGCCTATACACATGAGTGTTGAGTGAAAACCGCGAGGTGCTAATTCATGCAACAAGGTTAGAAGTGATTGACATTGCCATTCTATTTTTTGCATCTCGTGGTCTCTTTGTCTGCTTAGCTAGGTTTCAAATGCATTGTTTATGGATCTTTAATGCTTAAGAGTCTATATCGTGTTTCTAGAGAGCTAGTTTTTGAGTTGAGGCCTGGTTTAAAACATTTATGTTGCAGTTTGCTTGCGGACAAGGAAAGCTCAAGTGTGGGGTATTTTGATATGTGCATATTTATACATATATTTTGTATCATTTTCCTCGCATATTGAGTGGTTTTCAAACCGAAATGTGTGAAAAGATACTGATTTTTATTAATATTTGTGTTTCGTAGGTCGAAAGCCATTAAATCAACATGGGAACAGAAATCGAGGCTAAAGTAACGAGATTTTATGATCCAGCCATCTTCCATGAGCGAAAGAAAATTTTGGCGAAAAATGATTCTACGCGCCCGCGTAGGACTCTCCACGCACCCGCGTGGCTATGTCCAGTTGAGCAACCCACGCATGACACCCCACGCACCCGCGTGTCCACCTTGAGTCAGAGCATGCCACGCACCCGCGTGAGTTACCTTACGCACCCGCGTGGAGCGTAGGAAGTCCCACGCACCTGCGTGGCCATGTCCAGGCATAGCAAGCCACGCACCCGCGTGACTTACCCTACGCACCCGCGTGCGAGGCCCAGCCCACCAGAATTCTTTTTAAAAACCCTAGCTTGCAGCAGTCGAGAGTGAGGCGATTCAGACCGATTTTGGACGAATTTTGGGGCGATTTTACTTACGTTTTTCATCATTTTTCAAGTAGTTAATCATAGTTTAGCCTAGGGTTTCGATTTTCTCAAGTTTTCAATCATTCGATTCAAGTTTTGGAGTTTAATTTCGCACGGATAGCTACGAATTTGGTACATTCGTTCTTAAACTTTCCGATTTCATAATGGTTTTTATATATTTGAGTTTAATTTCGGTTTTTAGTATGATTAGTGAGTAGTTTTCTTGTTCACCCGCTTGGGATGATAAATTCTATGTATTAATTGGCATGGTTTTGGATTGATTGACGGTTTATGGTTTATATTTACTAGATTTTCGATGTTCTTCATATATTTTTGTTAAAAATCAGGTTTTTATCAATCGTTTAGCATTGTTTTGCGAAAATAGTTGTTGGTTGAATCTGCGTTTTTAATAAAAATTGAAACTTTGGATGAAAAATTGATAATTGATTATATTTTCTAGGCATTGTATTGCGATAATGATTTTGTGATGAATTATTGATCTAGAACTTTGCGTGTTTCTTAGTTTTTAGGCATAGTGTTGCGATAATAAAACTAATAATCCGTAAAGCTTGATTTCCAAATAAATAAAGTTGGTTGGTTGAATTCTCGGTATTAATTGATAGTTTTTAGCATCTTTTTGCGATAATAAGATTGTTGGTTAATATTGGAATCCAGTTCAATTAACTTTATTGTTTTCACGTGTTTTGTCATGATTTAATCTTTATTTGGAGAAATCTAATATTCGGTAAATTAATCCATAATCCGGGCTTAAGTGAATATTTATAATTGGTTATTAACCGATTTATCTTTAATCGATCAATCCAGACCGCCGCCAATTAATTATAGTTTTCTAATTCCAAGTGGGTGACGTTTTCGTAGTATAAGAGTTTCGTAAAATTCAATATCATTCTTTACTTGCTTAAGTTATTTCTAAATTGACTTTTCTTTTGTTAGTTGGTTCGTATTATATAGTCGTCCTTTCTTGGTGCGTTCGTTAGTTTAGTTTAAGTCGTGTTTGCTAGATTTAGTTTTTAATTATTTTGAAAAACCCAAAAAAAATATTAGTTTAACTTGTTATTCACGTGTTACTTAGTTTGCATTAGTTATTCGGATAATTAATTTTAATTATTGTCTCTAGTTGATAATTTCTTCAAAAAGTCCGAAATAACTAAATATTGGTTTAGGTTGTAGTATTGGAGTCTCCGTTCTTTATTCCGTTCCCTGAGTTCGATAAATCCTGGGTGATTCTTGAAGCTATATTGCACACGATTGGTACACTGCCAGTTGTGTAATTTATACTTTGGGTTCATTTAGACATTAAAACCTGAGGTGTGTTTTGCACGCGTCATGGGTGCAACATACTAATGTAAAGGTCCCTTACATGATAACCAAGTTTCATATTTCTTTCACATGAAAATTTTCTTTTTGCATTTTAACTACTCAAATTTTAATTTGTTTTAACTTTTCTTATATTTTTATTGAAACAATTTACTTTGTGTTACACATGACTTTTAAAATATGATTTAATTATATTTGTTACATATTTTTATCATGTAACCCAATTTTACACTTAATTTTAAGACGTTAAACATCGAGTGGGTTGATATAATGTCAATGAACCCCCAACATTATAATATTAAACATTTTGTAGCAAATTGTTAGAATTCACCAATTTCTTCAAAATTGGATATTAACGAAATTTAAATAAATTTATATCCATTCTAATTATAATCCAAAATTCAGAACACATTAATTTATTTTTTTTTCTAATTCCTACCTATTTCATTTGGCGAGCTAAATGAACCATAAGCATCACATAAAACAGACAAAAGCTGCATTTGAAAGTCTTAAACAATAATTGGAGGCGAACACCAAGGCAACACTCAAAGACCACCGTACAAATATAGTCTTAATATCGAGTAGACTAATGGCAAGATACTGATATGGATCTTTCATCTCAAAAGAAAAGAATTATTAATAGTAAGTGTGTCCATAATACATATCAGATTGAACTGCTAAGAATGGAGATTACATTGCCAATAGGCAGAGAAATATACCATGTTCGGTCAGCTTTTATAGGAGTGATGTGGATGCATCTCATGGAACCTTTGACTTTAAGTGATTGTAGTGCCTTGATGCCATAATCAAGATCTAAGCAACAAGATTATTCAAAACAATATCAAATCTAAGCAACAAGAAACGTGAGCACCAATCAAAGGTAGATCTCTCCAAGATTAAAACTAGAGTTTGGGCCGACCTTAGAGAGTCAACTCTCCTTAAAGTGCAATGTAGATCACTGTTATGACGTATTTTGTACATATTTTTCAGTCTTATTTTGTCTCGGATTTGGGTTATTTTTGCCTCGAATTGTTAAAATACGGCACTTATTGGCTTACTTTTGTATTTTGCAGTTTGAAGGTTGCCTGATTGTGAAAAGAACGGATTCTGGAGCTAAAGTGTCAAATTTACGGTCTGAGCAGGACTTCCTTGAATTTGGTTGACTTTGACCTGTTGTCCGGATCGCGATCGCGACCATATGAGCGCGGTCGCGCTTGCGAGCGATCAAAAGATCGCGACCATGCTCTTCATCGCGACCGCGATCTCGAGAAAATATAAAAGTCAGCAACCGTTTCGTTTTTTTATGCTATTTTTAGACGAACTTTTTCACATAGTTTACGGTGCGATTACTAGGTGTTCGACATATATGGATAGAACCACGACCCATTGCCTATAAACGAGGCAAGAACCTTGGTATATATAGTGAAACCGCGACCCGTTGCCTAGAAAGAGGCAAGAACCTTGGTATAAGAAAACACCACAACCAACCCCACCAATTTGATTGATAAGTTTTGAATGCCACAAGGTAGAACACTTGATAAGTTCTAAATGTTCGTAAGGAACAATAGGAGTTAAAAACTCACAATATTACTCAAATGAATGATGATTACAAATGAGAACTTTGGCCACTATTTATAGACGGAAATATAAGGAAAACCAACCATCTAGACAATTAACAAAAACTATCATGATAAGCAATCAAGTAAGCAAAACTACTTATCAAACGGGCTTTCTTGACATTTCACTACTTGAATCTTCTAGAATGTGACTTGGTTCATTGTATGTTGCAAACCCTTAGTATCCTCCAAGTAAATGGCCATGACCTTCAAATTGCCTTGAATCAAAGAGAAGGCTTTCAAATTGCCTTGTAATTAATCTTGAGAAGTACATTGAACATGGACACTCTTTTGGGCAGAATTTTGGACGTGGCAAATATGCCTTTATTGGGCTTTATTCTTCTTGAAAAGATAGGAGAAAGGCTTAGCTTTCATTGGGCTTTTATTTGACTCAAATCGGGCTTGAAATGAGTGAGTTATGGACAAAACATGAGCTAAGTGTGAGGCTAGCCGAAATTCTTTATTCATGGGTTATGTTTGGCTAAATAAACATAACTTGGGCTATGAAAAACAAGGGCTAATCTTGGGCTTCAACTTATAGCAAAATTAGGAAGCTTGCTTGGTTATTTTCGAAGACACGGGAGCATTATACCGACAAGATTGGAATAAATCAAAATATCATTAAAGTACACAGCCACAAACTTGCCAATGAAATCACGCAAAACATGGTTCATTAATCTCATGAATGTACTCTGAGCATTAGTTAAGCCAAAAGGCATAACTAACCATTCATATAAACCATGTTTTGTTTTGAAAGCTGTTTTTCATTCATCGCCATTTTTCATGTGAATTTGGTAATATCCACTTTTTAAATCAATCTTTGAAAACAACTTTGAACCGTGCAATTCATCAAGCATATCATCTAGTCGAGGGATTGGATAGCGATATTTTAGTGTGATATTATTGATGGCACGACAATCTATGCACATCCTCCACAACCCATCCTTTTTCGGTACAAGCAAAACTGGAACAACACAAGGACTCATGCTTTCTCGAATCCATCCTTTCTCAATTAATTCCTCAACTTGCCTTTGCAAATGGAAGCCTCAGGAACAAAGTCAATTTGGTGTTCAATCCCGCGAATTGGTGGCAATCCATTGGGAACCTCCTCGGGAAACAAGTCTTCAAATTCTTGCAAAAGAGATTTAATATTGCTCGGAAGAGTACCTGCCAAATCATTAGTACCAACCAAAACCTCCTTTGTAACTCGCACCTCACCACTATCATTAAGCCATTGGAGTTTATATGGCTTTTGATGCTTCATTGTCGGTGATCCTAGCTTTTCAACCATGGAAACACTAGCCACATTAGTACAACTCCCACCATCAATTATAAGACTACATACCTTTCCTTGAACATAACACCGGGTGTGAAAGATGTTCTCCTTTTGTGCATCATCTTCTTCGTTAAAACGGGTGCTTAAGGCTCGTCTTATTACCAACAATTCTCCTTCAACTGCTAGCTCTTCTTCCCAATCCGTGTCTTCGTGTGAGGATTCAGAAGCATGTGTTTCGATTTCTCCATCTTCTCTAATCACCAATGCAAGCTTGTTTGGACATTGACTTGCAATATGACCCTGCCAAGCCACTTAAAACATTTTATTTCACGAGTCTTAGGAACTTCAGAACTAGTTTTCTCCTTTGAAGTGTTTTTTGTTCCAGATTTGGGATTAGAAGAGTTTGAATTTTCAGGCCTTTTGGAGCTACTTGCTTTCCAAGCATTCGTTCTTGACCCACCCTCTCTCTTTAGTTGCTTTTCAATCTTAACTGCCATATGAACCATGTCCTCGATCTCAACATAATGGTGCATCTCAACACGATCTTGAATTTCATAATTGAGACCATTTAAGAACCTCACCATGGTAGCTTCTCTATCCTCTTGAATATTTGCCCGGATCATAATAACCACCATTTCTTTGAAGTAATCATCAACAGACTTACTTCCTTGCTTTCTACTTTGAAGTTTGTTGTGAAGGTAACGGTAGTAATGACTTGGTACAAAACGTCACCTCATGAGCATCTTCATTTCTTCCCAAGTATCGAGGGTCTCAATTCATTTCTTCGTCTACTAATCACAAGTTGATCCCACCGTGTTAGTGCATAATCAGTAAATTCAACAACGGCGAATTTTACCTTCTTCCGGTTGGAGTATTGATACCAATCAAAGATGAATTCCATCTTAGTTTCCCAATCAATGTATGCTTCCGGATCCGATTTTCCTTGAAAAGATGGAATTTTCCTCATTATTGAACTCAAGTTGTTGTCTCTATGTTGCCTTCTAGGTGGTCTTCTTTGATATTCTTCATCCCATTCATCACCTCTAGAACCGTAATCATGATTTTCATAAGAAACTTGCGATGGTGTTCGTTCATGTGGTATTTGTGCCTCCAATTGGTCCATTCTTTCATGAACTTGCGTGAACTCGTCTCTCATTAATCGTCGCATTTCATCACTTGAACTTGAATATTTGGAAGGGGTTGGTCCTCCGCCATCTTATATATATGCAAAAAGAACAATGAATAATAAAAATATTATGACCTCTCCGCTCTCCCTTACGTGTTTCTCTCAAGTTGATTAAGCTTTTAGCACTCACGTATGCAACAAAGGCTTTTTCCCTCGATTGATCTTAATCTCTCTTCTTAATTCTTAAAGTTCAAAACAAACTAAAAGAAACCAAAACCAAGTTAGGGTTGTGGCCTTGAGGAATTCAAAACGTACCAAACAACTTCAATAACAAATGTAACAAACCCAAAAAGAAATATAATACTAAACAAAATTATTAACGTTCCTCCAATTTTTTTTCTTTCACTTCTCTTTTTTTCTCTACTTTTTTTCCACTCCTTTTTTTTTACTTTGATAGCTTTTTATACTTTTCTTTTTCTGTTCACTTTTTTTTAGGAACAAAACTACACGGCTTAATATAAAGAACCCAAATATATAACATACTGAACCCCAACTTCTTTATTTGTTGGTAATAGTAATCAAGTCAACTTGTGACGAGATCCACTATTATTACTTGAAATCCAAGATAAGAACAAGAAGAAATAAAAAAAATGATATGGGAAAAAAGTATGATCGAAAACAAACCAGTAGCACCTGGCTTTGATACCAAATGATGCGAAATTAATAAAATATGTCCATGAATCGGTTTTACATCAAAGTTTCAAACTCTTGAACTTAAAAGATCAAAACAGTTGGATTTAATTCTAAGTTACTATTCTTTGACAAAAACATTTTTTACATCAAAGTGAGTGTTGCTTTTAATATATCTGATATTTCCCCGTTTTAGCTTTATAGTTTAGAATCTTTAGTTTTCAGTTACATAGTTTTAAATATTTAGGGTTAAAATCATCCTTAACCTTTCAATGGCTAGATAGTTTTTCAAGAAGCATTTGTGGTTTACGATGTTTAAGAAAGCTTATACTAGAAGGAAGTATTAAGAAAGCTTATATTCCAGAGGTTCCCAAGGACCTTGACCAACTAGAAACTCTAGAGGAGCTCACTCTGTCATCTACAAAGATAAATACAATATGTTGAGACATCTGAAATCTCTGCATCTTAAATATTGTTGGCTTCTTGAAAAGTTACTCGAGGATCTTGGCCGATTACAATGTTTAGAGAAGCTGATCCTAACAGAGTGTATGTTGTTGCGAGATGTCCCGAGCAGCATCATCTGTAACATGATACGTCTAAAACATTTCCATCTCTCCTATTCTATGCTGATTGAAAATTTGCCGAAGAAACTTGGAGATTTAAAATGTTTAGAAGAGTTAAATGTAGAAGGTACGGGCATAAGTCATCTTCCGCCAAACATTTTTGGGTTGAGTGGTGTTTGCATATATGCGTCTAGATGGCGGCTTGAGTCTTATGGTTTCACACCGGAGATACAAACATTATTTGAAACCTTCTATGTCATAGTGCCATGAATGACTTCAGAAAACCACTCCAGATGATTTTCAGAAGCTCCAAAAGATCATGAAGAATTGTTGTAAAAGGTACTCTCTGTTTTCTATCTATCAATATATTATATACAAAATCCATGTATGATTTTCGGATAAATTCCCAATGAATGGAAGGAACAAACAACTGTCTTTTGAGTCTGACCAACGCTATATTTAATGAAATGAAAATGAATAATGTTGGATTTAAGATTTCAGGTGAACCCAAAAAAATTCAACTGTTGCTTCAGAATGTGTTAGTGTGGACCGGTACTAATATGAAATGTAGTATCATGTGAAATTCATTGTTGTGTATTACAGGAACTGAAAACCACAATAGAACGAAATAATGACGTTAATTTCAATAGTTCAAAGGAGTGGATTCTGTAAAATAGAAGACTAATCACCTTGTTAATGTTGAATAACGCCACTAATATTTCACTTATGTCCATTACAGATTCAATAATTCCATACTTTGTACCTTCGTGGAAAGTTTACGTAAGGCCACATGATCCTACGAAGGAGTAGTCCCGTAAGTATATTGACAAATGGAAGAAGTGCCAATGGGAAGAATAACTATCCAACTTCAATGTAGAAGGTACAGGTATAAGTCATCTTCCACATAGCATTTTCTCAGGTTGTCTTTGCATTGTTATGTCGAGAAGGCAGGTCAAGTCTTATGGGACGGGCGTTCAGTTCATAAATTTGTTTTTTTTTTTTTGTTATTTGCATTATGTCGAAAGATTTGCATTGTACAACAATTTTATTTGTCAGAGTTTTGTCAAAAAGTTTACATTATCTTTTAAGGGTAATTTGCTAATCTGTTACTGCGATTTTAAATCCTAGGGGGAATGCTGAGTTTTTAAATAACAAAGAATGATGTGATTTAAGAAAGCTTAAGGTTGCGTTTAGTTAACGAAAACTAGTCATTTTTCAATTTCAGTTTTCAAGTTATAATTTTTATAAAAAAAAACAAGGGTTTCTATGAAAAGTGAAAACTTGTTTAGACGATTAAGTTTTTGTTTTAAGAAAAATAAGATGGATGATTATAAAAAAAGGAAAAATAGGATAGATGATAAAAAGAAGAGAGATCGAGAGAAAGAGAGTATTATAAAGAATTATAGGGTAGGTAATAGATTAGTAAGAGTGAATATGAAAAGTGATATTTTAAAAAGTGAAATGAAAATTTATGAAATTGTTGTTAACTAAACAAGTTTTCGTTTTTTTTTAAAGTGAGATAGAAATTTTAAAAATTTTGGGTAACTAAACGCATCCTAAGATTATAATTCATTAATGAATCTGTGTTAGAAACAATAAAGGATTATTTTGGGTGTTAGGGTTTCTGAGTTTGTGATCAAAATTGTTAAGAATAGATATTTCTTTTTCTTCCAATTTTTAGTTAGGGTTCAAAATTTTTTACCTTTTCAAAGAGATTATTCACAACAACAATAGTCTTCTTCAAATCGCCTGTGTCCATATTGCAAGAAATCAAGCACAAAAAGGCAAAGAAATGGAAAATCGTCGGGTTCTGCCGCCACCAGGTTTTGACGATTTTACATCAGTGATATATAGAACCCAAAATCAGATAGGGAAATAAATTTATGGGCGAGCATCAAACCTGGAAATCTAGCCACTGATGTCCTTAGCAGTTGTAGTTGTAGTTGTAGTTGTAGTTGTAGTTGTAGTTGTAGTTGTAGTTGTATGGAAGATCGTCGGGTTCTGCCGCCACGACGATTTTACATGAGTGAGATATAGAACCCAAAATCAGATAGGGAAATAAATTTATGGGCGAGCATCAAACGTGGAAATCTAGCCACTGATGTGCTTTGTAGTTGTAGTTGTAGTTGTAGTTGTAGTTGTAGTTGTAGTTGTAGTTGTACAGCCACAACAACATCACATCTCGCAAAAGGGTACAACACAAGAAGTTTATGCTCCATAAATAATTGGGATAATTTCATATATACCCCTTCAAAACTTCATAATATCGTATATACCCAACTTAAAATTTTAATATCATATATATCCCTCCAAAACATCATAATATTATATATACCCAATTTTAATTATTAATATCACATATATCCCTCTTAAACATCATTAATATCATATATACCCAAATTCATAAATTTAATTATTTTTATATCATTTAAAACTCATAATTAATATTGTTTATTAATTAATGACCATTATACCCCTACTTATTTATTCTTTCAACTAAACTTCAAAATATCATATTTGTCTAACTTAAATTAAAATATCATATCACTTTTAATAATTATATATAATTTATGTTTTTAACTTTACTATATCAATTATTCATGGTAAAACAAATTAACAATAACAATAAAAGGTTGTATTATCTTTTTGCTCGTTTGTAATCAAATCGTATCGTCTTATTAAGTTTTTTTATTTGTTTTTTTTCCTGCAATTTTCTATATACAATTAACTGATTACATATTATTTTCTTTCTTTTCTTTTCGAATTTTATAGTTGTATTGCGTTTTGTTTTGTTTTGTTTTTATTTAGTATATATTATTTGTTTTCTAAATGCATAATTCTTTTTTTTTTCAAGTTTGCTTTCTTTTACAATTATGTTTTTTAGTTTGCTTTTTTTTATATTTAATCTATTATTTGAGTTATAACTTTTATCCAATGTCACTAATTGTATATATTTGGTCGTAACGATAACATTATATATATTTTAGGGAGTTAAATATATTTTTGTAAGAATGCTAGAGAAAGGAGATGAGACTTTGAGGGTTTCATCGATGAGGGTGTTCTCTAACAGAGACAAGATAAACTATGATTTTGACAATGAGGACCTAGAGAAGGGAGCAAGGGGATTTGGAAAATGCATAAGTCAAGGTTTTTAATTTTTTGAATTTATGATAATAACAATAATAGTAAATAAATAAATAAATAGTTTTATAGTAGATTAAATATAAAAAGTAAAAAGAGCAAACCTTAAAAACAATAATTATAAAAGAAAGCGATCTTGAAAAAAAAAAGAGAAAATAATGTATATAGATAACAAAAAATGTATACTAAATTAAAATAAAAAATGTAATATACAACTATAAAATTTGAAAAGAAAGAACATAAAAAAAACAAAATGTATATAAAAATTGCATGAAAAAACAAATAAGAAAACTTAATAAGACGATACGATTTGATTACAAATGAGCAAAAACATAATACAATTTTTTATTGTTATTGTTTTACTATGAAGAATTTATATAGTAAGTTTAAAAACATAAATTATATAAAATTATTAAAAGGGATATGATATTTTTAATTTAAGTTGGACAGATATGATATTATGAAGTTTAATTAAAAGAAGAAATAAGTAAGGTTATATTGTTCATTATTTAATAAACAATATTAATTATAAGTTTTAAATGATATAAAAATAATTAAATTAATGAATTTGGGTATATATATGATATTATTGATGTTTAAGAGGGATATATGTGATATTAATAATTAAAATCGGGTATATATGATATTATGATGTTTTGGAGAGATATATATGATATTAAAATTTTAGATTGGGTATATATGATATTATGCTGTTTTGGAAGGGTATATATGAAATTGCTCAAATGTTAACACAAAAAAATGCATCAATAACAATAAAGACATAAGAAAAACCTTCTAGCAAAATAAAATTGACTTGTAAGTTGTGAAAATCACCCAAATGTTAAAACACTACATTAATGGGTCGAAGCATCGTACATGAAGATATGTAATTTTCTAATATGATTATGTTATTTTCCTATCAGCCATCATTAAAACCCATTTTCCAATTCCACACATAAGTATATAAGCCATTACAACAATTACCCAATTGATGTAATACTCGTGTTGATCAATGGGACACAATTATTTTAATACTAACTTACGTTTCTTGCTACCTTAACAATAAAGTTGCAATTTTGGGTATTTTAGTATTGGGTAAATTATTAAATAAAATAACATAAAATACAAAATTTGGCAATAAAGGTAATGTGAAATTTTTTAGGCCAAGAAAGATAATATAAAATTCATATTTGACAAAAAAAAAATATTGATGATCAATTAAGAAGATAAATTTTTATGTTTACTGTCCCTTTTTGGTAAAATAAAAAAACAATTTCAATTATCTTTCTTAACCTAAAATTTGAATTGCATGTCATTTCTCGGCGAAAATAGAATTTTACTATCACTCAAAGAAAAACAAAAAGAAAAACAATCAGTTAAAGCAATAAACTACCAACAACATTCAATCCATCCACACATGACACACACCACAAACTAAAAAGAAAAAAAAATCAAGATCCGACGTCAATATCAAACCCAAGTTTTAAACTTTCAGCAAATTGAATAAAATAATTTCATGATGGTGAAGAAAAAGACATGGGTTCCCATTTATAAACAGATGAAAAAAAGGTCAAAACCCTAAATTCTAATTTTGACCCCAAAAGGAGTCACAAAAACTTACTCCAAATGGGTATGGATTTTGCCATTTTTCAAAGAAAATAAGCTTCAATGAACCCTAAGTAGCCAAATAAAACAATATGTTAACACAAAAAAGAACCCACAATTCAAATGTAGGGCTTTGTTGACCCTTTTCATTTGATCAAACCTCATCTGAGTAATCAAGAATCCAAGAAAAGTGTGAACACCCATTTGCCAAATAAATAAACAACTGAATCGCATTCATACCCATCTCAAGAATCAGCAAAATACCCTAACTTTTTATGGTAATCAAGAGTCCCTCAAATGTATCGGTCATAAATGAAAGAATCCAAGAGAAAAACTACAGATGATTAATAAATAAACAAACAAACAAACTCAGTTCAACGTTCAAATAAACTACACTTTTTAGATTAAAACAGAAGAAGAGCCAAGATAAAGGGGTACCTAGTTGCAATTATCAAGCACATTGTTAAAATCTCCAATAAAAAAGAAAAGCCAAATTTTAAATAGAATTTAACTATATAGGGGAAAGAAAATTAGCGATACAGTCGATAGAGTAAAAAGAAACGGAAGAAAAAAAATCAAGTGAAGTTCGCTGAAATAACACATAAAATAGGAAAGCAAAAGCTTACCCTTTTCTTTGTGCCCAACTGCCCATATCTTCCGGCGACTAAAGACGCTCTTGGCGTTCCTATAATAAAGTAAATTAATAAATAAATGACTTTGATATGATGTCATTTGTATATATTTTTCGTATCATTTTGTCTTACATTTTGGCGGTTTTAGCTTCGATATTCGTGGAAATGGTATTGATTTGCTTCATCTTTTTATTTCGTAGGTTTGAAGCCGCCATTTTGCCAAAAAGATGAAAACTAGAGCGAAAACGTTGAATTCACGGATTTAGCCGTCCTCCCTTGAAGCTGGAATGAGTTTCCCATAGCTAGTCAGCTCGTGACCACGACTTTTGTCATGACCATGACTTATGTGAATCTGAAATCTTTTTTTTTTTATTAAAAAAATATGCTTCCAAGTTGTCAAGCGAAATAAAAAAGAAAGGGTATGGATAAATGGAATGAGAGAAAGAAAGAAAAAGAGTATTGATGATATAGAATTCACATATGTAAGGTATATGAGTCATTTCAGAAAAAAAAAGTTGTGTAATAAAGCATCAATACGTTCATCTGCTCGTCGAACAAGAAATAAATTTTGTTAACACTCACTTGGATTTTGTTTCTTGACGGATATATGAAGAGATTTTGATGCAAATTTTCGCTAGTTTTATGGGGTTGGGGAATACCGGAAATCTCCATACTTGATTCCTAAAATTATTGGGATGTGTTCTTTAATTGTCTTGTACGCACTTGATTGACATACAATTGTGCTTTAAATGTTAAAATGGTTGGATTTAGTTCCAACTTTTTTATGTTTTCAACTAAAACATCCTAAGAGTTTATTCACTTGGTTCCTTTTCATAAATCATAAAGAACAATTCCAAGTGGGTGTTACTTTTATTATTTGATCTTTAATTATCTTGCTTATTTGCTTTTGATAGTTTAGATCATCATAGACTTTCTTTATCTCTCATTTTAGTTTAAGTATCTTAGTTTAATTTCTATCTTAGGTGCATTCATGCATTTCGTAGTTTAGTTTAGTTTAGTTTGTAGGTAATCCATCATTTTGCCTTCTAAGTGGCTAGATATTAGCAAACGTCTTAGTATGAGTATCTCGTTTCTATTTGCCGTTCCCTGAGTTTGATGGTATAATTAGCTTTCTTCATTCTTCTGATTTTATAGCCAAATCCGCGTAAGACTAGACTTCCAGGCACATGAAAAGTCAGCAAAAAAAGTAGGATACCTTTTCGATTACAAATTTTCTTTTAGTATCTTCTCCTATCTCAGCATCATCAAGGATTCTACGATATGCAAGTAACATTCATTAACAAAGCACTTCGTAAATTAAAGGCGTAAGTATTTAAAAAAATACTCCAATATATTGAATATGCAAAACAAAAAATTGCAATACCTAATTGGAACCCTAAAATTGCGATTTGAATCACAAGAGTCATATTGATATGTTCATATTTATACATATTTTTGGCATCATTTACCTTGCATTTTGGTTGGTTTTTCACTTGAAATTCGTGAAAAAGATATCTAATTCATTCATTATTGTGATTCATAGGACAAAAGAGGTTTTATTGACGAAGGAACAAACATCGATGAAAAACCGACAAAGTTTGAAGCGCCGACAAGTTCTCATGAATTTTCCAAGAAGAAAAGAGGTGAATTTGGTGATTTTTAGAGCCTACGACCGTGGAGGAAAAAACCCTACGACCATATGGGATACAAGGAGCATTACTGTGGGCTAGGGCACGGGTTTGACCAAGTCAACATGGCCTACGACCGTGGAGCATAAGGCCTACGGTCGTAGGCGGCGCAGAATCCCTATAAACACGCCAGAACGCAGAGGAGGAAGCAGAATTCGATTTCCACCTAGTTTTACGAATTTTTGCAGTATTTGTTCACATATTTTGTTGGAATTAGTGTCCAAGTCACAATTATTTGTAAACATATTGTTATCAGGCTTGATCCTTTTTGGGTGCATGCAATGAATTGTAAAGAGAATATGATTAACTTAAATATATAATGTTAATTAGGTTGTTAATTTATTATGTTTAATAAATTAATTAGAAACTAAATAATTGATTATATTTGATTAATGGGTTAGTTTGTTAATTTATTAATAGTTAATAAATTAACCGGAAGCTAATAGAATTAATTGAGGAAGTACAGGGGCTAAACTGCAATTAGTTGATAGTCAACAGGGCACCCCCTAAACCCTAATAGGGGGGGCCGGCCACCAATCCATCCCACATGGATTTGGGATCAAAAATTTGTAGGTTTCTAAAACCTATAAATAGGCAGCCCTTCCTGCTTCATTCCTCGCTCATTCGATTCTAAGTTCTCTAACGATCACAAGGGATACCAGTTTTTGGGACTCTGACATCTGAGCTTAGAAAAGTTATAATTATCTTTTCTTTTGTTCATTGGGTGTGAACAACTACAGGCGATCTTGCTTTAGACGCTTGTTGCTCGATTCAAAGGCTCTTCGTGAAATCGTTTTTCGTGGAGAAAATTGCGAATTTTCTCAAGGTTAGTTTTTCTTATTCATCTCTTTATTTTAATAATTAGTTGCTTAGCTTGTTTGGTTAGATCCTTAAGGTTTTATATTTTTGCATAGTTAGGTTATTTAATTTTCCGCAAAGTTTTAATTTAACCTGGCAAGGGTATAGGAAACCCAACAGTGGTATCAGAGCGGTTAACCTAACGAGCTTTGCACTAATTTTGAGATGACAATCTTGTTCTTAAATTTCAAAATTTGTTTTGATTAATTTTCGGAATTTTGATTTAATATTAATGGTGTTTTTAATTTTAAATTAAATTGTTTAAACTTAAAATTATATTTTAAATATTAAATAAATCCGAAAAATTAATTAAAAATTAATTTTTTGAAATTTTTGGAGTAAAATTCGCGTTTTTGATAATTATTTAATTTTTAAAATAGTTTTTTAAATATTAAATTAATTGTCTAAATTTTGAAAATTGTTTTTCATATTTATCTTCAAATTTTTGGATTTTTAAAAGGTTTTAAATGGATAAATCTAAAATATTAAATAAATTATTATTTTATTAATTTAGGATTTTATTAATTTAATTAAGGGTTTGATTTTTGGGGTTTTAGATAAACATGCCATAGAGATAAGCTTGATTTTCTAGGTTTATCCTAAATCCTATTTATCTAGAAATTACCTTAATTTAAATTAAGTGCTTATCCTAAAGGTTTTAGAATATCATAATTTATTAGGATAAACTTGTATTATCCTAGGTTTAAATTTTGAGGATTTATATGGTTATATATATAGGTTTCGGATTTAATATATATATATTTAATAATTAAATGTTTCTTATTTTATTTAAATATTGAAACCGAAATATATATATAAAAAATAAATATTAATTTAAACCCTAATATTTTAAATTGTTTAAAATATACCCTGAATTTTAAAATGTTTAAAATAGACCCTTTAATTTTAAAAGTTTAAAATTAAACCCCTAAGATTTAAAAGAAATTTATATATGTATTATTGATTATATATATATATATATATACATATATATATATATATATATATATATATATATATATATATCATTTAAATCTAATTACATCGTCAGTCAATTGATAAATCGGCTCACCCATAGTGAACAAACTATAAACGAGGTATAAGGCGGGTCGCTCTGCTTCCTTAAAGGAGTTTGTTTTTAACAGTTTCGCGCTGACCTACCTCCTCCGCTTCGCTGTGCGTTCAATGGAGCTACCGAAGACTTTTGATAGGATGGTGTCCAGATTAAAAGTTTAATCTAAAGTACTAAAACAAAAAATCCCGGTTTAGATATATCAAAAGTGAATTAGTATGCAAATCCATGAAAAATGCACATCTCCTATATGCACTGTTAGTGAAGCGTGTGTATTGACCGGCACACTAATGAGAGACATATTAGGAGGTGATGTAGGACTCGCGATTCCCGGACTAAACCGTGCCGGGTCTTACGCAGTTTTGCATGGTTAGATTCACCATCTTGTCCGTGATCCTCGGCAACCCAGTCACGGATAGTAGTTGAGCATAACCGAGATTAACATGCCATTGATAAGATTCAATGGATCTCAAAAGATCTAGGAATTTCATAGAGATTGAAATTGACAAGAATTTGTCCACCTAAAATAAATTCGTGGCGTGATTACGGCGACCCTTTTCATAAAACGAATCGAAAATATTGATCCTAGCCTTAATTCAAATTGGGTAAATTGTTTAAGGAATACTTCATACTAACTAAAACTTTATCTCACAGATGTCTACTTCTACTGGTACTCCCACTCATGCTCCCAACCACGCATCCAACTTCTCACTCCTTTCCGTTCTGGGTAGGGACAAACTATGCGGTCCGAACTATGTGGACTGGATGAGAAACCTCAGGTTTACGCTGAGGTACGAGAACAAGGAGTATGTTCTCGATGAACAAATTCCCACACTGAATGAGAATCCCACCCAGGAGGAAATGGACGCACACCAGAAACATTATGATGATCCAAACAAAGTGTCCTGCATCATTGCGTCATCCATGGTTCCTGAGCTTGCTAAAGCCTTCGAGAATTCATGGGCCTTTGAGATGAATCAGCAGCTGCGAGAGATGTTTGAGGCTAAGGCGAGCAAAGAGCGCCTTGATGTGGTAAGATCCCTCATGGCCTGCAAACCAAAACCTGGAACATCTATCTGCACTTTCGTCATTGAGATGAAGGGGTACTTCGACCGGCTGGAGGCTCTCAATATGGTGTTTGACTCTGAGTTCTCCACCAATATCATTCTTTCTGGACTGCCCACCATCTATATTTAGTTCGTACTCTCCTATCAGATGAACATGAATCAGAAGGAGACGTCAATTATGGAACTGCATAATCTGCTCCGAACCGCTGAACAGGGCATCAAGAAAGATGAGACCCCTGTGGCCCCTGTGCTTACTGTCGGTAACGCCTCAAAGAAACGGAAGTCATCCTGGAAGGCCCCAAAAGGAAAGTCCAAGAAAGGGTCTCAAGGGAGAACAGAGTCCGGTATTGTGCCTACTAAAGATCCGAAAGAAGCAGTATGCTTTTACTGCAATGGCAAGGGGCACTGGAAGCGAAGCTGCCCATCATATCTGAAGGACCTTAAAGACGGCAAAGTCGAAAAGGCCAGCACCTCAGGTATGTTCATGATCGAACTCCATAGCACTTCTATCTCTAATTCATGGGTTCTTGATACAGGATGTGGTACTCACATTTGTTCTGTATTGCAGGGACTAAGGGAAAGTAGAAGCTTGAAGCATGGAGAGCTGAACCTAATCATGGGGAATCGAAAGATCATGCCTGTGAAGAAAGTCGGAAGGTTCCAGTTCGTGCTTAGATCAGGAGTAGAGATTAGCTTAAATAATTGTTGTTATTCACCCGATATGAATCGGAACATCATTTCTTTGTTTGCCTTGTATAAGGATGGATACAATTTCAGCTTTGATAATAATAATGGAAGTATTTTGGTTTATTTGAATTATGTTTTTATATTCAAATCTTGTCCTTATAATGGCATATATGAAACTGTTGAGTGTGATAACAACCTATTATTTAATATTGATTCTAACGAAATTAATAAGTCCAAATTGTGGCACCGTCGCCTTGGGCACATTAACAAGAAACACATCGCCCAACTCCAAAAGGATGGAGTGTTGGAATCATTTGACCTAAAATGGGATGATGTATGCGAATCCTGTTCACTGGGCAAGATGACAAAATCACCATTCACAGGAACGTGTGAAAGAGGTGAAGGACTATTGGATTTGGTCCACACAGATGTATGTGGGCCATTCCGATGTACTACAAAAGGGGAAAATCGGTACTATGTCACCTTTACAGATGACTATAGTAGATTTGGATATGTTTATTTAATTAAACATAAGTCCGACACTTTTGAGACATTCAAAAGATATCAAAGTGAAGTAGAGAATCAACTGGGCAGAAAGATAAAGGTTCTCCGCTCCGACAGGGGAGGAGAGTACCTTAGTATCGAGTTTCTCGATCATCTTAGAAGCTGTGGAATAGTTTCCCAGTTAAGTCCTCCTAGAACACCACAACTCAACGGAGTTGCGGAGAGGAGAAACAGGACCTTGTTAGACATGGTCCGATCTATGATGAGTCGAGCAACACTTCCAGTAAGTTACTGGGGTTATGCATTAGATATTGCGGCACATATTCTAAATCTAGTACCCACCAAGAAAGTTTCAAAGACACCTTACGAGATGTGGAAGGGAAAGCGTCCTTCCCTTGGTCACATCAAGATCTGGGGTTGTGAAGTCTTCGTTGGACGAGAGACCTCTGACAAACTCATTGATAGATCTGAAAAGTGTCTATTCGTCGGTTACCCACAAGAGTCATTTGGATATCTATTTTACAAACCACGTGAAAACGTAGTGTTTGTATCTCGAAGAGGAGTGTTCCTCGAGAAGGATATAATATCTAAATAGGACAGTGGGAGTAAGATCGATCTTGATGAGATTCAAGATACTACCGATGAAGAACCAACTGCAAACACTGACCATCAACATGAGGCTGAGATGCCTGTTGAACCCAATGACATATCCTTACCTTTGCGCAGATCCGGTAGAGTTAGCAATCCTCCTGAGTTCTACTATGGTTTCCATATTGAACAGGATGATATGAT
>JAANYP010004653.1:7823-38476 GCA_020465985.1 Centrapalus pauciflorus
AACCGAAGATGTGGCTTTGGTATCACGCGGAGGGCGATCTGGAATTGGAGGCGTTCACGGATTCTGACTACGGAGGATGCAGCTTGACGCGCAAGTCAACAACTGGAGGTTGTCAGTTCCTAGGAGGGAGACTCGTTTCCTGGCAATGCAAGAAACAGACTTCGGTAGCCGTGTCAACGTGCGAGGCCGAGTATGTTGCTGCTGGTAGTTGCTTTTCACAGGTTCTGTGGATACAACAATTGCGGGATTACGGTTTGGCTTACACTCAAACTCCTATTAGGATAGATAACCAGTCAACTATTGCATAACCAATAATCCAGTTAAACACAATAAAACAAAGCACATAAACATAAGACACCACTTTATACGTGATTGTGCTGAAAAAAATTTAATTAAATTGGTAAAAGTGGCAACGAATGATAATAATGCTGATTTATTTACCAAAGCTTTTGATAAGTCACGGTTTGAGTATTTGATTCAACTAAATGGAATGCGCAACCCATAGTGAATTGACCTTAGTAGAATCTTATTTCCTTTTATAGTAGTAGTCTTTCTTTCTTTTTATAGTAAGTCTAGTAAATTAGGATAGTTTCTATTTTTAGTAAGTTAGAAGGTTATATTATTTTCTTGCTATTGCTTATGAAAAACAAAAGAAAAAAGAGAGAAAACTATAAAAAGTTCAAAAAAAAAGAATATCAGAAAAAGAGTTAAGTCTTAGATGCATAGGTTCAAAGTGACGAAAATTAGCACAGTCGTTACAAACTCTAAGTGTTTAGGCTTTCACACATAATGCACCAAAAATTCTAAGTGTTGTACATTATCTAGTTTGATATGTTGGTAGGCATAATACATATAGGGAGTCTCAAGGCTAATAAAATACTCAAGGAAAAGTCAAACGTGTCACTAACTTAGATGTATGACCAATCGGTCGTAATTTTTATGTTAGAGACATACAAACTTTGAAAATAAATGAGGTATGCAAACTTTCTGGGGATGTATAGCAACATCAGATACATCTTAAAATGGAAAGCATAGAAAAATCATACTGAGTCGAGAGTCAAAACAAGTAACTCTGTTGTACGTAAGTACAGACCTGCTGCCTCTGTTTTGATTCGGATTAGCAAGATAAGTCGCTTTGTTGTACGTCGGTACAGACCTGTCACGCTGTCTTGCTAGCTTTAAAAATAAACCTTAAGACAAACTAAGACACTTTGTTTTATGTAAATACAGACCTGTGTCCGATGTTTGCCTTTTAAAGAAAGTCTGCAATACCAAAAAGTTATTATCACTGTGTGTATGCCTTGATCATAAAGGTATGTCTATGTATGAGTCACGTAAGATAATTTCATATAAATAAAAAGGCCAAGGGATATTCCAAAACGTAACATGTTTAAATGGACAATAATACCAACAATCGGCTAGAAATGTATGTCACGACAAACAATCAAAGAAATCAAAAATTCCTAAGTGTGAAAGTTTAAATACTAAAAGTGCGTATTTGACATCGCAATCTGATTGAACCTTTCTTTGACTATACTCGTCAAAAATATTCTGTTAATTGTTTAGTATAGGTTGTAAATTTTAAATAATGTAGTTTAGTCTAAGTTTAATTTTTGTTCACAATTTTAACTTTAATTTATTTTTCTGGTATTTTATTTCTTTTTAATATTATTTTTACTTAGGAATAAGGTCAAAATTTACTGATGGTGCATTGAATAAAATAAACATTGCGTGAAAATCTTGTGCTTAGGGTAAAAGATTTGGCATAGTTTATTCCGTTACACGAAAAAGTTGAAATAGTTGAATTTATTTCAAAGATTTTCAAAATTTTCAAAGTTTAAAATCGGGTTTAAGATAAAGTCGAATACACATTCGAGTTTAGCTAATTCTTCGAATCTGCTTATAAAGTGTAAGGTCTACGACTGCAAGATCTATCTAGACGCGGATCCGTGAACGAGTGCGGAATCCTCGTTGACGGTTAGACGGACAACTCTCAACCAACGGAACACGGAGACTATTAGACGCTGAACGAACGACACACGAACGATCCTACGAGCTAATTCTCTCCGAAACGGCACTCACCTAGCTGATAAACTCGAGATCGCCTTTTCTTATTTCCTCACGAATTCGGCTAAAAGTCTGATAATATTTCGAGTCTATCCCTAATTATAGACCCTGATTCGAGTCTGTTGTGGGCCAAGCTCGAATCTGGCCCAAGGCCCATTCGAGTCTGTCTACAAGACACTCTCGAATCTAGCCCATTCGAATCTAAGGATACATTCGAATCTATCACAGATTCGAATGTCTTCCTTTACCTATTCGAATCTAGCCAATACACTTAAATACTTAAGTGATGAAACTTATGTTTTACTTATGCTTGAGTTAATCTTTGACCTTTATGTTTGAACTTCTTGTAATATGTTACATCAAGTTCAAACACACAATCAATAACAGACAAACACATATAAACATATATATCAAAACACTTTTTAATACTCAGAATATTACTTAAACCATAATGCAGATCGATTAGACTGCTATCGTCACACAGGGTGTACCAACAGACTCCCCCTTGACGATAGCTTCTAATTATTTACATTATATCAATTTTAAGTACTAGAGCTATATATACTACTACCTGCATATAATCCAGCATCTATACAAACTTTAACTACCTTTTGGAACTTCCTGGCTTCAGATCTCCATGGTTCAGTAAAGAAGATAGGCTGATCATGAAGCTTCTTCAGGTCGTCCTTTGATAGGTTTATCAAATGCAGTGGATCATATACTTTCATAATGACCTGCTCGTCTTGATCCTCCATGATGGCTTCAGCAGTGTCAATCTCGAGGTACCACCATTTCATGTTGCTCAACACGTTCTGTGGCATCGATTTCATTGGTACTTTCTTTAGACACCTCACAGGTTTGTATACCATCCTAGCCCATGGCCTACCTGTATGAGGATCTATTCTCGACTGATCCTCGACCCTCTTTCCGGTCCTTGGCTTGAGTCGCTCGAACTTTCCTGATCTTCCTTCTTTCCTTATAATTCTTGCCACGACTTCCGCGTACTGGTCTTCACCTATATTAATTAACTCTATCCATGCAATCTTGGGCAATGAGTTAAATGCTTTTAGTGTTCGCCTCAAGTATTGTAGTCCATCTCTTCTTTTCAAGATAAATAGCTGCAAATCTTTGTCAAAGAACCAGCTTATAATGCCTCCTGAGAAGCTTCGAGCACCTGGAACTGTCATTTTCTTCTTCATCTTCAACTGATCTTTCTTTTCCTCTTTCTTGAACCAAAGATTTATCAAGTCAGCTCTAGATGGCTCCTTCTCGGCCTCTTCAAGTTCTTTGTCCTCGACTGAGGCTACCTTGATATAGTCAATGTCAATCACATTATCATTTTGTCCTTCATATAGCTCCGTGACAGGTTGTGAATTGATAATAACCTCATTGACATGATCATCTTCATCATCCAACACTTCATCGTCTGATTTCCAGTCCACAACCTCCTCTGGAATAAATTCTCCTTCTTCTAACTCTTCTTCTTCATCGTCAAAATCCATAAGCTCTTCCTCTATGTCCTTCAGTGCATCAATCATGTCACTGTCCAGAACACTAGACTCGAAATAAACTCGAAACTAATGTAGACTCGAGATCCTATTCGAATGAAGCACTAGATTCGAAACAAGGTAGATTCGAAAATCTCTGAAATTGACTCGAAAGGAGCGTATTTATGTTAGACTCGAGACTAAAGTGAAACCCTAATTACCCCTATAGATTCGAGCGCCGCAAACTCGAAAAACGGCTAACACTTTGATTTTTTGACGTTTTACAGATTAAATCACTATTTTTCGAACGAAAAATAATGATTTCGATCAAAAACGTGAAAAACCACAAAGTGTTTCCCGAATATGAATTTGCTAAGCTTGAAAACACGTTTTTGAGAGCAAAACCGTCCAACTAGCGTCAAGAAACCTAGAATGTATCTGATGAACACGAAGAACACCAAGAACACTCAACCTGTCTCTGATACCACTTGTAAGGTCTACGACTGCAAGATCTATCTAGACGCGGATCCGTGAACGAGTGCGGAATCCTCGTTGACGGTTAGACGGACAACTCTCAACCAACGGAACACGGAGACTATTAGACGCTGAACGAACGACACACGAACGATCCTACGAACTAATTCTCTCCGAAACGGCACTCACCTAGCTGATAAACTCGAGATCGCCTTTTGCTTAATTCCTCACGAATTCTGCTAAAAGTCCCTTAATGATTCGAGTCTATCTCTAATTATAGACCCTGATTCGAGTCTGTTGTGGGCCAAGCTCGAATCTGGCCCAAGGCCCATTCGAGTCTGTCCACAAGACACTCTCGAATCTAGCCCATTCGAATCTAAGGATACATTCGAATCTATCACAGATTCGAATGTCTTCCTTTAACTATTCGAATCTAGCCAATACACTTAAATACTTAAGTGATGAAACTTATGTTTTACTTATGCTTGAGTTAATCTTTGACCTTTATGTTTGAACTTCTTGTAATATGTTACATCAAGTTCAAACACACAATCAATAACAGACAAACACATATAAACATATATATCAAAACACTTGTTAATACTCAGAACATTACTTAAACCATAATGCAGATCGATTAGACTGCTATCGTCACACAGGGTGTACCAACATAAAGTCGAATGTAGACAAACTCGAAGGTTGTTGGTACAAATAGGTCAATAGTGATAGTCATAAATCACTTTCTTTCGAATTTATCCCTTCGAGTTTATTAGAGCGATTTCGAGTTTGCCTTCGACTTTGCCGTTTTTCAACTTTCATACTATTGGTCGAGTTTTGTTCAGTTGTGTTCGATTCTACTGGCAAATCTAGGTATAATCCATAGTATTGTACGAGCTTTAAGTGGTTTTAGACTCCATTTGAACAAAAAATTAACAGATTTTGAAGTTTTGTTGGTGGAAAGTTTGTTTTCAAAATTACAAACTTTGAACAGGTGAAATGTCAAATTGATTACAAATATCCTTGATTAGGACCTATTAGGACTAATGGATGTGATTTTCTACGTCTAAAATGGTTAAAATCTTGGAGTTTTTTGATTAAAGTGACCGACATTCTCGAGTTTGTTCATAGTCTCGAGTTTGATCGTGGTCTCGAGTTTGTCACTAAACTCGAATGACCCACTAAACTCGAATGAATGGTTCTTCGAATTTGTTGTTCGAATTTGACATTATGTTCGAATTACTTAATTAAAATTTTAATTAAACTTGTAGAAATTCTTAAGTGTTGGATTTTGTCCTTATACAAGTTCAAAATAAAACAAATTTGAATTTACACAAGTTTATTGCTTTTTAATAATTCTAATATTTTATTTGCTATATTGTGCAGACATGGCTGACAGAATTTTTGTTCCTAAGCATAACATGGTCATCTCTCCTGACCATGCTATTCCAGAGGCTCAAGGTTTCCGCCAGATGGTGGATTTTTTGATGGGATCAAGGATTTCCTATGCGCTGTCTCATAATATTCAAATCGTTATCCCTTACGTGTGTCAGTTTTGGGATCACCTTCAAGTGGACTATACTGTTTCTCCGACAGTACTAAGGACGAGGGTCGCTGGACACCCTCTGGTGTTTTCAGCAGATATGCTACGTCAAGTTTTGCAGCTTGGATCACAGGATCAAGAGAATGGGCCAATTGACTTCCCGTTGTCAATCAGGCAGGCCGCTTTTGTTCGAATGGGGTATAGTATGGATGTAACGAAGTCGTCTTACATGAAAAGTGGGCTTATCGGACAATGGAGATATTTGGCGCATGTCTTCATGGTATGTTTTGCAGCAAATAAACCAGGCTTCGATTACATTGTATCAAAGATTCAATCTGGGATGATAGCTTTGGTTTACAATCAACGATTCAGCTTTTCATAGATGTTCTTCACTGAGTTTGTTCAACGAATAACAGCCCCGGAACGCGAAAGATTTCTGCTTTATCCGAGATTTGTAATGATGCTGATCAGACACTTTCTGCCAAATCTGCCACATCTTAATGAAATTCAAAGTGTTGCAGTCATAGACAAACGAATATTTGATGATTGTTCATGTCATCGAGGAAGATTAGCTATTCCAGTGGAGGCACCATTGTTTGGTGGTATAATCAATCCTGATTTTGTAGTCCCTGAAGGTGCCAACTGGGCAGGGGATGTGCAGGTTCCGCAGCAACAGCAACAGCAACCACAGCAACAGCGACCGTATCAACCAAGGCCTCAACAAGAAAGAAGGAGGCAACGCCCATCCGCGAGACAAATTCAGGCTGATAGGCCTTCTACAAGCCAAGCTCAAGAGCCGGAAGAGGCTGGTCCTTCAAGTGCGTCATCTGTATCTGATCCGACATTACAAACGTTGGAAGAGATTTGGGCAGCCGGTCCAAATGCTAATGAGGAAATAACTGCTGAACTCGTTGGAGATCTATTGGAGCCTCCAGAAGGAGAAGTTGATGTTTTTAAACAGATAGATGAGTATCAACCTGAGCCAGAAGGCGAAGCCGTTTCAACTTCTGAGTCTGAGTCAGAAGAAACTGAGGAGATTGAGGTTGAGGCCCCAGATACTGTGACTGCAGATCCGTCCATTCAAATAGAGACATATGGATCACGATTAGTTGTGATTGATGAAGAGGCTAGAAGGAAAAGAGCTTCACGGGAGTCGGATGACTCAGATTATGAAGAAGAGGAAGTAGTACCTTTGGTACCTCGACAAAGGGCCAAAAGGCACAGGTTTATGCAGGGAGCTTCGTCTGCCTCTGCGTCCGAGCCTGAGATCCCATCCGTTCAACCACGAATCACGCGGTCACCAGTCACATCAATTCCATCCACTTCATCCACCTTTACCGACAACCAGCGTTTCTCAGAGCTGAGAAGCAAGGTAGACTTCCAGACAGTCCAAATATTTCAACTCACAAAAGCAGTCAGCGAGCTTCAGGAGCATAATGCAAAGGTTGATCAAGAAAATCTTGAATTGAAGACATTTGTCGCTGATCAGGCTGCTGAAATCAGAACTATGAGGTCCCTCCTCACGCAGCTAATGAAAAATCTTAAGGCTCAGGGGGAGACGAGTTGTAAGGATAGTGAGGAGCCTCGCAGAGGAAATGATGATGAAGATGAAGGCGATGATCCCAATGCACAGAAAGAGAATGAGCCAGTAGATTTTTTTGCTGCTCAGCATGCTGAGGTTCAGGGGGAGCCGAGTCAGTCGGGAGCTGCAGTAGGTGAGGCTAGTTCCTCAAAGGTCACAGAAAGTGAAGTACGTGAGATGATTGAAGCATTAATGGATATTGAGGAAGAGCCACTAGACCTTGAATTTGATTTTGAAGATGATGTAGAGGATCTGGAAGAAGGAGAGTTTGTGCCAGAAGATGTAGCTGATTAGAAATCTGATGAGGAGGTTGTGATAGATTAAGATGACAATGTAGATGAAGTAATCATTCAGTCACAGCCTGTCACAAAACAATATGAGCATAACGATCAACATGTAATCGATATTGATGATATCAAATTGGCTTCTGTAAATGATTCAGAACTGGAGGAGGCTGAAAGAGAGCCAAGCAGAGCTGAACTGTTAAATTTGTGGTTCCGGAAGGAAGAAAAGAAAGCAGAGCCAAAGATGAAGAAAAACATGAGAACTCCGGGGGCAGAAAATCTCTCAGGTGGTAATATCAGCTGGTTCTTCGACAGAGAACTGCAGCTATTAATTCTGAAGAGGAGAGATGGACTCCAGTACCTGAGGCGTAAGCTTAAAGTATTTAACACATTGCCGAAGGTAGAAGTGAAGGAGTTAGCCTGGAAAGAATTGATCAACATTGGAAATGACCCTTATGCTGAGGTAATCGCAAAGATAATCAGAAGAGAGGGTAGAACTGGAAAGTTTGAGAGAATCAAGCCGAGATCAGGGAGGAGAGTTGAGGATGAGTCAAGGATAGATTCTCATACTGGAAAGCCATGGGCAAAAATGGTTTACAAACCTGTCAAGTGCTTGAAAAGGGTGCCAATGAAGTCGATGCCACAAATTGTTTTAAGCAACATGAAATGGTGGTATGTCGACAATGATACAGCCGAAGCAGTCATGGAGGATACGCATGACAAAGTTATTTTGAGAGTGTATGATCCACTGCATTTAATAAACCTATCGAAGGACGATCTGAAGAAGCTACATGGTCAGCATATCTTCTTTCATGAAGGATGGAGATCTGAAGCCAGAAAGTTCCAGAAGATAGTCAGAGTATGTATAGATGCAGGTATATACGCAGGAAGTAGTATATATAGGTCTAGTACTTAATCAAAATTTAAATAGTTAGAAGCTATCGTCAAGGGGAAGTCTGTTGGTACACCCTGTGTGACGATAGCAGTCTAAGTGTATTAGCATTTTGGTTCAAGTGATATTGCAAAGTATTGAATATTAACGAGTGTTTGATATATGTGTTTATATATGTTTGATAGTTATTGATTGTATATTTGAACTTGATGTAATGTATTACAAAAAGTTCAAACCTAAAGTTTAAAGATAAATTCAAACATAAGTTAAAACATAAGTTTAAATATAAGTTTAATATGTGAAATTCGAATTTAGAATAAATTCGAATTCATCATTAAATGACATTCGAATTTATAGTAAATTCGAATGTGCAATATAAGGCAGATTCGAGAGTGTCAAGGGGACAAACTCGAATGGGCCTTGGGCCTGATCGAGTTTGGCCCATGACAAACTCGAATGAGCCTCTATAAATAGGGATTAACTCGAACCATTAGTAGACTTTTGCAGAATTTGTGTGAGTAATTAGCAAAAGGCGATCTCGAGTTTATCAGCTGATAGTGAGTGTTTTCGGAGAGAATCATTGCGTAAGTTCGTTCGTCGTCGATTGTACAGCGTTGTGGTAGTCTCCGTGTTTTGTGTGAGTGTTATATCCATCGAGCCGTTAACGAGGATTCCGCACTCGTTGATGGTGTCGCGTCTAGATAGATCTGTGTAGTGCAAGACCTTACATTCAGCAAGATCTGCATTGTCTTCCTCATCAGACACTTCCTCCTTATCATCAGCCTGTTGATCAGGTTGAGTGAACACATCACCCATCTGACTTACAGGTTGTCTCACACTGGCCACAAAGGCTGCACCTTTCTTAGACATTTCCAAGGCATTTCTCTTCTGTTGACTTGACTGCTAATCATTTAGTAAGGATCCATACAGGTTAACAAGATCCATACTTCTGATGGTACCTGAATTCCTTAAGATTGTAGCAAAATAATTCCATTCTTCAGGCAGGATGTCCAAGAATTTGTTTACCAGAGTCAGACTGTCCTTGGTGATTCCAACAGCTTTGAGATCATTAACAAGAGCAGTAAACCTGGTGTAGGTTTCTGTGAGAATCTCCTTTGGTTTTGCAAAGAAGAGTTCATACTGTCTAACAAGATTATTAATCCTGTTATCCAGTGTGATTGTGGGTCCATGATAGACGGTACACAAAGTATCCCACATCTCCTTTGCAGTCTTCATCTTCTTAACCTGTTTGAACACATCATCAGGCAGAGAGATGACCAGGTTATTTCTGGCCTTTGCATCAAGAGCCACCAGTCTTTTGTCTTCATCAGACCATTGAGCTTTTGCTTTCTCAAATGTTCTGATTTCAGGAGCAGCTCCTTCAACAGCAGGAGTTATAGTTGTAATAGAGGTTGGCACATAGGGACCCTCCATTACAATCTCTGGTAGTTGCACATCCAGATTCTCTAAGTAGAGCATCATTCTGCACTTCCAACCAGAGAAGTTCTGATGATTGAACTTTGGAGGTTTGCCCATTGAACCATTGTCATAGTATGAGGAACTTGCAGCACTGTTGTCCATTGAAACTTTGGGATAATGAGAGATCTAGAATGACACACACTCTAAACTGCTCTGATACCAGTTGTAGGTCCCGAAAGGTTTCCCAAGTATATAGTCTTAAGCTGTAGAGGGGGGTGAATACAACTATTTAAAAACTACACAGTCTTTTCTCAATGTTTGTATGTATTATCAACAAAAGTTAATTACAAACAAGCTTGAATGCGGAAAGGTTCAAGCTGAGATGACAGATACAACAGTATGTTAACTAATCTCAGACAGACTTAAACTAGCTACAATGAATACACTCACTAGGAATTACTCACTGTGTTTACAAGACTCAGAGAAACAGCTTAAATAAGAACAGCTTAGACACTAAGCACTGTTTTATTCACGCAGACTTGCATGCATGAAAGACACACTTCAATGCACGTTCACTCTTGGCTTCAGCACTTAGCTTTTTGGCTTACCCTTTCAATCCTTGGAAGTTTCCTTTTATACTCTCTCAGAGGATCGAAGAGAAGTTTCTTTATTGGACGAAAGGAAAAGTGAAAAGTCTTGTTGAAAAGACAATGTAACTTTTCTGCACATTCTGAAAAGCAGACATGCCTTCATGTAGCAGAACTTTTGTCTTTTCACTTTGTCTAATGTTGCATAAGCTTTAACTAAATAAGGAATGTCAACTTTGCGTCTTTCTTCCTTTGTCAAGGCCTATTTTGATATAAGAAAAAGGTCTGTCACCCTTTTTCAAATATCCTTTTGTCTTCATGTGACAGAACAGTGTGGGCAAGCTGAGCAGTTCTGTTTTCCACTTTGTCTTCGACTTTGTAAACTGATCTTCTAGACAAAAAGAATACATGAGGACTTGGAAACATATTCCATAAAGTGTTTAGCTTGTTCACAAAGAACAGGTTCTGTTCACAAAGTACAGAACACTTGTAAACTGCCCAAGCTGCTCACCAGTGCAGAGCAGCGTAGACAGTTTATGTCCAGCAGACTGAACAGCTTGGACAAACTGTCTTTGTTACAACACATGCAGCATATAGAACAGCTTTGAGCTGATATTGCAAATCATTTTCAGGTTTCAATAAGGCATATTACAGGCCTTAAATTCAACCTTCAAATGTATCAACAGGTTTGATTGAAAATCTCCCCCTCAGATGCAGAACAGGTTTGACTGAGGCCTTTTTGTGCCCAACAAATGATATGCGCATGTGGCTTTGTGTCGATGAAGGGAACATTCCACCTACAGCTGAAGTTGAAGGACGACAAAAGGTTGTGCCTTATTCAAAAATGAAGGATGACGATAAAAAGGTGTATGAAGCTGAGAACCGTGCAATAGCTATCATTCGAATGGCGTTACCGCAGGAAATCTTACACACCTTACGTAATCAGAAGACATCAAAAGAGCTGTGGGATGCGTTAGGAAAATGGTGTGAAGGTAACCCGAGGGTAAGAAAGAATCGAATGGAAATGCTCAAGCAGCAGTTCGCGATTTTCAAAGCCTTGAAGAACGAAAAGCTGGAGGAGACTATTACACGCTTCTATCATTTTCTAACAGAGTTAGATAGCCATGACGTGGAGTATAGTGATACGGAAAAGATTAACATGATTCTGGATGCTTTACCGGCCAAATGAGAGATGTATGTGGCCTTAATAAAGCATGATGAAGACAAATTCTATACTCTGACTCTAGATAAGGTTATCGGAACGCTGAGGGCATATCACTTTGAGTTTCTAAAGAAGGAAACGGATTATGATCAAGTTCAAGATCTGGCTATGTACTTTGGGAAATCAAAACCTTCAGTGGCAACTGAATTGAAGACCGCTACAGCATTCTTCTCGGGAGAAACATCGTCACCGGCTGAAATAGAAGACTCAATGAATAGGGCTTTCTTAGGGTTTTCTCGACCAGAAGAAAAGCAGTATCAGGCTACCCTGGCATCTACATCTAAAGGGTATTCAAGGATGCCTATGAGCGCAAAATCTGCGGATGTCCATCTGAATCTGTTGGCTTCCTTTGTGGCTGCTTACGGCAATTGCATTCAGGGCAAAATCTACGACCCTGATGATCTTGAGGAGATGGATCTGCAATGGCAACTGGCCATGGTAACTCAGAGAATTAAAAGGTTCATCAAAAGAACGGGAAGGAATCTGAATGTTAGTAACAATAAGATTGGATTTGATAAGTCCAAGGTTAAGTGTTACAACTGTCAGGGGTTAGGACACTTCGCAAGAGAGTGTCAGCGACCGAAAGTAGAGAACTACCAGGGACAGTTTCAGAATCCACAGGGACAGTATCAGAATCAATCGCAAGGGCGATATCTACCGAATAGTTCAACCAGCCTAGCGAATATAGCTGGTCTGTTATCCAATGTTACATCAAACAGACAGCTAGATGGAACTTATGACTGGAGAACACATCCAGAATCGAATGCTAGAGCCTTTATGGCTGAAGTGACTGAGACTGGAAGTGCTGGGGCAGAGGAAATCACAGGGGACAGCAGCCAGAATGATAGCAGTCCGATGTGGGTAGAAAAGTCAGACGATCAGACGATTCTGGAGTTCGCCGCACAAATGGCCAACGTGGAATCAGATCATGCCAAGGTAGCTCTAAACTTTTCTCTTTTCCATGATTTATGTGTTTCATGTGCTACGTCTAACGATAGGTTAAATTTAGTACTAGAATCGCATCAAACCATATTTGCTCAAAATGAATCGTTAAAATCAGATAATGCTAGCCTAGTAGACATAAAGCAAGATCTAAGGGATAAGCTTAAGGCTGATGCACAGGATGTTGTAGTTCTAAAGGCAAACTGAGCGAACAGTGTGTTAGGTTAGAACTAATGTATGAACATGTTGAGGCATTAACCAAGGAGCGAAAATCGAAAGACGTAGAGCTAGCCGAGTCTACGGTAAAGGTAGCTGAGGCCAATAGTAAACTTGAAAAGTTTAGGAACTCATCTCTTAACCTACGGAAAATCTTAGATGCACAGCGTCAGTCTAACAAGCCTGTAGGTCTAGGATATCATGAGAGTCCTCCACCATTCAACGATAACTATGTACCTTAGCCTCAGGAGAAAACTGAGAAATCAGTTGAATCAAAGGAAATACCGGATCCAGTGTCTGAGATTACAAAGGAAAATGAAACTAAGGTGACTGAAAATAATATCAAGATTAAGAAAGTTAAATTTGTGCCATCCTCTAGTGATAAACCTGTAGGGCAACACAAAATTGACTTTAATGATCAGGAGGATGAACCAGTCGCTATAGTTGAACCAAAAGAGCTAGACACTAGTGAGACACCTAAGTCAAAGGGCACACACAAAAAGTCAATTGACAAAACGTCTTGCTTTAGGTGTCACGAAAGGGGGCATGTTGCGTCTAGCTGTCCACATAAGAAAGTAGATAATACTCCTAAACCTGGAAAGCTAGAACAACATAAGCCTTTACCAAGTGTAGCGAGCACTAGTAGTTCTCAGAATACCGAGAAAACTGTGCAAGCTGGTCCCTCAAGTGTAGCCCCTGTATCTGATCCGCGGGTGGAAACCTTGGAAGTGATTTGGGCATCTGGGCCGCATGCCAATGAGGATATTACTTCTGAGCTCATTGGAAATATTTTGGAACCTCTAGAAGGGGAAGAAGATGTTTTTAGACAGATAGATGAGTACGTACATGTTGAAGAAGAGATTAAGTCAGAAGAAATGGAAGAGATTGAGATAGAGGACGTAGCTGTAAAAACACCAGCAACAGAGATAGAGGAAACGGCTGTCCGTATAGGCAGATATGGATCCAGAATTGTAGTTATTGATGAAGCAGCCCAAAAGAGAAGAGCTTCGAGGGAGTCAGATGACTCAGATTTTGAGGATGAAGAAATAACTCCTTTGGTGCCTAGGCATAGGGCCAAAGGCTTCGTTTTATGCAGGGAGCTTCATCGGCCTCTGCTTCTGAGCCCAGAAATACCTACCGCTCAACCATCAGCACAAACATCCATTCCACCAACACCACCACCTGTTCAAACATCCATTCCCTCACCAATCATTCCGACACCCATCCACCTCATTAACCTTCACCAACAATCAACGGTTTTCTGAGCTAAGAAGCAAGGTTGACTTCCAACAAGTCCAAATTTTTCAGTTGACCAAAGCTATCGGCGAGATACAGGCACATAATGCCAATGTTGACAAAGAAAATGTTGAGTTGAAGAAATTTGTTGGAAAGATTGAAGAAGAGAATCTTGAGCTGAAAACGTTTTTTGCAGATCAAGCTGCAGAAATCCGAACGATGAGGTCCCTTATTGAGCAGTTAAAGAAAAATCTAAAAGCTCGGGGGGAGACAAGCTGTAGGGATTCTGAGGAGCAGCGAAGGAGAGATGGTGACGATGGCAATGATCCCGATGCTCCCAAAGAGAGTGAGCCAGTAGTTTTTTCTGCTGGTCAACATGCTGAAATTCAAGGGGAGCCAAGTCAAAGTGGAGCTAAAGGAGGAGAGGCTAGTTCCTCAAAGGTCACGGAGAGCGACATGAATGAAATAATTGAAGCTCTAATGAATATTGAGGAAGAGGTATTGGATTTTGACTTTGAGGATGAGTTGGAGGATCTGGAAGAAGGAGAGTTCGTGCCAAAAGACATTGCAGACTGGAAATCTGATGATGAGGTCTTAGTTGATGAAGAAGATGAGGCAAATGAGATCAACGTTCAACAGAATCCTATCACAGATACATATACTACAGCTGAACAGAATTTGATAGACATTGATGCATTTAAAGATGTTTTTAATGTTGAATCTGAGAGTGAAGAGACTGAAAGGGAACTTACGAATGATGAGAAAAGACAGCTGTGGTTTAGGAAGGAAGAGGAAAGAGCTGAGCTAGCTGTGAAGAAGAAGATAAGATTGCCAAGTCTAGGAAAGTTGTCTGGAGGCATTCTTAGCTGGTTTTCGATAGAGAGTTACAACTCTTCGTGCTAAAAAGACGAGTGGGCTGAAATATCTAAAGAGAATGTTGAAAGTATTTAATACTCTGCCCAAATGCGAGGTCAAAGAACTGGCATGGAAGAATTTGATAAACCTAGGAGATGACCAATACGCTGAAGTGATAGCGCGAATTATAAGAAAAGAAGGTTAATCTGGAAGGTTTGAAAGGATTAAGCCGAGGGAAGGAAAGAGAGTGATGGATGAATCAAGAATAGATCCATTGACTGGTAAACCTTGGATGAAAATGTTCTATAAACCAATCCGTTGCCTGAAGAAAGTTCCGTTGAGAACAATGCCACAAGATGTTCTTGCAAACTTGAAATGGTGGTACGTTGACAACGAATCAGCAGAGGCGGTCATGGAAGATCATGAGGACAAGGTAATTTTGAAAGTATATGATCCTTTGCATCTTGTTAACCTATCCCAAAGCGACCTGCAGAAGCTTCATGAACAACCTATCTATTACCATGAAGGTTGGAAATCAGAAGGCAAGAAGTATGAAATGGTAGTCAAGGTGTGTATAGAAAAGGGATTGTATGCAGGTAGTGTTTTGAATAGAACTTAGTACTTAATCAAAATGTAACTAGTTAGAAGCTATCGTTAAGGGGGAGTCTGTTGGTACACCTTGTGTGACGATAGCATATAAGTTGGCATTTTGTGTAAGTCAACTTATGTGATATTGAATATTGACTAGTATTTGATATATGTGTTTATATGTGTTTGATACTGATTGACTGTATGTTGGAACTTGGTGTAACGTATTGCAAGAAGTTCAAACATAAATTTCAAAGATAAATTCAAACATAAGTTAAAACATAAGTTCAAATAGAAGTTTGACATGTGAAATTCGAAATTAGAGTAAATTCGAATTTATCACATAAGGCAGATTGGAATTTGGTGTAAATTCGAATTTGCATATAAGGCAGTTTCAAATTTGTCAAGTGGACAAATTCGAATGGGCCTTGGGCCTGGTTCGAGTTTGTTCTAAGACAAACTCGAAATGGTCAGTATAATTAAGGATTAACTCGAATAATTATGTGACTAATCGGATCATTTTATATCGACTTTAATGTGTTCAAAATAATATTATTTTATGTATAAAGTATTGGTATAATGCTACATTTAATTGTTATTTATCAATTGAATGGTTAAAGCTTAAAAGGAGTTAAAATGAGTTAAAATGAGTAAATTGTGCCTTGGAATGTTCTACTATTGATAAAAGTCATTACGCATGTAGGTAATCCTCTCAAGTATAAGTCTGGCAAATTTGAGCTCAATCGGAGAGCCATTATAGAGAGCCAAGTGCGGTGGGGGGCGCAGCCCTGCTCCGCAACCGAGTGCCCAAGCGCAGAGGGGGGCGCAGCCCTGCTCCCCAACCGAGTGCTCAACAGAATGAATTTTCCCATCGAAAAGCCCAAGCGTAGACTGGGGCGCAGGGGGGGGGGGGGCGCAGGCCTGATCCTGCGGCTGCGCCCAACCAGAAAATAGAGTTTCTGAGCCGTTTTTTGGGTTTCCAGCACTTCTCTATAAATACCAAGTCATAGAAGACAAAAAGGATCGTTTTTTGAAGAGAAACTGAAGAGAAAAAGAGGAAGAAAGTCCCAGATTCGCGATGTAGTCTGCGCGAAACCAACGGCGAAGGGTTGGGGTTTGGTTCCTTCTACGCTCCATCTTTCCCCCATCAATCCATCAACTATGAAGCTTGTTCCTGACAAGTTCAATGTTTCGTACGCGGTGGTTGATGATCACACTATTATCGTTCAAGGGTTTGTTTGTTAGCTAAGTGTTTATGTTTTCCGTTAGTTTATTATTGTAACGAACGATAATTTTATTTAGTTTTCTGTGTGATTATTATTTGAATATAGTGTTCCGTTCGCTTCTATTTATATCTTTATCGTAAGACGCGTCGTAGCCGTGTTACATGCCGTACCGAGCTCATTAGATTATGAGTTAAGACGGACTGTGAACATGACACGATTCGTGCCCAAAATACGGATTGCGATAGATGTGACTGTCATAACTATGTCTATGTGGTTAGGTTACAAAGATAATTAAACGGAATAATAAATGATTAAGTTATTAGCAACCCTAGGTTGATAATCCATAATTCCACCCAAACCCTAAATCCAAAGTCGTTGGTGTTCTTACTCCGTTCTTTAAGTTTTTGTAACAAAGCTTTTATTAATTTTCCAAAGTTCCTCTCAATCAATTCATTCCGTAAGTAGTTAAATAATTCGTTTTTATTATTAGGTAATAACTATCGTAGAATAATATTGATAACCACATGCTCCCTGAGGAGACGATCCCACTTACCCTAGCTATAAGTTAAGGTGATTGGTGTTTTTATAAATTATTTTTGAACGCTTTACGACGAGCGGTTATCAAAATGGCGCCGTTGCCGGGGAGCTAGTGCGCTTATTAGTTTTGTTTTACGATAGTTGTTTAGGTTTACTTTGGTTTATTTTATTTTATTTTATTTTCTTTAATTTTTATTTAGTTTTTACATAGTTTTTTCTTTACTTGTTTAATTGTTTGGAATGGAATCTTCATATAATTATGATTATTATCCATCCAAACATAATTAATTGGATTATAATGATCAATACTATTCAAATTATGATAATCATTATTCGAACTATTCGAGTTGTAATTCGTATAATCCATGGGAGCGACATCCGGATTCCGTTGAGTATTATTATAATGATTATTATCCATCTCAGCAGCGATTATATGATGAAAATCGGTGCTATCAAGAGAATGTTATGACATCCATGAGGGAATGCATGACATTTATGGAGGCAAACACCAAACATCTCCAATATCTCGTGAACACATGGGGGCAAATCACCGATCTCTTTTTAAAACAAGAAGCGGAGAGGGAGATGTATATGGAGCCAGATGACGACTTTTATGATGAGCGAGGATTCGAGCATCAGGATGTCCATCAAGAGACGTCCTCGGAATTGCTAAACTTTAATGAGGAAGAGAGAGTCGAAAGTGAAGTTGTTATACAAGATCTTTATATATTCATTACAATAACCTAAATGACATGAACATGTTTTTATCAATATCGTTTTATTTTTACTTTTTATATATTCTAATAAAGTTAATAAACATATATAGTACATCTTAATTCGATATACATAGACAGTAAGATAAGATTCAGATAAGTAAATATATAGATGAACATAAACAAAATTAGATTTATAGTTTATCACATTGAAAATAAAAACATAAAACGATTTTAAGGAGATGATGACACAAAATATGGCGCAATGGCAAAGCGACACGTGGTACGTATGGTTCTCTTTTATTAAATATAATTTTGAGTATATTATAAAAAATGGTTGCTTTGATTTGCATAAATTTTTAGATTCGGTTCCTATAGTTTCAATTTTGCATAAACGATTTTTATATGCACATTTTAGTTGCAGATATGGTTCTTCTATCTCATTTTTTTTCAAAATGAAAATTATATCATTATCCTCAATAATATTTTTTGTCCTTTTATTTTCATAAATTTTTTTATTTTTTTTTAATAAATTTTAAATATTAATTTAATAAATGATGATTTAATTAATTAATTTATTGCTACTATCATCGTTATGAAGATATATTTATTTATTATTACTAAAGTTATCCATTTAAATTGTTTATTTTATGTTTCTATTATGTATTTAATTTATTTATTAAAAATTTTATGTATATATCCTTTCAACATTATAATATTTATATATTTTTGTATTTATATGTTTCCATATATTTATTTCATTACGTTGATATATTTTTATTTCGTTTTATCTTTTTAAGGAAAATATCTAATCTTAGGGTTTTATTCATTGGGATTTAGATATTTGTTAAATTATTATTTTGATTTAAATTTAGTATTCTATTTGTTTTGATGCATATTTTTTATTTAAATTCTATTTGTTTTCATTTAACTATTTTGTTACATTAAAGCATTTAAGTCAAAACAAATAAAATGTTAAGTTTATAATAAATCATAATATATTAACGTAATGAAATAAATAGATGTAAACATATAAAATACAAAAAAAAAAATATAATATTTTAATAATGAAAGGTAATTATAAATAAACTTTTAATAAATTAATTATATACATAACTGAAACATAAAATAAATTAATTAAATAGATAAAAAAATATAACTTTAATAAATAAAAAATAAATATTTCTTAAATAATGGTAATAATAATATTAATTAATTAAATTAATATTTAAAATTTAAAAACAAAAACAAAACTTATGAAAAGAAAGCGACCAAAAATGTTATTGAGAATAATGTTATAGTTATCATTTAGGAAAAAATGAGATAGAGAGACCATTCTGGAGTTAAATTGTGCAAATAAGAATCGTTTATGCGAAATTGAAACCACAGAAAACGAAACCAAAGTTTTATGCAAACCACAAGAACCATTTTGTAATTTACTTTATAATTATTTTAATTTTTGACACCTACACTACAAGAAAGGTGTTATTTAGTGACACATGTTTTTAGTGACACAAAAAAAGTGTCACTAAATCTTTCTTTTGGTGACACTTATGAAAAATAGTAGGTATAGAGCAATTTTTACCCACACTTTTTCTAAAGTAGTGTCACAAAATACTTGAGGCTTATACCCACATACATTTTCAGTCACTATATATCTATACCCACTCCACTTTTACCCACTCTTTTTGTTGTCAAAAAAGTGTCACTATAGGTATCAATTTACCTACACAACAAAAAGAGTATGTAATAGTGGAGTGGGTATAGTTATATAGTGACTAAAAATGTATGTGGGTATAGGCCTCAAGTATCTTGTGACAAAATATTTTTGTCACTAATTTAGAAGAAGTGTGGGTAAAAGATTGCTCTATATCTACACTTTTTCATAAGTATCAGTAAAAGTAAGATATAGTGACACTTTTTTTGTATCACTAAAAGCATGTGTCACTAAATGACACTTTTCTTGTAGTGCTAAATAAAGAGATTTTCTTAGTTATAACAACCGAATGAGTATTCTTATAAAATTCATCTGAAATTAATGATTATCACTACTAAAACATCATCAAGCTGTAAAAGGTTCGCTAAGAAGCATGACTATTAAAGCATAAATTGGTGATAGTTTTTTTACGAAAAAACTAATAGTGATTGACTTTGAACGGTTTAAGTATACAATAATTACAATAAAAATGGATCTGACCTAAGTACGGTAAAGAAAATATATGTGATTAACATAATCCAAATTCGAGATTATAAGATTTGCAGATTAAAAGTTTTAATTAAAGTTTTGTATCTATTAAAATTTTAATTTCGTATAGCATATCTAACATGATATTGTGATGTGTCATACATACCAAAATGATAGCTTTGACATCCTCTTTGGTGATGGGAATATCTAAGACATTGGTCTTTTTGACCCTCAACAAAACATCAACAAGATCTTCATGGCTATTGTCGTCTTTTTGTTTAACATGATGGTCCTCCAAGATATCTTCCAACATGTCGTCAACATGTTTCTCCAACTTTAACCACCTAGCTTTATTCCCAAAAATCACATTGAGGAACTTTAGGCAAGGAAAATACCATGTTAGATTGAATGTATTAACTGTTTCTCCAATATTTTTAATCACTTCTAACAATAAAGCCTGGTCTCTACAATGATCTCCAATCGTAGCCTTGCAAATCACATTATTTGTCATCTCCATAGCCAATTCCCTTATGTTGATTGGTGTTCCTGCTTTTGATTCAAGAACCTTACGAATACGGGTAAGCTCTTCTTTTCTAATGATGCTAAAAGATCGAACCCTTTTAGCACTAAGAAGCTCTAGAGTACAAATCTTTTTCATATGCCTCCAATTTTCTGTATAAAGACCCAACGCTAAGTTTGCACCATTATAGAAGAATATTTCAGAGCACAAGGTTGTGGGTCTGTCTGCAAAGTTGATGTCATTTGTCCTCATGATCTCTGCAGCCATTCGAGGTGTTGAAATGACAATTGCAGAGATTTGGCCGAGTTGTAGGTGCATAATGGGGCCATATTTCCTAGATAAACTTCTAAGAACTCGATAAGGGGTTGAACTATAGAGTTGGTGAATGTTTCCGATGATGGGTAGCTTTGGTGGCCCTGGTGGCATGTTCTTGGAAATTTTTGGTTTTATGAAAGACCAAAATGCCAAGAGAACGAGAGAAGCTAACAAGAGGGATATGATTGTGAGAGGTTCCATGACTTTAACTTATTGGTACTCACAAACTTTATGTTATGTTATATCAACAAACCATTTATTTAAACTATTCTAAATTTTTTCATATAAAATAATATACGATTATGTAAATATATCAATCAAGTCCAACTTAAATATTGTGCAACTCCATTAATTATAGCATCAAATATTGAAAAAATTATTTAAATTTAAAATTGAAAGTATTTATTAATTTTCTTTATTAGTTGGTTATTAGAATATATGTATGTCATTATGACATCACTTCATCATGGTCACGTCATAAAACACTGAAGAGTTATACCGATTAGCACAATAGAGGAGATGCAAATTAAACATAAAATAATAAGGTCAAATTATCAAGAAAAGTAATATACATTTCAAAAATTGCCAATAAAGGTAATGTAAAATTTTTTAGGCCAAGAAAGATAACATAAAATTCAAATTTGACAAAAAATGATATTAATGACAAATTAAGAAGGTAAATTTTTAATTTTATGCTCCCTTTTTTGGTTAGCGAATTATATTTGATCATTTTCCTTGGCCTAAAATTTGAATTTCATATTATTTCTCGGCCAAAATAGAATTTTATATTACTTTTTTTGGCAAAAAAAATTTAACAATACATTTATTGTCAATTTTAAATTTTATATTACCTTTCTTGGTAATTTTCTCATTAAATTACTATCCATTTATATTTTGCACGAAGTGGTGCAAATAGCAAAAGCCACATCATCTTTTTTTTTAAATTTAAATTCATATATTATTTTAAGATTAGTTAACAAATGGTCCTTTTAATTGTTTTTAATGATTTCATCCTAAATTTGTTTTATTACAAGAATAGTCCATGAAATAAATTGTTTTGTTGATTATTTTTTTATCATTTCTATTATGATATTGATTATGTTGATTCTTTTTATTGTTTTTAATTTTAACGTTATTTAATACAATGTGATCATATTATATTATTATTATGATTGTGAGAGGCTCCATGACTCTAAGTTGTTGGTGCTCACACACTTTATGCTATGTTATATCAACAAACCATTTATATTAACTATTCTAATTTATATCATATATAATAATATACGATTATGTAAATATTTCAGTCAAGTCCAGCTTATATATTGTGTAACTCCATTAGTTATAGCATTAAATATTGAATGAATTATTTAATTTTAAAATTGAAAGTATTTATTAATTTTCTTTATTAGTTGGTTATTAGAGTATAGGTATGTCATTATAACATCATGTTAGGAATAAATATTAAATAGAGGTGAAAACAATTATACTGTAAATGTTCAGGGTCAATATTGTAAGGGCAAATGACCAAAAATAGTAACAAGTTTTGACATTTTTATCATTAATATTAACATTAATTATTTTTTATCATTTATAGTAACAATTTTTTGTTTTTCTATCAATAATAGTAATGGGTGACCTGCAAACCTGTTTAGTAGGTCACCAACTTTTCAGTTATAAAAAATAGTAACATATTTTCAGATTTTTATCAATAATAGTAACATATCAAATTAAAACATAATTTTTTTATTTTATTAAGTTTTCTAATATTTCATAAAAACCAACATAAGCCAAATTCATTTCTAAATATTTACCAGATAATATTCGATTATTTATTCAAAATTATATATAATATGAATGAGAAAAATACTATGAATCTTTTCAATTTTCACTTTTTCCAACTAAAAAACTACGAACCATCATTTTCTTTGTTTTTCTGTAAGGTCTACCACTACGAGATCTATCTAGACGCGGAACCGTCAACGAGTGCGGAATCCTCGTTAACAAGTAGACGGAAACAACTCTCAATCAGAAACACGGAGACTATCAGAAGCTGAACGAACGACACACGAACGATCCTACGAACTGATTCTCTCCGAAACGGCACTAACACTGATGATAAACTCGAGATCGCTTAATGCTTAATTACTGACGAATTCTGCAAAAAGTCTAATAATATTTCGAGTCTATCCCTAATTATAGAGGCAAATTCGAGTCTGTCATGGGCTAAACTCGAATCCGGCCCAAGGCCCATTCGAGTTTATCCTTACTAACACTCTCGAATCTGCCTATATTTGAATCTAGGTACACATTCGAATCTGACACAGATTCGAATGTCAAACCTTGTATAATTCGAATCTACTATTTCACATACTCAACTTAGTATTGAAACTTATGTTTTTACCTTCTGATCGATATTATCTTTGAACTTTATGTTTGAACTTCTTGTAATATGTTACATCAAGTTCAAACACACAAACAATAATAAATATCAACCATATATAAACATATATAACAAACACTGGCTAAAACCACAATGTAAGATCACTTAGACTGCTATCGTCACACAGGGTGTACCAACATTTTCCGAATAAAATAATACAAATCGATCCATTTTTTAGTTTTTTCCAATCTAAATGGGTCATAGTTTTTTATTTAAAAATCAAAATGAGTCTCAATATTTTTCATTTATAAAACAATAAACCACAATGAGTAATGCTTTTCCATACATTGAAAAACTAAAAAATGAATGGGTCGCAATACTTTTCCATTCGTAGTACTTTTCATTTTTGAAATAAAAAATTTACAAATTGATCGGCTTTTTAGCAAATTCCAAACGATATAGATTAGAAACCATTCAACTTTTAGCTTTACCGAATGAAAAACTACGACCCAATCATGTTTTAAATTTACAAAAAACTATAAATCATTTTGATTTTTGTACAAAATAATTGCAACTCATTTATTTTTGTGTTTTTATCAACGAAAAAAACTATGAATTATTCCAGTTTATAATTTTGTCGAATGAAAAATATTGCAACCCATAAAAACGATACATAACCACTTGCAAACACTTGCTAAACCAATTTTCATAATTTAGCAGCTTGTGACACAATCAACTCATTTACATTAGAGGTTTCTTACTTTCCCAAGTTAAAGAACACCACAAGTCAAGATCAAGATGAATTACACAGCTCAATTCGATTCCTTACGGCCTTTTGTTTTCCTTCTGTTTGCTCTTACAAATACACACAACCCTTCTCAATTGTTTTTGGAATGTTAAAAAAGGAAGCAAAGAGTTAAACATGTTTATATATAAACATATCGTTTATAACGCGGGTTCAACACTGATACCCGACCCAGTAAATATTCAATAGTATAGGGTTTGTTTGGTAAATACACAATAGTTGTATTGTGTATATAAATAGGTGTGTGTGTGTGTGTGTGTACTGTATAAAGTACTGGTACAAGGATGAAAGTAGGATTGTTGTGCAAGAAATGTTCAAGAACTCTCAATGTAATATTCTCTCTATTCTTAATAAAGCATTCGACATTTTGTGATTATGTTTGTTGTTCATGTGATTGTGTTTAATGTTCAATGAATTGCAAGAAATAGGAATTCACAATTGGTATCAGAGCCTAATATGGGAGAGATTGATCGAATTTTGAATCTGAATATTGAAAGAAAAAAAAAGTCGAAGCACTGTTCAATTCAAGTTTTTTTTCGAAATCTAAAAATTCGAAATGATTTTTAATTCTGTGGATGAAAATGTTTGAAAATTGGATTGAGTGTGCGAAATTTGAAGGTGAATCTGATGATATAAGCTTTAAATATTATCTCTAAACACACAGAATTTAATTGAGAATTTTAAGATATTTTGAAAAAGTGTGTGTTCTTGAGGTATTTTGATCGATTTTTTGTTTTCAATCAAAAATTATCCAAAGTTGTTTCACAAAAGTTGTTGCTGTGTGAAAAACGCATTCTCGTTCAAAATTTGAGGTCATTTTGTGAATTTTTGTTGAAAAATTGTGTTTTTGAACTTGATTTTTATTAGTTTCTGATCAAACTCGGGCAATACTAAATTCGTAGTTTTGATCGAGTTTCAGATAGTGTCATGTGAATTCATATTTTTATGCAATTCATTCACATACAAACAATCAATATTAACAATATCAATCAACACAAAAATCCGAATGCTTGATTAATAAGAGAAGAAATATTACATTGGGGTTCTTGACTTGCTAAGCAATTCTTCTCTCTCTACTGTTCAACATGAAATCGTATGTGCGTATGTGTAATCTGAGATTCGTGATTCAACAGTGCACATACCATTCCTATTTATACTTAATACACAAGTATTAAGTATTTACACAAACAACCCCTAAACTATTGATTATTTACAAACATATACAATATAATTGTTTCATCTCTATTATTTATTCCCAACATTCTCCACCTTAGAGATGAACACAATTATTAAAAGTAAAATTCATTTCAACTCTACAAATATTGTCCCTAACAATCTCTCCCTTAAAGATGAAATCAATTTTCAATGAAAGATAATTTCAGGGACTTTTTCGTGAATCTCCTTCTATTATTTGATCTCTGAATCTTCTTCTTTTCTTTATTTGTTTATCTCAGATCTTCACATCTCTTCTTCTCTGATCTTCTCTTTTCTTGTATTTTCTTGTAAGTACACTCCCCCTTGAGTCATGAATACCTTTTGATTCTCTCCCTTTATCAATTGTCTCGATAGGATGTAGCAATTGTCTTCAGTTGTCTTCAAACTACTCAACAATTGTTTCTGAAATTCAGCTATTCTCCCCCTCATGATGATCATAAAAATTATGAACATCATGTAAAAACTTTAGAAACATGAATTCAATGAAATTACAGTAGAAGAAATACAACAACAATTACAACTCAGATCTTATTACAATTTGATTTTCTCCACCGTAAACTGATATCCACTCCCCCTAAACTAAAAAAATTTATCTCACTCCCCCTCAAATGAATACTCTATTAGAATAAAACAAAGCTTTTCAACTTTGGGGAAAATGAAACACATTCATTTTGTGAAATAACGAGTCCAGGTCCACATAGGATTCCTGTTTACACAATAGACATAATCTATGTGACCTACGTTCAGTGCTGGCATGATATTAACACTGGTAGGATTTCCAAATAGTCATCGTGAAATCCTTTATCATGAAAGAATCACTCTTATTTGTTCCGGCTTAGTCACTTTGGACTAGCAGTTTATAGTCATGCAGACTGTCAGGCTCGATGTGTCCTAAAAGTGTATATGATCAACTCTAGACACAATGTGCATCAAATGAAATTGGAGAACGGAGCAAATATCTTCCTTGTTTCAATATCAATAATATCCAAATGATATATCGATAGAAATGTGTTATATCTCCGTGATTATTGATACAGAAATCTTTTGAGAGATAACTGAGTAGTTGGTGGGGTTAAGTGCATGCGTCACTGGGTCCATGACGTCTTTTTCAATATCAAGTCTCCTAGGGCTTGATAGATTATGTGGATTACCCAGCCGACACAGTTTAGGTAGGATTATATTTTCTTCAAATCCTTTCTCACACTCAGCTCTCAGTATTTATCAACTAAGCTCCCTCCGACTCACTTTTGAGAAATAAATTCAGTCAGCTTTACAATAAAAGCATGATCTGATGCACCACCATCTCCTTTTAATATCAATATCCCTCTCATTTATATTTTATCTCTGCTCGACCCTGTCAGTATCCCGTGATAACTGACACTTCTCAACTAATAGACCTAAAGAACCCTCACCCGCACAATCTATAGATGGTTTGCTTCTTGGGTAGGTCTTCTGGTTCTGGTTAGACCGTAGAAGCGATATTTATGCCTATCCCTCAGATTGGTGCATAATCGGAGTCAGCCGAAAGATTATCAGCTTTGAAGCTCAAGGGATATCGGATAGATTATATTCAGATAATATCGGAGATATCAGAATGAAATGGAAAATCTGATATTTGAGATGAAAATAATATGATTTTCTTGAAAGAATTAGCACTTGGGAGATAACGAGAGAATCCAGTATGAATTGGAAGAGTTATAACAAAGGAAATCTCAGAAGAAATGAGATTATGAAATTCAAAGAGACTAGATCAATTAATCTCAATGATATATTCAGAGATTCATAAGACAATTCCTTTTCAGTTCAAAAACTTTGTTTATGTGTGTATCAAATATTTCGTGAAAATCACACAAAGTTTTGAAAAATGTCATCGTCAAAGTGTGTCTGAAACTCCCCCTGGAAATAAGCACACACAGTTAGTCAACTCATAGAAATGAAATCAGGAACAAAAATTTACAAAAATAAAACTCCCTCTTATTCAATGCAACATTGGAGTTGAATTCAGGGCAGGAATTCCAGAAAGATTTGTCTTTCAGACTCGGGTTCTAATCTGCAATGATTAGAAGCCATATGTCGCGGATGTTCGGATTTCAGTCTGATGTAACTGAAAGCCTTTGTCTCTGGTTCATTGAAGTCCGGGTTCTAGTCTGAATTAACTAGAAACCAATTTTGAGCTGAAGCACGGGTCTTGACCTGAAGTAATCAAGAGCCTTTTGAAATGAAGAACGTGTTCTTATTTGAAATCATAAGAAACCTAAAATCTGCAAAATTTAAGATGTCTTTGGTATCCAAATAGATTTGGATCCAGACTTGTTAACGCTTTTGGGTACACATAAAACGGGTTTTGGTACCCACTTGTATTTGGGTTTAAGTACCCATTGCAAGTTATAACTATCAGCTTCTCTTTCAAAAGCAGAAAACAAATTTCTTTGAGTATTTGAAAGTTTAATATCCGAGTGTCTAAAGAAACGTGACTTTAAATGTTTAGACTTTTTCAAACTCTTCTCTTTGAATAACTGTCCGGTTCTAGCCTGTTTCTGGTAATACTTGGTGTTTTTCTGCGAAATTGTTTTATGTGAAGAATGACCAGTATTTCCAGAAACTTTAAGAAAATTAGACTTCGAAGATTCATCAGTGTAAATCTTTACCGGAAATTGTTCAATAACTTTATCTTTGCCTCTGTGTATCTTTAAGAGATACTTGAGTTTAAGATCTGAAGAAGAATCAAATTTAGAAAATTCAATTGGATTCTTTTCACTTTCTGTAGATAAATCAGATTGATCAACTTTAGATTTTGAACAAATTGAAGGATCTTTAACCTCTGATTCTTTTGAAGAAGGAGAATCATTAATTTGTTTGGTAAGATGAAATATATGATCTTCTAATCCTTTGATAATGACCAAATAAGAATTTCTGTCATTATCAAATGATTGGAAATAAGTTTTAAAAGATTGTTCTTTGATTAAAAACATCTTTCTTTCATCTTCAAACAATTTAGATTTAGCTTTAAAATCTTGTTCTTTTAGTAAGAACTCATGTCTTTCCTTCTCAAGTGAATCTTTAGTTAAAGACAACTCGTAAAGCCAGAGCTTTATCATTATTTAACTGAACAAGAATGTCGTAATTGTTCTTACGAATCTTTTCAGATTGAGTAAGTTTTTCAATCAGCTCAGACTTTGAAAAATTTTCATATTCCATTATGAATTGTAGAAAAATGAACTTCCAAGATCTTTTATGGACTTACGAAAATTTGAATGAATCTTGATTGAAGAAAAATGAATCTTGAATGATTAATTTGTTAAAAATCAGCTCTGATTTGACTTTTTAACGTTGAAATTTTAGATTTTCTACAGAAAAATGCCCGTAACTTTTTTCTGGAGTGGAATTGGGCCTCAAAAATTTACGAAACTGGCTATGCCTATTCTAGGAATGTAGATCTCTTTTCAAGCTTCGATTTGATGTATGGTAGGCCTTCTAACGATGTTCCAGTCAAAAGTTATGGTCAATTTAAGCAGCAAAGGTCAAATAGTCAAAACTCGAATGCTTAATAATTAATCTCGAATGAATCATAATGAATCTCGATTGAAGCTTAATAAAACTCGATTGAATAAGGTTGAAACTAGAATGGTTATGAATGAAACTCGAATGAAGCTTTATAAAACTCGAATGATAAAATATGAAAATCGAATGGTTACGAATGAAACTCGAATGTATCACAGCAAAACTCGAAGTACTTGGCAACAAACTCGATTGATATTGTCTTAAAACTCGAATGATACCGCTTAAAACTCGATTAATGAAGTCAGAAACTCGATTACCAAAGCTTGAAACTCAATTAATGAAGCTAGAAACTCAATTAACAAAGCTTGAAACTCGATTAATGAAGCTTGAAACTCGGATAAAGAGGCTTGAAACTCAAATAAAATATAAAGTTCCTCGATTTACTCTCTTTGATCAACTCGAATGCCTTCTTTGTAAAACTCGAATGACACTATGAATTTAGTTATGCCCGAATTTTATCATTTTTGAACAAAAACAAGATCAGATACAAACTATTTCAACAAAAATCAATGAGTTGACCTCAAATGGATTTCGAAGGTTCGTTTTAATAGCAGAAACAACTTTTGTGAAATCACTTTGGCTAATTCTCGATTAAAAACCAAAAATCGACCAAAAACCTCAAGAACACAAACTTTTTCAAAAATTCAGAAAAATCAAAATTAAAATTTGTGTGTTTGGAGATATTATTTGATCCTTATATCATCAGATTCGCCATTAAATTTTGCACCTTCGATCCAAAATTCATTCCATTTCATCCACAAAATCAAAATCCACAAATGATTTTTTGAAATTTTAAAATTTTGAATGTAACAGTGTTCAAATAATTTTCAAAATTCAGATTCAATTTCACTCAAATTTAGCCATATTTGGCTCTGATACCAATTGTGAATTCATATTTTCATGCAATTCATTCACATACAAACAATCAATATGAACAATATCAATGAACACATAAATCCGAATGCTTGATTAATAAGAGAAGAAATATTACATTGGGGTTCTTGACTTGCTAAGCAATTATTCTCTCTCTACTGTTCAACATGCAATCGTATGTGCGTATGTGTAATATGAGATTCGTGATTCAACAGTGCACATACCATTCCTATTTATACTTAATACACAAGTATTAAGTATTTACACAAACAACCCTAAACTATTGATTATTTACAAACATATACAATATAATTGTTTCATCTCTATTATTTATTCCCAACATGTCATTCAAGTTTGATGTATGCTTTAATCGAGTTTCATGCTTAATTGATCGAGTTTCATGCTTTATTGATCAAGTTTCATGCTTATTTGATCGAGTTTTATGCTTAATCAATCGAGTTTCATTGTACATTTATCGATTTTTTTCTCTATTTTCATTCGAGTTTCAACATTTACAATTCGAGATTCAAGGTTTTACTCTATTTGACCTATGCTGCTTAAATTGGTCATAACTTTTGACTAGAACATCGTTAGAAGGCCTACCATACGTCAAATCGAAGCTTGAATAGAGATCTTCAATTTCTAAAATAGGCGACACCGGTAGGGTAAATTTTCGAGGCCCAATTCTACTCCAGAAAAAAGTTACCGGCAATTTTCTACAGAAAAACTGAAATTTCAAAGTCAAAAAGGCAAATCAGAGCTGATTTTCAAACAAGTTATCGTTCACAGATTCATTTTTCAGAGCTTTAATCAGAAATCACTCATCAGTCCATAGAAGATCTTGGAAATTAAATTTCAAGAAATTCTGAATGGCATATGAACAATATTCAAAGTCTGAGCTGATTGTAAAACCTACTGATTCTGAAAAGATG
>JAANYP010004654.1:0-20602 GCA_020465985.1 Centrapalus pauciflorus
TGGCCACAGGAGCAAATGTTTCATCATAATCAATCCCTTCCTCCTGTCTGTAGCCCTGAGCAACCAGTCTTGCCTTATTTCTAATGACATGACCTTGCTCATCCATCTTATTCCTGAAGACCCATTTAGTGCCAATTATAGTTTAACCTTTAGGAGCAGGGACCAGCTTCCATACATTGTTTCTCTCAAACTGATTGAGTTCTTCTTGCATGGCAGTGATCCAATTGGCATCTTTTAATGCTTCATCAACCTTCTTTGGCTCCATTAGTGAAACAAAGCTAGAGAACATACAAAAGTTCCCTAAGCTGTCCCACCGTGTTTGTATTCCTTTGTTGATGTCACCAATTATTTGATCATTGGGGTGACACCTGATCCACTTAGGATCATTTTTCAATGATGATTCACCTGAGTTGTTAACATTTTCAGCAGGTCCTGTTGAACAGTTCTCAAGATTTTCAGACACACTGTTATCTTGAGCCTGTTCACTTGTTGAACATGTCTGACCACTGTTGAACATATCAGCAGAGGAACTGGGAAAATCAGCATTGATAGGTTCAGGACATGCAGTTGTAATTAAGTCAGTACATTTATTCACACAGGATGTATTGACATAATCATCATCATGTCCATCATAATTAACAGGTTCCACACTGGGTGTAGTGGAAGCTTTTGAGTCCTCTTCATTGTTTGAATGCATCTGATCATCAAAGTTAAGTTCTCCTGAAACTGATTCAGGAACGGCTTTGGTGAAAGCATTCTTGGACTCTTCAAAAGTGACATTGATAGATTCATCTATCACCTTTCTTTTGTTGTTGTATACTCTGTAGGCTTTAGAGATAGCATAGTAGCCAACAAACACACCTTCATCAGCTTTAGGTTCAAACTTTGTCAGTTGGTCCCTCTGATTCAGAATGAAGCAGGGACACCCAAACACATGGAAGTAACTGACATTTGGTTTCCTTCCTTTGAGCAGCTCATAAGGAGTCTTGTTCAACCTTTTTACCACTAAGGATCTGTTTTGAGTGAAGCAGGCAGTGTTGACAGCTTCAGCCCAGAATGATGAAGGTAAACCTGATGCACACAACATGGTTCTAGCAGCTTCAATAAGAGTTCTGTTTCTCCTTTCAGCAACTCCATTTTGTTGTGGAGTTCTTACAGCTGAAAAGTTTTGAGTGATTCCTTTCTCTTCACAGAAGTCTTCAAGAGTACTGTTTCTGAATTCAGTACCATGATCACTTCTAAGCTGCTTCACTTGAGCAGAGTTCAGCATCTCCATCTTTTTCACAAATCCAATAATTTCTCTAGCAGCCTCTCCTTTGCTCTTCAGAAAGATCACCCATGTGTACCTGGTGAACTCATCAACCATTACTAGAGTGTATCTTCTTCCTCCTAGACTTGGGACATTTACAGGTCCATACAAGTCCATGTGGATTAAGAAGAGTGGAGTATCAATAGAGAAACTATGTTTGGATTTAAAAGATGTTTTCCTCTGTTTGCCTTTTTCACAAGCTGTGCAGAGTTTATCTTTAACAAAGGTTATAGAGGGCAAACCTGTCACCAACTCTTTCTTACAGAGTTTATTGATGTTCTTGGAGTTCAGATGTGACAGCCTTTTGTGCCATAACCAGTTTAAGTCTGCATTTGTTCTTGTGAGAAAGCAGGTTTCAGTTGTGGAATCAGCAGATTGCATGTCCACAACATATACACCTTTCTTTCGTTGAGCACATAGCACAACTTTGCCTTGGGGATCCAATATGTAACCCAGGTGCTCATCAAAGTTAACCTTGTAGCCAGCATCACACAGTTGGCTTATGCTAACAAGGTTATGTTTTAGCCCAACCACATAGGCTACTCTTTTGAATACTGCAGCACCAGCTTTAAGAGTTCCATATCCCTCAGTGGATCCCTGTACATCGTCACCAAATGTGACTTTTGGCCCTTTTTCAGGCCTGAGATCACTCAGCGATTCTTTACAACCTGTCATGTGCCCTGAGCAGCCACTGTCCAAGTACCAAACCTGGGAAGGTTGTTTTTCCTGCAGAGTGATAAGAGAAATATTAGTCATTTTTAGGGGAACTCATCACAGAGATGAGTTCTCCTACTTCATCAACATTTGTCGATGGACTTATAATATCCACACTAATATTCCCAATTTGAATGGTGTCAGCTTGGATACCATTTTTATTGACTGAGATGTTTCCAACACTGCTTGTAACAGCTGTGAGAGAACTATCAAAGTCAACAGGCCTCATGTCCTCAGGTTCAGGACAGTCTTTGGCCAGATGTGTCTTCTTCCCACATTTATTAAATTTTTTTTTTAATATTTTTAGAAGAAGAACTTTCAGAAACACATTCTGAGTTATTTTTGTTGATTCTTTTAGCAGGTTCTGCAACTTTATTACTATTTGATGAATCAACAGCTTGAGTGGAGGATTCAAAAGTCACAGCTTTGTTTGTCTCTTCTTTCCTCCTTTTAGGAGGCTAAATGTCAAAGACAGGAAGCTTAATTGGCTTTTGAACTTCCACAGGTTTGGGGAACTTATTCCCATGTTTCTCAGGTTGAGCAATAGCTTTGCCTTTGTCACTACTGAGACGTGATTTATGCTGCCTATCAACATAATCATTGTTTCTGGTTTTGAAAAACTTATTTTCATGTAAAACCAGTTTACCACTATGATTAGTAAACTTATTAGAAATCACAGCAGGTTTGCTTTCAACATGAGACTTGCCCTTGTTGAAAACAGGCTGCTTAACTTTTGAAAACTTGTTTTTCAAAATGTTTAGCATCAAAAGGATTATTATATCTTTTACCATCAGCTTTGGACACAGAACCTGTTTTGTCAACAGGTTTAGTATTCACAGCTGTAGCTTGGACATGTTTTCCTTTCTTTTGCTTGTGTGAATCAGCAGAGCACTTAGCAGGCTGAATTGATAGAGAACATATTCCAACACCAGCTTTTGAGCTAGGTTCACACGAGCTGTCAGTGTTTTGAGGCCTGACAAACCTGTTTGTTGAAATTAGTTTACCATTCACTTTTTGAACAAAAGTGTTTGGAAGCTCACCAAGAGTGGATAAATCTTCTTTCAGATTATTAATCTCAACAATGGAAGCTGCTGTATCAAGATCCCCTCCAAGATAGGCTTGAATTTGTGCAGGAATCTGTTGACTTATACAATGGCTGACTTTTTGTGCAGATTGGCACCAAGAGTCAACTATCTTTTGAAGCTTAGCATGCTTTATATCTGTTTCTCTCTTTTCTTCCAGTAAAATAGAGTTGATGTGTTTTAATTCATCAAGCTCAATTTCCAACTTATGGAAACTGTCCAGTTTACTGGATTTTGTTTTAAGATCAGTTTTAAGCTTGGAGATTTCAGATGATAAAGCATCATGCTTCTCAACAGGCGCTTTCAAATCAACTAGCATATATTCAAACATTTTAATCTTTTCTTCAGAACTGTAAGCCATAAAATTTTGTACCTTATACATCATTGTAGGATTCCAGTTCTCTAAGCTGCTGAAAGCTTCAGCTTCAGCCATATCCTGTTTGAAACTGCTTGTTGATGGGACATCAGTGTTGGCCATTAGACATTGATTGTCTTCTTCATCAGATGATGAATCAGATTCCTCCCAATCACAAGTCTCTGCCATGAGTCCCTTTTGGCGGTTGGAACCCACTGAGTTTTCCAACTTCCTCAGCTTAGCCATGGCCATAAGGTACTTAACCCTATAACCATCATCCTTTTTTGTCTTGTATGGTTTGGATGACTAACCAACAGCTTTTGACACACAGTCAGCAGCTATATGGCCAGTTTTGCCACATTTGAAGCACTCAGCCTTGGATTTATCAAATGCCTTCTTTTTGCCAGCACCTGAATTTCCTTGCAGCATGTTTCTTCCAAACCTTTTCTTGTTGAATCTTTTGACAAGCATAGCTATCATTTGCTCATCATCCTGTTCAGCAAAATCTGCATTATCTTCCTCATCTGACACCTCCTCCTTGTCATCATCCTGTTAATCAGGTTGAGTGAACACATCACTCACTTGACTCACAGACTGTCTCACATTAGCCACAAAAGCTGCACCTCTTTTAGATATCTCCAAGGCATTTCTCTTCTGTTGCCTTGACTATTCATCATTTAGTAAAGATCCATACAAGTTGACAAGATCCATACTTCTGATTGTTCCTGAATTTCTTAAAATTGTTGAGAAGTAATTCCATTCTTTAGGGAGGATGTCCAAAAACTTGTTCACCAGAGTAAGGCTGTCCTTAGTGATCCCAACAGCTTTGAGATCATTCACAAGAGCAGTAAACCTGGTGTAGGTTTCTGTGAGAGTCTCCTTTGGTTTTGCAAAGAAGAGTTCATACTGTCTAACAAGATTGTTAATCCTGTTATCCAGTGTGATTGTGGGTCCATCATAGACGGTACACAAAGTATCCCACATCTCCTTGGCAGTCTTCATCTTCTCAACCTGTTTGAACACATCATCAGGCAAGGAGATGACCAGATTGTTTCTGGCCTTTGCATCAAGAGCCACCAATCTTTTGTCTCATCAGACCATTGAGCTTTTGCTTTCTCAAATGTTCTGATCTCAGGAGCCGCTCCTTCAACAGCAGGAGTTATTGTTGTAACATAGGTTGGCACAGAAGGACCCTCCATTACAATTTCTGGTAGTTGTACATCCAGATTCTCTAGGTAGAGCATCATTCTGCACTTCCAACCAGAAAAGTTCTGATGATTAAACTTTGGAGGTTTGCCCATTGAGCCATTGTCATAGTATGAGGAATTTGCAGCACTGTTGTCCATGGAAACTTGGGAGAATGAGAGATCTAGAATGACACACACTCTAAACTGCTCTAATACCAGTTGTAGGTCCCGAGAGGTTCCCAAAGTATATAGCTTTAAGCTGTAGAGGGGGGGGGGTGAATACAGCTATTTAAAAACTACAAACTATTTTCTCAATGTTTGTATGTATTATCAACAAATTGTTAATTACAAACAAGCTTGAATGCGGAAAGGTTCAAGCTGAGATGACAGATACAACAGTATGTTCACTAGTCTAAGACAGACTCAAACTAAATTACAATGAATACACTCACTAATAAGCACTCACTGTGTTTACAAGACTTAGAGGGACAGTTTATGTAGAACAGCTTAGACACTAAGAAACTGTATTACACAAGCAGGTTTGCATGCATGAAAAACACACTTGCACGTTCACTCTTGGCTTCAGCACTTAGCTTTTTGGCTTGCACTTTCTGACCTTAGAAGCTTCCTTTTATACTCACTCAGAGGATCTAAGAGAAACTTCTTCATTGGACGGAATGAAAAAGGAGAAGTCTTGTTTGAAAAGACCACATAACTTTTCTGCATTTTTCTGAAAAGCAGACTTGTCTTCACATGTGCAGAACTTTTGTCTTTTCACTTTGTCTACTGTTGCATTGCCTTTAACCAATTAAGGAATGTCAACTTTGCGTCTTTCTTCCTTGTAAAGGCCTATTTTGATATAAGAAAAAGGTTTGTCACCCTTTTTCAAATAACCTTTTGTCTTCATGTTACAGAACAGCGTGGGCAGGCTGAGCAGTTCTGTTTTCCACTTTGACTTCGACTTTGTAAACTGATCTTGTAGCCAAAGACAATACATGAGGACTTGGAAACATATTCCATAATGTGTTTAGTCTGTTCACAAAGAACAGGTTCTGTTCACAAAGAACAGAACACTTGTAAAATGCCCAAGCTGCTCACCAGTGTAGAGCAGCGTAGACAGTTTATGTCCAGCCTGTTCAGCAGACAGAGCAGCTTGGACAAACTGTCTTAGTTGCAACACATGCAACACGTAGAACAGCTTTGGACTGATATTGCAAATCACTTTTTAGGAATTATTAAGGCATAAACAGGCCTTAACTTTTACCCATCAAGTGCATCAACAGTTTTGATTAATAATCTCCCCCTCAGATGCAAAACAGGTTTGACTGAGGCCTTTTTGTGCCTAACAGTTCTTGTACTCGTGCAGGCGGATCAACATGGGTTTTTCTAAACGAGGAATGCCCATGCATAGTTTTTTCAATTTTAGGTTCCCAAACTGAAGTTGTTGATGGTGCAATTAACTCTTTTAACTTTTTCAACAAACTTAACTTACCAGATCTTGATTGTTTGTTGAATAGTTCAACAAACATTTGGAGCTCGACTTCACAACCAATATCATCATCACCTTCTAACGATATGCACAGGGATAAATCAAGTTTGCTCCAAAATTTATCAACCGATTCAAGTGGTAAATGATGACAATGACGTAACCATTAGATAGTCCTACTTGTTGTACCCAATCAATTAGGTATTGACGTGAATTAAAGACCTGAAAGTATTATTTGAAAAAATCAAAATATTAATAAATAATAACTACATTTTAAATGCATGATTATTAATGTATATAAATTCGATATATTAGTCGAAAAAGTAGGTCTCAATTACTTAAATGTACAAGAAGTATATCATTAGTTGTCATCTATTAATTAAGATAAACCTAATTGACTATATTACCCATTTTTACTTATAACCAAACTTGGATGGACTCCGGTTTTCCAGTCAAACATAATACTCCATTAATCCCGACCCTCTACACACACACACACACACACACACACACACACACACACACACACACACACACATATATATATATATATATATATATATATATATATATATATATATATATATTTACATACATACATATATATAGGGTTGGGATCATTGCAGAACCTTAATTTAGTGCAGAACTATAGAACCAATCTAAACCATTAGATTATTATATAAAACTAGGGATAAGATGGTAATTATGCAATTAACATTGAATTAATAGTAGCCTATCAAGTTTGACTGCCCACTTTGACCATTTTTTACTCTTTTAATATCGAAGGTACATGCAGTGTTGAATGTGTGATATAAACTATAATTCGACATTGAATGATCTCTATAAAATATATTGAATGAAGGTCTAGGTAAAAAAAATTTACGAAAAATAAACACGTAAAATTTTTTCGAAAAAAATATATCATTACTATTCTAATTAAATCAACCAACTTTTGACTACTAACTTTGACCATTATTTTAGTTTTGTTAATTTTGAATGTACATGCAGTGTTGCATCGCATTGAATTATATCGGTCATGCTACATTGCATGGTGGTCTGCTGATATTTTTTTTTACGAAAAATAAACACGTAAAATTTTTTCGAAAAAAATATATCATTACTATTCTAATTAAATAAACCAACTTTTGACTACTAACTTTGACCATTATTTTAGTTTTGTTAATTTTGAATGTACATGCAGTGTTGCATCGCATTGAATTATATCGGTCATGCTACATTGCATGGTGGTCTGCTGATATTTTTTTTACGAAAAATAAACACGTAAAATTTTTTCGAAAAAAATATGTCATTACTGTTCTCATTAAATCAACCAACTTTTGACTACTAATTTTGACCATTATTTTGGTTCTATTAATTTTGAATGTACATGCAGTGTTGCATCAACGTTGAATATACGATATTAAACAGTCATTCGACATTGAATGATACCGCCATGCTACATTGCATGGTGGTCTGAGTAATTTTTTTTACGAAAAATAAACACGTAAAATTTTTTCGAAAAAAATATATCATGACCGGTCTCGTTTTAAAGAGTATAAAATTCTCGTTTTTATGGTATAATTTTTTTGATTTAACAATTAATCATATTAATATTATTTTAATTTAAAGAAAAAAGATATTTATTTTACTAATGCCAATCTTTTTGCTATTTCCAATCTATTCCTTTTTTACCCCTGAAAAAATTAAATAATCACTAATGTCAATCTTTTTTTCACTAATTCCAAACTTTATGGTTTTAATCAAGACCATTAGATTAATCTAATCTATGGACGATATTGGTTCTACGGTTCTACACTAAATTAAGGTTCTGCAATGATCCCGTCTCTCTCTCTCTCTCTCTTCCTCTCTTCTCTATATATATATATATATATATATATATATATATATATATATATATATATATATATATATATATATATATATATATATATATATATATATATATATATATAAGAGAAAGTGTTGAATTAATATGTTTTCTTATTCAAAATAAGTATTGAATCACGAAATTTAATTATTGACATGTTCTTTAAGGTTATATATATATGGAATGGTTTTACAGAATAAACAAATAGAATTATTTTTGAGTACTTTTACATTTAAGTAATTGAGACGTACTTTTACATTTATTTAAATGGGGTTGAATTTGATATAAATTAATAATAAAAACTTAATATACCTAAACGTAGCACTAATTTAATAGAAAATAACAAATGATAAATTAATATTAAAAATTTTAATATATCTAAATAAATTAAAACGCCATACCATGTCTGTTTTAAAGTTTGAGGGGATACTTTGATTTTCTTGACGTGATTCTCGACTCATCTTCTTCTTCTTGAACAAATAACCTTTTTTTTGTATGTTTGATAAGAATGATATTGTAGTATAAATGAATAATCTAGTTTATCATCCTATTTAGAGGGTGTTTGGTTTTGCGTTATAAACGTGATTATTAGCTTATTACGTTACAATAACGCAAATAATTGGTTTAAAGTGTTTGGATTGCATACTTTAATAAGTGATTATTTGCGTTTAGCGTTTGTCCTACCACACTTTTTCATAAGTTAAAAATTGTAGCTTATTTGCTTAATAAGTGATTATTTGGTCATTTTGCAAGTAAAAGCGCAAATCCAAACACTTTAAAAACTGATTATTTGATAATTATGATATCAAACAGCAGAAGCTAAACCAAACACTATATTTTCTGCAGCACTTTTTGTTACAACAATTATCTGATTATTAGTTTACAAAACGCTACAGCACTTTTTCAAACGCAAATCCAAACACCCTCTTATGATGAAAATTATTTTATCCAAATCTGTTTTTCAATTTATCTTATCCAACATGTTTTCAAATCTCTATCGAATTTATCAAAAAGTTTGTTAGAAAAAGATTTGATTTTATCATGATTCAATACGAATTAAGTTTTTTAGTAATTATTCATTTTATCAAAAAGTTTGTTTCAATTCATAATAATACAAATTGAATATTTTAGTAATTATCCCTTTAAAAATATGTTAATTAAATAATTAATTAATTAATTCTAGGCAAAATATTGAAAAAAGAGAAAAGTGGTTGTTCGACGTGCTAGACGAATACGTGGCTTTCCTCATCTTGACAGTCTAAGATGGTGGGCCCCAACAGCTTAGATACCGATTTTCCTATTTGCACTGTAACGGTGTGTTCCATTTGAAGGAAAGCAAATGATAGAAAGGAAAAGAAGAAAGAGGAATACCCTGAAATTGGTTTCCTTCATTTTCTTCCCAATTTTAGAAGGAAACAACGTGAGTAAGAATGAAACATATTTCCATCCTTTTCCTTCCCAACAAATATTATCGAACACAAATTTTTATAGATTTCTCCCATTTGCATTTCTTTCCTTCCTTAAGTGAAGTCCTGGAACACAACTTTACTGTTTTTTTTGTCTTTTTATCTTTTTTTTTTTTTTTGCCTCTGACATCTCATTCGGATGGACAAAATAATTTGAATTCTGTTTGTTATTTTCCCCAACTGTGGTCTATTTAAAATAGATTTGAAAATTGTCTCCTCTTTGAACTCTTACGCCTAATATAACCCTAACACAGTAACGCTCTCGTCCTCTCACGAACCCTAACATCGCTTCTCTATCTCGGTGATCCATCATCGCATCACACATCTGTGCTGCACGACGATCATCTCTCACGATTCTCTCATCGCATCACGCATCAACGCTGCACGCATCGACTCCCTTGGTGATTGCCGAGCCACGCATCAGGTATGATTCCAGAATCATCTGTTATTCTGTTAATAGGTTAATTGATTGTTGATGTTAAAACTCTCTTGGTGATTCTTTGATGATTTGTATTTCTGATTCGTGATAAATGGGTTAATCTGGTGAAGTGAAATTTATATAAAATCTTGAATTGCTCCCAACCACTTGTGTCGAATCTTGAATTCTTATTGTTGATTTGTGATGACGGCAATTGGTAAATAGCCATATGGGTTTCTTTTCCAATTTTTTTATTCCTTTTCCTTTTGGAGGAAAGTAGGAAACACTGATTATGATTCTTTTCTGAAACAACATGAGGGTGTCTTTCGGCATATAATTTGTGTGTGTGTGAGAGAGATGGAACTAGAAACCAAGGTCATAACTACACCCTAAGGACCCTATATTACCAAGCAGGCAAGCATGAATGCTTATTGAATTAAGCACACAATAAAAAAAAGATAATTAAGAATTATAATCATAGATTAAAGATGAAAATAAGAAAGAAAACAAGCACGAGCTAAAGTGAAGTAGCAATTCAGGAAAGAAACTATTATGATTATGTAAAGGAAGAGCATGGCAAAACTTCAACTCATGTGTAGTTGTGTACATGAAAGACACTGATATATAGAACGTAACTAATTGAAAAAAATACACATAAGCCATGGCCCGTGATTCCAAAATCTAAAGGATTTGATCACCTACACTAGACCAGTAATTAATAAGTAAAAGATGAACTGGGTCACTGTTTCTTGATGAGTGTGAAGTGAAATCTTGGTTGCTATCGGTTAATGTTTCTTTCATTAGTTTTGATGACATCTCTTTTCTAAGAGTCCTTTCATATTGCTTTGATGTTTAACTTTAACCGACATATGTTTATTAAGGAAGTGGCAAAAAGATGGAAGTCTTGAACAAATAAAGCAACCTCAAGTCAAGAGCTCAAATAGCTCCACAGTATCTAACATAACCATGCTCAATAAAGCGAGTCTCTCATAAACTCGGACTCAGTGGTTATATGTTTCAAGCATTATTGTATGCGAACTAGAACTTGTTAAAGCTCAAGCTTGAGTTAGTGTACTGGCCTGGCTTGCTTTTGGCTTAAAGCTTGCATTAGGGTACTGTCTAGTGTCCACCATATTGAAGGGTAGGTTTGCTAGAAATAATATTGTAATACATCTTATCTTTAATGAAATCTAATAACAAAATAGATGGTTTATATATGAGGGATGCATACTAATTACTAAAGAACTCAAGCACTGTAGTTTGCAAATCAGTTTCTTTTAAGTAAAAGTATTTCATTTCGTAGTTTAAATATATAAATAGATTAATAATCTATTAGGTAAAAGATTTTATTTAAGTAAAAAAATTTAAACATTTTAATACTAAATACCATAAAGTTGATAAATTGTATGTAATAAGCCCTGTTGTTAATAGCGACCATAGCGACCGCTATAGCGTTTAGCGTAGCGAAGCGGTATAGCACCGCTATTGCATGAATAGCGGTCCGCTATTGAATTTTTTTATTTTTTCTAAATATATATTGTATATAACTATATATATACACACATAAAAGACCTATTTACAAGAATTAGATGATCTATGATTGGCTTTTTATAGTTTTTGGACTTTATTTTAAAGTTAAAGTGTTAAATACATTAAACAGTTTAACATAACATATGTATTTTGGCTTTAATACTATTACCGCTAAACATGAAATAGCGGGCGCTATCGCTACGCTATCGCGATGTAGCATATAGGTAGCTTGTCGCTATCGTCCGCTATTCGCAATCAACAACTATGGTAATAAGACATTTTATTAATTTGGAAACCAAACAATCTTATCTAAACAGATTTTAGACTTTATTGTAACCTCTTAGCCAACAGACTTGAAAAACGTGTTTAGACATCTAAACTCTAAAAAAACAAACACATCCATAATTCCACGTTGCAAAAAGAGCCAGATCTTGATGCTTCGTTGCATAAACTTCGTCTTTGACGCGGTCTAAGATTTTGATTCTTCCATGGCGTTTTTAATCTCAATATGATTATTGACGCAGATTGAGAAATCAACTTAGGAGAATACGGAATTGATCACAATAATACTGGAATTGATAGCTAAAAACAGAGAACAGAATTACAATCATATGAGTTGATTGTTCCAGGGACTATCCCTCTCTCACAATCAAATGAGTGGAGCCTCTCTCAAAGCTAATGCTAAGAGCCTAACAATTCTAAACAATATTTCTGCACACTCACTTCCGTCCCTTCATCCTTTATTTATAGAATCGCTTACTAACTAACTACTACATATAATTCCTAATTTACCCCTTCTAGAATATACTAATGTAGATTCCTATCAATACTCCCTCCTTATGAAAGTCTTGACCTCAAGACTTGCTGAATGTGTATAACCTTCTTCCACTTCCCTCTCTCACAATCAAATGATTGGAGCCTCTCTCAAAGCTAATGCTAAGAGCCTAACAATTCTAAACAATATTTCTGCACACTCACTTCCGTCCCTTCATCCTTTATTTATAGAATCACTTACTAACTAACTGCTACATATAATTCCTAATTTACCCCTTCTAGAATATACTAATGTAGATTCCTATCAATACTCCCTCCTTATGAAAGTCTTGACCTCAAGACTTGCTGAATGTGTATAACCTTCTTCCACTTCCACTTCCCTAACCATTTTGTTACAACTCCATTTTTGTTCTTGATCAACAATCCTTTTTGCCCATATGTAGCCAACTGTTCATCATGAATGTGAACTCCTTTAAGAGCTCCAACGAGGTTGCACCCTTTAGCTGGCGTCATAAATCCACAAGAACTAAGGATGTTGTCTAGAGAAGTTGACCAATGTTGCGAACTCGGAATCCAACAAAAAATTAAAAAATTGGACAGACCACGACTTGGTTGTCCCATTCTGTTCTTTTGTTTAAAGCAGGCTCAACACCTTTACATTGTTGAGAAGCATATCCATCAACGTGTACTTCATTGAAATTATTTTCATCAAAGTCTCTTGCAGGCATTTCATCAAACACCTTGTTAGCAATAACTTCTCTTATAACTACATCTTCTTTTTCACCCACAATCTCCACACTTTCATAGTCAGATCCTAGAACAATGTGCTCCCCTTGATTGATCTCTAATTGATTGGCGACACTAAGGGGGCGTTTGGTTCGCAGATTTTTTCTTTGGGATTTGCATTTTGTCAAAGGATTTGCATTATGCAGCATTTGCATTTGTCAGGATTTTGTCAAAGAATTTGCATTATCTTATAGAAAAATTTGCTAATCTGAAAAATGCAAGGTAACTGGGATTTAAAATCCTAGGGGGAGGCTGGGATTTTAAATAACAAAGAGTGGAGGGATTTAAGAAATTCTGGGATTTTAAATTTCTACTGAAATCTGCGAACCAAACACAAGATTTTAAATGCAAATCCCAGTGAATCCCAGGAAATCCGCGAACCAAACGCACCCTGATGAGATTCTGATCATGGTGAATTCGACCAGCATCATCGCCACTACCAGGTTAGTCACTCCTACCACCTGACTCGATGAGAATCCCGAATGCTGATCCCCCACCCGAATTGCATGGCTTACCTTGTTGTACAATCCATCCCAACATAACTTTACGATATGCAACCTCTTCAATCCGATCGGCTACTAAGGATGTCAAAGTTGATTTAATCTCTGTAACATCAAATTGGAGGCGCTGAAGTTTCTCCTTGTGATGCGCCAATCTGTGTTCTAAAAAGCGCGCCTCAGGCTCAGTGAGGCTCAAAGCCCTGCGCAACACAAGCTGTTGCGAGCGCCTTCTTGTCGTTTTATTAAATTTGGCCCAGAAAAAATAAGAAGACGAGTCCCTCCTTGATTAATTGTTAAAGTAATTCAAATTTGTATTGAAGATTGTGTATATTTTCTGTATTTTGGTATTCTAGATTTTGGTATTTTACATTTTTAGTTGTTAAAGTAGCATTAATGTGATATTATATACGAATTATGATACCAAAACAAGTGCGTCTCGCGTACGTGATGCGCGCGCCTCATATCGCGCCTCACGCCTCAGGCTCTAGAACCCTTTTCGCAACGGTGCGCCTCGCGCTTTTTAAAACCAAGGTGCCAATCGAGAGAGGACAGAACGTGATTCCATGATCAGTAAATCAACACGAACATCAGAGAAGAAGAAGAGATCACGGTAGAGCAGTAAGCGGCAGGTCGGACCAATGATGCAAATTGAGAAATCAACTTAGGAGAATACGGAGTTGAATCACAATAATACTGAAATTGATAGCTAAAAACAGAGAATAGAATTACCATGAGATGAGTTGATTGTTCCAGGGACTATCCCTCTCTCACAATCAAATGATTGGAGCCTCTCTCAAAGCTAATGCTAAGAGCCTAACAATTCTAAACAATATTTTTGCACACACACTTCCTTCCCTTCATTCCTTATTTATAGAATCACTTACTAACTAACTACTACATATAATTCCTAATTTACTACTTCTAGAATATACTAATGTAGATTCCTATCAATTATATTATTGTGATTGTGTGTCTGCGTTGTTGCGTTGTTGCTTGTGATTGATTCAACAATCTATAATCTCACGGTTTTTTAGCACTCCAATCACTAATAAATTTATAAATCCTTGTTTCTGAATCGAGATCCTTGATTTTGATTTGGTAGGGTTTAATTTGTTCTACAAATGGCGCATTGCAGATCCAAATTCTTCTTCTTAGTTTATCTATCAGTTTTGCTGATTGCTAATGCGGCGTAAGTGTTGATTTCTTTTCATACTTCATCTTTTTGGCTTCTGTTCATGTAAATACATCTATGGTTATTCCTATATTATTGTTTTTGTTTTTGCTACAGGAAAAGTTATTATGATATACTTCAAGTTCCCAAGGGTGCGTCAGACGATCAGATTAAACGGTCTTATAGGAAGCTTGCCTTGAAATATCATCCTGACAAGAATCAAGGAAATGAAGAGGCTAACAAAAAGTTTGCCGAGATTAATAATGGTATATGCTTCATTTATGCGTTGTTTTTTGTGAGTTGTGTGATGTTTAGTTTGTATTCCGGTTGATGTGAGATGTAACGTTTGTTTGGGGTATTTTCAGCTTATGAAGTGTTATCTAATAGCGAGAAGAGGAGTATTTACGATCAATACGGTGAAGAAGGTCTCAAGCAACATGCTGCTGGGGGTGGAGGCGGTGGAGGAATGGATATTCAAGACATATTCAAATCGTAAGATTTTGACCTTAGGCCTCAATATATGTTTGATGTTTCTGTTTTCAATTGAATTATCTAAGATGATGCTTATAGGAACCTTGTCTGTAGTGTGCAAAATTTGCATGTGAAACAAAATTATTGTGCTTCAAACAAAATTTATTCCTAAATTAACAATTTGGTTTTTTAGGCCACTAAAATTTTTTTAGGGTAACCATTTACTGAATACACGTATAAAGTATCAAAGTTACACTGACTACAAGGGTGGTGGCCTAATGGTAAAGGGTTGGTCTTTGTTAAAATGCTTGAAGGTCCCAAGTTTGAACCTAGGAGCACAAAAAATCCGTTTGTGGCCACGGAGGTTCACCTACGATAACTCTAGGCTACCTGTGATTACCCTGGGATTAGTCGGATCGCAAAGCTAGTCGGACACTAAGGTTGATCAAAAAAAGAAAGAAAAAAGAGAAAACTTGCACAGACTTCTTGGTGTCACTGGGACTTGGTGTAGATACAACATGTAATGGTGGTTTATGGGGTTGGCATCTAGGAAATTATTTGCTTGGTCTATGCTTTCTTTCAAAAGATTGTGCATTTGTCTGGAGAACTTGGAGTATCAAAGATACATTTATATGATAGAGGATCAGCCATAGAACATGATGTGTGTTCAAAGCAGGTGATAGAACGGGATAGTTCTTAGATAGTCATTGTTGTGCCTGTGTTAATTTATTACTCGTAAATTATGAGAAAGCATAAAAGATAAATTCATCAATGGAGTATGAAGCATCTAAAGCAGAAATTCTAAATCATGAAATGCAATGTTGTAAAAGTCGCTAGGCGGTAGTCGGCCGGCCTGCTGGGGACTAGGGACTAATCGCCTAGGTGGGGAGTTGTCGGGGAGTAGTCAGATTGAAATTTTTTATAAGTAAAATTTAAAATTATAGATGCAACATATTTATAGAGAGTCAAATATAATTATTAGATGACCATAATGTTAAATATATCAAATAAGCATAAATCAAAGTTCAAAGATAGAATTTTTAATTCATTAATATTATAGTTAGACTAAATAAACCAACTTACCAACTAAGATTCAAGACTACTACCAAGTACTACACTACTAATTAAGTAATTATAAACCAAAATAGTAAATAGTAAATACCTAATACTAAAACAAAATAACAAATCATACACAAATTTAAAAAAAATTTGACCGGCTTTAACATTTTGACCGACTAGCCCCCCGCCTAGCACTTCCTAAACCTGCCTAGCACTGCCTAGACCCGCCTCCACCTAACCTACCCCGATTACAACCTAATTCCATCGCCCTAGCCCCGGCTGATTTTTACAACACTGATGAAAAAGTGAAGTGTTAATTGATATAGCGATTTGGTCACTTTTTGTTTATCAAAATACGATCTATAAGAGACAATGTGGAGTGTGGACAGTGTTATAAATTAACTGCCTTGAGAAAGAAAACTACTATCCACTTAACAGAAAATTAACCTTAAAATAGATAAATAACTGTGTATGGAAAGTTGGAAACTCCCTTCAGATGTCATGTAAAATTATAAATTGCCACATTATTGAAAGAACTAAAATAGTGCAGTAAGTCTCATGAAGTTTGGTTCATAGACCGCAGCTGTGGGTGTTTCCTCTTGTGTGCACCATCTTCTTATTAGAGCTAATAAGATTCTTGCTTTGACTGTAATATGCTTTTTGCATATCAAACCTGGTTATGATGATATTTTACCACCTCTAATTTTCCTATGTCAATAGATACTATCAATTGTAGACCCTTTATTCAATATATCTTGTGTAACGATCATCAAGGTGCTTGATGAGTTTACCTAAGCCAACAAGTGCTTGTGCCTGAAAACGGATCAGATTAAGTAAAACATTATGATACCTAGTTGTTTGCTCGGTCAGAACTAGCTACGAACTGCACTTTATTTAGCCAAAAGAGAAGCACAGAACTATAAGCACAACAGATAAAAAAGAGAATCATTATCCAACGTGATTGTTAGCAGCTTTTGTGAAGCGTTATTGGCTCCCTCATAAATGTGTCATTGCCTGCCTCGTACGAATGCGGGGAACTGCCCATAAATTTGAATAAAAAGAGTGATTCGATAGATCTACGATTTAAATATATTCGGTTATCAGTGATCAAACTAATTAAAACTAACACCCTCAGATTCTCCAGGTTCACCGTCTATAATGTGTTCACCCTCGCTATTAGAAGACCATTCCTGGAAGATAAGAAGTGGTCAAGATTCATTAGTCAGTTGCCATTCTGTTCAATAAATTGCAACAGCAAAAGGCCTTATAATATAAAACTAGGGTACACTGTACGAATACAATTGCCGTCGAAAGAGGAACCAAGAAGATGGTAGACCCGCCTTTTTCCCTTTAATTCTACAACACTGGTATCCACTTCCCAAAATCCACTACGAAACTCCGAAATTACCTTCTGTAATACTTTCAGTTGTTTGGTTTGTCCTTTACCTATGGATCATCTCAATCAAGGCCAAGGGAAGGGCAATGCCATGGACTTGATTGTAACGACAAAAAGCTTACTTGCTTCCATCATCCGCCATGCCTCCCTTTCTCCAAATACAGTGATAAGTTCCTCTTCTTCTATTTACATTAAGGGCATGCTCGCAGACCGAAGAACCTTAGACGCATACATTACGTAATATTATAGTAATCACGGCTATATTTCAATGACAACCACGTATAATACGATAGAAAAAAAGTATTTCATCGAGGCATTTGACATATTGTTAAGAGACGGTTCATACCTGCTGTCATTGTTGGAACTCCCTGGACCAATTGCTCTGTGATAAACCTCGTTTCGACAGTTGCTAGCCGTCTTTTTCTGGAGCAGGTTTTTAGAATGTTCTTCCCTTCCAAACCAATCAAAAGGGTAAAATGGGAAAGGAATCTACTTCATCATCTCAAATGTGTACCTCTTATTTTAATTGTCCCAAAAATAATTCCACTTTAAAGGGATACTTCCCATTCTAAACTAACTCTGAGCCCCCAACATAACTAACTTTCCAAAGGCGCTTGAGTATAATTAAGGGTTTTACTAATTTTTGCTTAGTATTTAAAAACTTGTTAATTCGTACATATTCCTAAAGCGTGTAATATGGTTGTGGGGAAAACTTACGTATCGATCTGGAGTAATAATAAACAAATTGCAAGCACTTGACCGTACGTGTGACTTATTCACTAGATTACCTCATACAAATGTTGTTCGCAACTTTACTATGCAAGTGGTTCATGCTAAACACAATACAGTGCATTTACAAATCACCAGTAATACGGTGGCAAGAATGGGAGCTGTATGGCTAATTATCATGTCGGAGTGTCTGCTAATCAATTCTAATGTCTTGTACTCGCCTTTACTGTTCAACAAGAGGCTCCTCATGTCGGAATTAGATACATGAAGTTTTCCTACCTTCAATGTCCCTCCATCGTATTAAACCTTAAGTTGCATCAAGTCATACAATTACATTCATCTCCTTGCGCACCTCGCTCCTCTTCTTCTTGTTCACTCTCACCACCCATAAAACCAACTGCAAACCATTCAAGTAGTCAGCACATGCACCCTAAAAGAGGTAGATGCCTGATGACGAGTTGTTCAGACGAGATTTTTTTATTCTGCACGGACAGTGTTCTCACGATTTATCGTGTAGGAATAAATCATCAATGAAAATCGCTATAATCTATGTTATACAACGGCTAAAGCAGCTGTGCATGTCTTAAATGAACGAAATTAGCATCAATCAGCAGCAACGATGCAAAAAAAAGAATTATCTATCGCCATGACAAAAATCTTCCCCGATACCTGGTACCGATGCATCCTTCATATGACATATGTACTACCTAAACGATTTTGAGTACCAAGCTCAATTAAAAAAATAGTAGGTATATGACAGGATTTACTTTCTCTGCGGAAAGGGGTTAAATAGGATTAATGTAGTAGGACACACTCTATAAAATAAGCGGAGTGAGTGGAGTGAGGGTAGGATGTGGTGTGCAAGGACAATTTGGTTAGGGATTGTTAGCTTTTCTTCGCATCATGCTTTGAGAGGCTTCTTGTCTTGGCATATGTAGGTAGGGAGATATATCCCTGTGAACCATATAATTGTATCTTCCCATTCTGTTTGAGATAATCAATCATGCATATTTCGTTTGGTCTAATCCTCTATTATTCCAAATTGATTCAATCCTCGGCTCTCTTATCTACACCAACCATATCTACCCACGAACACGAATCATTTTTTAAAATACAAACTAGTAGATTACATGAGACATGGTATCTATACGCCTAACATAAACGTCTTGGAAGAGATATTTCCTATGATTAAAAAACACTGTTAATCAACTGTTGGGTGGGAATGTCTTGATCTATTCCAATATAGGAACATCGTCATGGTTAATACGCGTCTTCTAATATTTCCCTCATTCCAGTGCATTCTTAACTCTTAAGGTATTCATTTGTGCCCTCATTTTCCCTTTCAAACACTAAAAACCTTATTTGATGCGTCCGAGCACATATACATGCCTACCTTCTCAACATAAGATGTGAATTGGGAAGTCTTTGTGGACCCAAAATCGCTTGGCCATGAATAGTAAGAAATCTACTTAACGTAAGGACATTCTTTTATTATCAACGGCTGGGAAATTTCTTGTCTGTCATCTAAACACCTATGTTAATAGTCAGAACTACCTAGATGTTTTTATGTGTTGACATTGACTTCATGTGTAAATAGATGTGAAAACGGGTTTTTACACACTTCTTGTCCAGGAATGGTGCATAACACTCAAGCAGATCGGGTTGTCTAGCGGTATCGGCTGGGTTTTCTTCTCAGGTGGGATTTTTATTGCTGTGGTCTTTATATGCTTATTCAGGTTGTCTTCAAGTCCACAGTATGCATCCTTGTTGCTGTTGTGGTCCGATTTGCCAAGCTGTGCATCAGTCTCTCGGTGATTTCTCTGTTGTGTAGACCTTCTGACCAATGGTGGGTGGCCTACTCCCCGTTCTCACCGACGCAAAGGCTTTCCTTCGGTAACACACGTTAGTTTTCTGTCCTAGTTCTGATTTTAAACTTGAGTTCCTCTGGAATCTTTGTCATGTGTTTTACAGGGGGTACGGGGTGTTCGGATCTAGCTTCTTGCAATTTAGCTTTCTTTTATTTTGCTATTTGTTGTGTAATAAAATGCTGCTTTCAGGAAAAATAATATCTGTCAGCTCTATAAAGATTAGAATGTTAGTCAGAAACAAGTAAGAAGTTTAAAAACCTCTCCAGGGATGAATATATTCAATCCCATTCTTGGACCGCGTTGGTAGCAAACCTCTCTTTAGGCCGACCAAAGACCAATGCCGGACCTTTAAAAGGGAAATACAGCTGTTCACATATTCTCTTAAACAAGTAACGATATTCGTTAACACAAGA
>JAANYP010004654.1:25479-37187 GCA_020465985.1 Centrapalus pauciflorus
CAATGGAGGGAACGATTTCTGGAATTCACCAGTTTCCATGACCTTTCTAAGGAGATGTTGAAATCCCTGAATGAGGGACCAGTTGTTTTTCTTGAAACCATTCCAGCAGTATGAAACACCCGTCCTAATCTATTTAGGACAAATACAGGAACCGTAAAGTTATTACTTCCAAAAATACGGGATAATTTAAAACTTTTCATCGATAATAATTAAGCATTCATTCAAAGTCAAATGTCAAGTCAAGCGGAATACAACATAAGTCAATATACTAATACATTACATGCCAACTATTGATCAAATAGTCTACCCGACCCAAAACATCATAAGGTGGCACTAAGGTAGATAAGTCTTCTACAAAAATCCGCAACTTTAAACATCCTTCTAGCTAATGATAATTTAGCCCATCGGGCCTTTACCTTTGTCTCCACCTGAAAAGTAATTCCCCAAACGGGGTAAGCTCACAGCCTAATGAGTAACAAGGTGAAAGCATACAGTGCATATGTGTAATAACTGAAAGTACATGTAAAAGAAGGGAGACGGGACTCCCGAGAGTCGTAAGTGGGGAACGACACCCAACCTGTGTATATCCGTAGGAGGACGACACTCCCAATCAATATTTCAAGGAGAAGACACTCCCTACAAAATCTGTTTTGCCACACGGAGTAGCATCATAGTCAGTATATACCATATCATGCATGTATGTGGAAAGGGACGACACCCCACGTATAAACATAGAAGCGAATCATATGAATCATATAAGGTTGCTTGTGAAACTTATAATAAGAGAATGAGATTAACAAGTAATTTTGATGATAGCAATTAATAAATATATGCAAAGTTATGAATTCACAACATTGTTACTCACGATGTTATTGAGGTCAAAAAAGTCCACACTAGCTCAAGACGTTTAGCCACTAATCAACTCATACACGTCACCGATTTATACTTTCACACCTGGAATCATAAAATGACAGTCTACTATCAAAATTTCTAACTTTGTTATAAGATCTAGGCTTTCTTATCTAGACCGGGGTAGTGATCACTACCAGGGTGTCATGACCATGACAGAGCCTCATATCAAGACCACTACACTGAAATGGAAAGATGTAGTCTTTTCTGCTAGGTCATGACCACTACAGAAGTTCATGGTCACTACATAAGTCATGACTACTACAAAAGGTCATGGTCACTACACAGGTCATGACCACTACAAAAGATCATGACCACTACGCATGTCGTTACCACTACACTATGTCATGATCATGACCATTGTGAATGACCACTGTCGTGACCACTACTACTAGTCATGACCACGACCAGTGTAGCTCTCCACCTTCCAGAGTGTCGAACAAATGCATTTTTTTTGACATTTTTAACTTGCAAACCAACTATTAACACTTATTAAAAGAAATATATATATACACACACAATACCAAATCAACCCCAATCATCCTTACAACATTTCAAACTTAAAACCCACACAAAAACATCAAATTCACCATTTAATTCTCTCTTTCTTTTTCTTTTTCCTCAAGAACACAAATTTAATAAAATAATCAAATCTTTGCTATAAACTTTAAATTTCCGTTTTAAATCATAAGATAACTTTACAAACAAGTTTATAAACATATTTCTAACATCATTTAACAATTTAAAGGTTTAAAATCATGTTTTGAAGATTTCACCATTAATGGTGTTTGAAGCTTTTTCAAGAAAAAGTGAAGAAGAGGAAGACAATAAACACAAAATTAGACATTCTAGATTTATGTAAACACACTTTGATGCTCAAAATCGGATTTCACACATACACCAATAATCAAATACGAATTTTAGAGAAGAATACCACTAATTGAAGCATCCTTTCAAGTTTCTAACTTGGTGTCTATGAAAGTAACTCCAGGGATATTTAAAAAGTTTGATTTTGAAGAAGATGGAGGTAGATTATAAAGATGGAGATGATATGATGATTTTTGCATAGGAAAATGAAGAATATGGCTTCTATCATTTTTAAATCTAAAAGAAAGAGGAAGCATGGGGGCAAATGCAGGGAGTGGGAAGGAGACATGCTCTGTCTGCTCCCTTTTTCCCACACTGTCAATTTCGTAAACTGTCAGTATTTGCACCCGGTATCCCAAAAAGCAAAATATTCGATATTAAAGTCATTCTTCACGATTTTTCGCGTTCTTTCCAAATATGATGACAGAATTGTCTAATTTTGATTTTTATAAATATCTTTATTTTTGGATTGAATATAAAATAGTAGAAAGGAATTTACCGAAATTTACGGGCGTTACAATCTCTACCCCGTTGACTTGATCTCGTCCTCGAGATCATCAAACTTCGAATAGATGAGGGAATTTGGACAACATCTCAGCTTTAGTCTCCCAAGTATGATTCGGTCCACGATGATGCCTCCACTTAACCAAAACCATTTCAATTTCTTTGTTGCGTAACTTGTTGTCCTTTGAGTCTAAGATCTTCTCAGGTTCCTCCACATAACGAAGTTTTTCATTTATCTGCACATATGAAGTAGGCACCATCTCTTCTCTGTGCTTTAGGCATTTGCGCAAATAACTCACGTGGAATACATCGTGTACTCCGGCTAACTCAGGTGGCAAGTCAAGTCGATACGCTTGCGCATCGATGCACTCTATAATCTTGTAAGGTCCAATAAATCGAGGACTAAGCTTGCCTCGCTTCCCAAACCACATTATGCCTTTCCAAGGCGACACTTTAAGCATAACCATACTACCCACCTCAAGCTCAACAGGTCGGTGCTTCTTGTCTGCATACTACTTTTGTCTATCTTGAGTCGCCTTCATGTTCTCTCTAACGATCTGGATCTTATCATGAGTAATTTGTAGTAGCTCCGGACCACTAATAGGTCGTTCACCAACCTCGCGCCAACACGTGGGAGTACGACAACATCGACCATATAAGGCTTCAAATGGTGCCATGCCGATAGAAGAGTGATTGAGTTATTATAGGAAAACTCAATCAATGGCAAGTGTGTATCCCAGTTACCACCAAACTCAATAATACATGCGCGCAACATATCTTCGAGCGTCTGAATCGTCCGCTCACTATGGCCATCGGTCTGAGGGTAAACGCGGTACTAAGGGTGACACGCGTACCCAATTCCTTTTGAAAACTCTGCCAGAATCGAGAGGTGAAACGAGAGTCTCGGTCGGATACAATCTTTTTAGGAACTCCATGCCTAGCAATAATCTCATCAATGAAAATATGTGCCCACAGATCCATAGAATAGTTTTCTCTAACGGGAATGAAGTGTGCACTCTTTGTGAGTCGGTAAACTAGAGTCGTGCTGCCGTAGAGTCTCGGGTAGTTTTGTCACAAAATCCATGGAAATCGCCTCCCATTTCTATTGAGGAATATCTAACTGCTGCGTACTGCCATATGGTTTCTGATGCTCTGCTTTAACTTGTTGACAAACTATGCAATTTTGGATATATTCGCCGACATCCCTTTTCAGGCCCGGCCACCAAAAATCGTCACTTAAGTCCCGATACATCTTTGTACTACCCGAATGAAAAGAAAGTCGGGAATTGTGGGCCTCAGATAAAACAATATCACGAATACCCCCTCGTTTAAGTACCTAAATACGAGCATCAAATAACATAACACATCGACTATCGGGAGAATGACGCTCAACATAGCCAACCATACGCTTAGACTTAATGTGCTCATCGGTCAAAGCTTCAGCCTGAAATCGAATAAGTTCAACCATCATAGCGGTCTTAGCGGGAACTCAGGCTGTTGCACAACATAGAATGCGAGAGTAGAACTTACGACTTAGAGCATCGGCCACCACGTTAGCTTTACCCGGGTGGTATATTATCTCACAGTCATAATCTTTGATCAATTCCAAGGCCCGTTGTGGACGCATGTTCAACTCTTTCTGATCAAAGATATAATTGAGATTCTTGTGGTCGGTAAACAACTGGCATCGGGTATCATACATATAATGCCGCCATAATTTAAAGGCAAAAACAACAGCGGCTAACTCCAAGTCGTGAGTAGGATAATTCTTTCCGTAGTCTTTACGTTGACGGGATGCATAAGCAATAACTCTACCCCGTTGCATCAAAACACATCCGAGACCGTGTAGTGATGCATCACTATAAACCACAAAATCTTCATTACCCTCAGGTAAAGAAAGAATAGGAGCTTCACTCAAATGTTTCTTTAATGCTTGAAATGCTACTTCCTGCGGCTCTCCCCAAGAGAACTTAACACTTTTCCGAGTCATGGCGGTCAAAGGAACTGCGATCTTAGAAAAATCGCAGATGAATCAACGATAATAGCCAGCAAGACCAAGAAAACTGCGGACCTCAGAGGCATTACGGGGTTGCCTCTAATTTCGGATGGCCTCAACTTTAGATTGATCAACTGAAATTCCCTTGCCACTAATTGTGTGGCCAAGGAAATGTACCTCATGTAGCCAAAATTTGCATTTTGAAAACTTGCCATATAGTTGCTCCTTTCGCAGCAACTCTAGCAACTGCCTCATGTGACACCCTTGCCACAAGAACCACCATTTACAAACACCCAGGATTTAATCACCAACATATAAATACATAATGATCTAATAACCTAATTTAAGTGCGGAAGCATTAAAATACATAATTAAAGTAGTGCAACAGTGTCAAACACCCTACGGTGCTACAAGGTACCAAATGTAAGTCTACATGCCCAATACAATTATTACAACATCCAGAATATAATATAACATTGTCCCAAAGCATGATTACCGATTATATAGTACCAAATCTTCCGAATCTTCACAAATGACCTAACTAGAGGTCCGGCGGTAGACTTCCCTTTTCCTGTAAAATAAAAAAAATAAACAACTGGGGAATAAGCGGATGCTTAGTGAATACAAAGATTACGCATTTTATAAATTTTTATGAAGCCCCAAGGGTAACACCGATGACAAACATCGTATACCCTTCTTCGTACACCAAGTACGGACCAGAGCCGCAGCCCCTTCGAGCCCAAAGCTCGGCATTAAACATACCATCTGAGACAAACGTACGATCGGGGATGACATACTGCCTACCAGAACCTCAGAGGGATCAGCTCCAGGTCATATAGCGCAGTAACATCAGAGTAATCGATGCGACCCACCGGTCCATCACTAGATGCACAACAATCGAAAGGACATGCAACAAGTATGAATGTGCATCTAAATCTACGCAAGTTAGTAGAATTCCAAACAAATCATGAAGCAACAGGTCTCAGCAGGCAAAGCTAACATAAAACAGATATAAACATGCGAAATCTAATGTACTCACAGTGGGTGCGTAAGTAAACTTTAACCAATAATTATTTCTCCTCGGGCTTTCAACCAGATCCACCAAGTACCCCACTGTGGGTTAAACAACGCCACAAGGGACCTGTTAATTTAGTTGCAACAATACCTCGAGTCAATAACCGTTTAAATCCATAAAACCAAGTTTTATAAGTTTCGCAATATTTTTCCCATTTCGGGTCCATGTCTAAATTCCAAACCACAATTAAGTTTGAACCCATCTCAAGTTTACATCTTGCCCTCTGTATAACTCTTGTCATTTTATGTGTTGTTTATGAGTTTCATTCAAAATACTCGAGTTTAGAGAGTAGGTTTCTCAATTTTAGGCATTAAACTCGAATTTCATGGGTTAAACTCGAACCCACCTTCGACTTTGAGCATAAACTCGAACCCTCATATAATAAACTCGAACCCATTCGAGTTTGTGGATAGATTCGAACCCCCCCCCCCATTCGAATTTGATGGTCAGATTCGAAATTAACATGCTAAACTCGAATATATACTCGAATCTAGTACCAAAATCGAGTTTGTTCTTGCATTTCGACTGTGTTCTTAATATTTTCGAGTTTGTTCATCATTATAACTTAAATCCTTCATTCCAAGGCCTAAAAATCAACGATATGTCATGTATGATGCCTAGTTTCCATTCTATTACACATATACTATCATATTCTTGCAAGATTTCAAGCAAAACTAGTTCTATTCATGCAATAATCGATAAACTCGAATTTCAACTTTCAAAAACCGAAATAACAAACTTAAAAGGGTCGATTCTTACCTCAATCCGTACGAAATCAGGAATCCAACTGCAGATTGTTGTAGTACTCCTCGAGATCTTTCCGATGACGTATAAATCTCGATAATCGGCCGGTCGGTTTGTGAGATATCTTAGAGAGAAGTAGAGAGAATTCTAGAGAGAGAAAATATAGAGAGAGAGTGAGACCATAGAAAATGAGAGGCTTTGGCCTTTTTATTCCCATTTTCACCATTTTACACATTTCACCCCTCAACTTCATCGGTTCCATAAAATACCGATTTATTCTTAAATTTATCATTAATAGTTTTTATAATTCATAATATTCCTTAATAATAATTCCGAGTTCAAATTTTCTTAAAATAACAACAAACTTTCTAAATATCTCAAATTCATAATAATTGCTCATAATTCAACTTAATTATAAAATATCCAACTAATATAGTTTTCGTGTTCAACAGAAAATATAAATATAGTTTTCCTGTTCAACAGGAATTCGTATCAAACGCTTCGAACAAAGAATATGGGCATTATTGGCTGCCGGCCAATCCATGCCTACGATAATATTGAATCCACCGATAACCATCTGAATCAAATCAATAGGAAAATCACGTTCCTCGAGATCACAATTTTGATAGACTTCAGTCGCAAGAACAATGAAACCATTAGCGGTCTCCACAGATACAGGCATAGATAAAGTACTAGGTGTAACATTTAGATGTCGAGCAAACACATACAATACAAATGAACGATTCACACCAGAGTCAAATAATATGCGAGCTGGTAGAGAGTTAAGGAGAAAGATACCGGTAACAACATCAGGCGTCTCACGTGCCTCATCAGCGGAGATCTGAAATGCTCTGGCCTTAGCCCTCTGGGGCTCATATTTCTTTGGTGCAGAAGTAGTCGTGGATGGCCTCTGAACTTTAGCACTGCTTCCACCCACACTCTATGTCTGGCGGGGGTAATCCATAGCCTTATGCCCCAGGGCTCCGCACTCAAAACATGCTCCTGACTTGTTCAAACAATTTGACTTATCATGTCCAACAATCCCATAGTACTGGCATGGAATCTGAGAGCTCGAACGTTGTCCATGGTGTCTTTTTTCGCACTTCTGACAATATCTAGGTCCTTGAGAAATGACGTTTGCTGGTGCAGCTGAGATCTAGGATGAGAAAATGAAGACCCAAAATTCCTAGCCGGACCTTGAAACAAACGGGATGCACTCTGTTGGAATGATTTCTTAGAAGCTGAAAAACCTGACCGCGACCCTGAAAACCCAAATGATCGGGAAGGGTAATGTTGCGGCTGTCCCTCGGTGCGTGCCCTCTTGGCTGATGGCGCTGGCATCAAAGCTGATGCTGGTCTTAGTGACTCTCTCTCTAGTCCGAGCACACAGTGATGCTTCCTCCAAAGTGAGAAACTTATGTAGAATCACAAACTCACGGATCTCCTTTCGGAGTCCGTCCACAAACCGATCTACTCTTTGTGTCTCCTCAGTGATGTACCTTTTAGCAAACTTTGACTTTTCACTGAACGAAGCCTCATATCGGGAGACTGTCATCTCGCCTTGCTCCAGAGATAGGAATTCTCGCTCAATCTGTTTAACCAAATCTACCGGACAGTTTTGCTCCTGAAACCTTTTGGTAAACTAAGCCCAAGTCATCATCCTGATCAAATCAGTGCCAGTTGCACTCTCTACATTCTTCCACCACGTGCCTGCTTGTCCTACTAGCAATCCAGCGGCATACTCGACCTGGTCGACTTCAGCTGTGTGGCTCAGCCGAAAATCTCTCTGTCGACTCGCTCGATCCACTCAAGAGCCTTGACCGGATACGGGTCGCCTTCAAACTCTATAGCTCCGCATCCCTTAAAGTATTTGAATGTAGCGTGCTCCGCACGTCTTGCTCGAGGCTCCATCACAACTCGTTCGCTACTAGTGCGATTTTGAAATCCATTATCTCCGGCACCAGACTCGGAAGCAGCAATCAAATCTCTGATCTCCTGAAAACCTCGCTGTATCTCCATACTAGTCTCAGCCATCGCGTGTCGGACATATCGGGTCATACACTTCATGATTCGGCTTTCCTGAGCAGTTATCGGGTTAGCCTCATCCTCATATTCAGTCTCGCGGGCTGAGTCAGTATTCTCGATGTCCTCGGATTGCACTATCACTTGATCATCGTTGTCTGCATTCTTGTTGACGCCACTCTGACTATCTTCTTCAGCCATGATTCTGAATTTTAGGGGTTTGATATTACGGATGGAAATGACGATTCATTGATGGATAAAAAGTTAAGATAATATTGGAGATTGCGGAACACATATACATGTATATGTATAAATCTTATCTTACCCTTACCCATCCTAAAGTCTACTTAAGATCTTATCCCATATATACATTGCCTAGGCTAATAGTGATCATGCAGTTTCTAGGTTTAAGACTAAGCACCTAAAGGCTGCTTAATTCACTTAAACCATTGCTCTAATACCATATTGAAACACCCGCCCTAATCTATTTAGGAAAAATACAGGATCCGTAAAGTTAATACTTCCAAAAATACGAGATAATTTAAAACTTTTCATCGATAATAATTAAGCATTCATTCAAAGTCAAATGTCAAGTCAAGCGGAATACAACATAAGTCAATATACTAATACATTACATGCCAACTATTGATCAAATAGTCTACCCGACCCAAAACATCATAAGGTGACACTAAGGTAGATAAGTCTTCTACAAAAATCCGCAACTTTAAGCATCCTTCTAGCTAATGATAATTTAGCCCATCGGGCCTTTACCTTTGTCTCCACCTGAAAAGTAATTCCCCAAACGGGGTAAGCTCACAGCCTAATGAGTAACAAGGTGAAAGCATACAGTGCATATGTGTAATAACTGAAAGTACATGTAAAAGAAGGGAGACGACACTCCCGAGAGTCGTAAGTGGGGAACGGCACCCAACCTGTGTATATCTGTAGGAGGACGACACTCCCAATCAGTATTTCAAGGAGACGGCACTCCCTACAAACTCTGTTTTGCCATACGGAGTAGCATCATAGTCAGTATATACCATATCATGCATGTATGTGGAAAGGGAGGACACCCCACGTATAAACATAGAAGCGAATCATATGAATCATTTAAGGTTGCTTGTGAAACTTATAATAACAGAACGAGATTAACAAGTAATTTTGGTGATAGCAATTAATAAGTATATGCAAAGTTATGAATTCACAACATCGTTACTCACGATGCTATTGAGGTCAAAAAAGTCCACACTAGCTCAAGACGTCTAGCCACTAATCAACTGATACACATCTCCGATTTATACTTTCAAACCTGGAATCATAAAATGACAGTCTACTATCAAAATTTCTAACTTTGTTATAAGATCTAGGCTTTCTTATCTAGACCGGGGTAGTGATCATTACCAGCGTGTCATGACCATGATAGAGCCTCGTATCAAGACCACTACACTGAAATGGAAAGATGTAGTCTTTTCTGCTGGGTCATGACCACTACAAAAGGTCATGGTCACTACATAAGTCATGACCACTACACAAGGTCATGGTCACTACACAGGTCATGACCACTACAAAAGATCATGACCACTACGCATGACCACTACACTATGTCATGAGCATGACCATCGCAAATGACTACTGTCGTGACCACTACATATAGTCGTGACCACTACCTCAACCCCAATCATCTTTTCAACATTTCAAACTTAAAACCCACACAAAAACATCAAATTCACCATTTAATTCTCTCTTTCTTTTTCTTTTTCCTCAAGAACACAAATTTTATAAAATAGTCAAATCTTTGCTATAAACTTTAAATTTCCGTTTTAAATCATAAGATAACTTTACAAACAAGTTTATAAACATATTTCTAAAATCATTTAACAATTTCAAGGTTTAAAATCATGTTTTGAAGATTTCACCATTAATGGTGTTTGAAGATTTTTCAAGAAAAAGTGAAGAAGAGGAAGACAATAAACACAAAATTAGACATTCTAGATGAATGTAAACACACTTTGATGCTCAAAATCGGATTTCACACATACACCAATATTCAAATACGAATATTAGAGAAGAATACCACTAATTGAAGCCTCCTTTCAAGTTGCTAACTTGGTGTCTATGAAAGTAACTCCAGGGATATATAAAAAGTTTGATTTTGAAGAAGATGGAGGTAGATTATAAAGATGGAGATGATATAATGATTTTTACATCGGGAAAATGAAGAACATGGCTTCTTTCATTTTTAAATCTAAAAGAAATTGGAAGCATGGGGGCAAATGCAGGGAGTGGGTAGGAGACATGCTCTGTCTGCTCCCTTTTTCCCACACTGTCAATTTCGTAAACTGTCAGTCTTGCATCCGATATCCCAAAAAGTGAAATATTCGATATTAAAGTCATTCTTCACGATTTTTCACGTTCTTTCCAAATATGATGATGGAATTGCCTAATTTCGATTTTTATAAATATCTTTATTTTTTATTTGAATATAAAATAGCAGAAAGGAATTTACCGAAATTTACGGGCGTTACACAGTACCAACAGGCAACCCTTTTATCTCGGAAAGAACTGTAGAGGTCACAAATCTGACTGAAGCACTAAAATGAAGAAAGCTGGGAGACAAGACTACCAGAAAGCTGTTGCTGATTTCAATCCTGAACGAGATATATATCAGTCTGACCAATACAAAAATAGCCAAATCCACCTGGGATGAGGCGTGTAAACTGATTCGTGGTTCAGACAAAGCAGCAACCAATAGAGCCAGAAACAGTCTGATGACCTTTGAAAACTTTAGAGCAAGAGAAGGAGAATTGCTGGAAAGTACATATCTAAGGTTTGTCAATCTGGTGAGTGAAATGAAAAGGAATGGAGTGACAAAATCCAATCTGGATATAAATATCAAATTCCTAAATGTGCTGAATCCTGAATGGGATAATACACAATGATCATCCAACAAACAAAAGAGATTGACGACATGAACTTCCATATGGTTTGTGAGAACCTTAAAAACTACCAAGAAGTCATTTTAAGAAAAATGTCAGGAAAGAAACAGGCAGAAAAGGTAACCGTTAATCCTCTAGCTCTCTTGGCTGACAAGAAATATATGTACAAGCTAAAGAAGGAAAACCGGGTTGTGTTGACCAGTAGTTCAGCAGATTCAGATTCAACTGATTCCTCAAGTGATTCTGAGATTGAAGAGATGAAGAAACAGATGGCCTTGCTGACAAAGGCAATTCAGAAGAAGTTTTACCGCAAGCCTATAAACAATAAGATGAGATACAAGACAGACTCAAGGAAGTATGAAAAGAAAGACAAATATGAAAAATTTGGAGAGAGCAGTGGCAAGAAGGCTGAGAAATATGAGAAAACTGATAAGACTGCCAAGAAGGATGCTGATAAAAAATGCTATAACTGTTGTAAACCAGGCCACTTTGCCAGAGACTGCAGATTTCCAGTTGTCAAGAATTCTGAATATTACACTCGGAAGGCACTGCTGGTGAAAGAAAAAGAGGCTGGGAAGGCATTGATGGCTGAAGATGACCACTAGCTCCAACTATCCGAAGATGAAGATATTCTAGACGAAGATGCCCATATCTG
>JAANYP010004655.1:0-21103 GCA_020465985.1 Centrapalus pauciflorus
ACTTGTGCAGAGTTCAGCATTTCCATCTTTTTAACAAATCCAATAATTTCTCTCGCAGCCTCTCCTTTGCTCTTCAAAAAGATCACCCATGTGTACCTGGAGAACTCATCAACCATTACAAGAGTGTATCTTCTTCCTCCTAGACTTGAGACATTAATAGGTCCAAACAAGTCCATATGGATTAAGAAGAGTGGAGTATCAATAGAGAAATTGTGTTTGGATTTAAAAGATGTTTTTATCTGCTTGCCTTTCTCACAAGCTGTGCATAATCTATCTTTGGCAAAAGTAATAGAAGGCAAACCTGTCACCAACTCTTTCTTACAGAGTTTATTGATGTTCTTGAAGTTCAGGTGTGACAGTCTTCTATGCCATAACCAGGTTAGATCAGCATTGGTTCTTGTGAGAAAACAGGTTTCAGTTGTGGGATCAGCAGAATGCATATCCACAACATATACACCTTTCTTTCGTTGAGCACACAGCACAACTTTGCCTTGGGAATCCAATATGTAACCCAGGTGCTCATCAAAGTTAACCTTGTAGCCAGCATCACACAGTTGACTTATGCTAACAAGGTTATGTTTTAGCCCAACCACATAGGCTACCCTTTTAACACTGCAGCACCAGCTTTAAGAGTTCCATATCCCTCAGTGGATCCCTGTACATTGTCACCAAAGGTGACTTTTGGCCCTTTTTCAGGCCTGAGATCACTCAGCAGTTCTTTACAACCTGTCATGTGTCCTGAGCAGCCACTGTCCAAGTACCAAACCTGGGAAGGTTGTTTTTCCTGCAGAGTGAGAAGAGAATTATTAGTTATTTTTAGGGGAACTCATCACACAGATGAGTTCTCCTACTTCATCAACACTTGTTGATGGATTTTGAATGGCCACACTAATATTCCCTATTTGAATGGTATCAGTTTGAATACCATCCTCAGTGACTATGTCATTTCCACCACTGCTTGTAACAGCTGTGAGGGAAACAGCAGAGCCAACAGGCCTCAAGTCCTCAGGTTCAGGACAATTCTTGGCCAGATGTGTCTTCTTCCCACACTTGTAGCATTTTCTCTTTTTAGTACTTTTGGAAGAAGGACCTTCAGAAACACATTCTGAGCTGTTTTTGTTGATTCTTTCAGGTTTAGCATTTTTTGTAAAATCAACAGCTTGTGTGGTAAGTTCAAAGGCAACAGCTTTGACTGTCTCTTCTTTCCTCTTTTTGGGAGGACAGATGTCAAAGACAGGAAGCTTGATTGGCTTTTGAGCTTCCACAGGTTTGGGAAACTTATTCCCAGTTGTCTCAGTTTGAGCAATGGCTTTGCCTTTGCCCCTACTGAGTTGTGATTTATGCTGCCTATCAGCATACTCACTGTGTTTGGTTTTGAAAAACTTATTTTCATTTAAAAACCAACTTACCACCATGATTTGAAAACTTATTTGAAATCACAGCAGTTTTGTTTTCAACCTGAGACTTACCCTTGTTGAAAACAGGCTGCTTACTTTTTGAAAACTTATTTTCAAAATGTTTAGCATCAAAAGGATTAACATGCTTTTTACCAACAGCTTTGGGCTCTGAACTTGTTTTGTCAACAGGCTTAGCATCCACAGCTTCAGTTTGAGCATGTTTTCCTTTCTTCTGCTTGTGTGAGCTAGCAGAGTACTTAGCAGGCTGTTTTGGAGAACAGACTCCAACATCAGCTTTTGAGCTGAGTTCACACAAGCTGTCAGTATTTTGAGGCCTGACAAACCTGTTTGTTGAAATAAGTTTACCATTCACATTTTGGATGAATGTATTTGGAAGTTCACCAAGAGTGGACAAGTCTTCTTTCAAATTACTTATTTCAACGATGGAAGCTGCTGTGTCAAGATCCCCTCCAAGATAGGCTTGGATTTGAGCAGGGATCTGTTGACTGATACAATGGCTGACTTTGTGTGCAGATTGGCACCAAGAGTCAACTATCTTTTGAAGCTTAGCATGCTTTATATCTGTTTCTCTCTTTTCTTCCAGTAAAATGGAGTTGATGTGTTTTAATTCATCAAGCTCAGTTTCCAACTTATAGAAACTGTCCAGTTTACTGGTTTTAGTTTTAAGATCAGCTTTAAGCTTAGAGATTTCAGATAATAAAGCATCATGCTTCTCAACAGCAGCTTTCAGATCAACAAGCATGTATTAAAACATTTTAACTTTTTCTTCAGAACTGTAAGCCATAAAATTTTGTACCTTATACATCATTGTAGGATTCCAGTTCTCCAAGCTGCTGAAGGCTTCAGCTTCAGCCATGTCCTGTTTGAAACTGCTTGTTGATGGAACATCAGAGTTGGCCATCAGACACTGATTATCTTCTTCATCAGATGATGAATCAGATTCCTCCCAGTCACATGTCTCAGCCATGAGTCCCTTCTGGCGATTAGAAGACACAGAGTTTTCCAATTTCCTCAGCTTAGCCATGGCCATAAGGTACTTAACCCTATAGCCATCATCCCTGTTAGTCTTGATAGGTTTGGATGACTTACCAACAGCTTTTGACACACAGTCAGCAGCTATATGGCCAGTTTTGCCACACTTGAAGCACTCAGCCTTGGATTTGTCAAATGCTTTCTTTTTGCCAGCACTTGCACTTCCTTGTAGCATACTTCTTCAAAATCTTCTCTTGCTGAACTTTTTGACAAGCATAGCTATCATTTGCTCATCATCTTGTTCAGTAAGATCTGCAGCCTCTTCTTCTTCAGACACCTCCTCCGTATCATCATCCTGTTGATCAGGTTGAGTGAACACATCACTCACCTGATTAACAGACTGTCTCACATTAGCCACAAAGGCTGTACCTCTTCTGGACATTTCCAAGGCATTCCTCTTTTGCTGCCTTGATTGTTCATCATTCAGTAAGGATCCATACAGATTGACCAGATCCATACTTCTGATAGTACCTGAGTTTCTTAGGATGATTGAGAAATAGTTCCACTCCTCAGGTAAAATGTCCAGAAACTTGTTCACCAAAGTAAGACTGTCCTTGGTGATCCCAACAGCTTTGAGATCATTCACCAGAGCAGTGAACCTGGTGTAGGTTTCTGTGAGAGACTCCTTTGGTTTGGCAAAGAAGAGTTCATACTGTCTAACAAGATTGTTAATCCTGTTGTCCAGTGTGATTGTGGGTCCAGCATAGACGGTACACAGAGTATCCCACATCTCCTTTGCAGTCTTCATCTTCTCAACCTGCTTGAACACATCATCAGGAAGAGAAATGACCAGGTTGTTTCTGGCCTTTGCATCCAGAGCTACCATTCTCTTGTCTTCATCAGACCATTGAGCTTTTGCTTTCTCAAAGGTCCTGATTTCAGGAGCAGCTCCTTCAACCGCTGGAGTTATTGTAGTAACAGAGGTTGGCACATAGGGACCCTCCATCACTATCTCTGGCAGTTGTACATCCAGATTCTCTAAATAGAGCATCATTCTGCACTTCCAACCAGAGAAGTTTTGATGATTAAATTTTGGAGGCTTGCCCATAGAGCCATTGTCATAGTAAGAAGAGTTTGCAGCACTGTTGTCCATGGAAACTTGGGATTATGAGAGATCTAGAATGACACACACTCTAAACCTGGCTCTGATACCAGTTGTAGGTCCCGAAAGGTTCCCAAAGTATATAGTAATAAACTATAGAGGGGGGGTGAATACAGTATTTAAAAACTACACACTCTTTTTCTCAATGTTTGTATGTATTATCAACAAATGTTAATTACAAACAAACTTGACTGCGGAATTGTTCAAGCTGAGATGACAGAATACAACAGTATGGTTTCTAGTCTAAGACACACTCAAACTAGATTACAATGAACACACTCACTAAGATGCACTCACTGTATTTTACAAGACTTTAAGGAACAGCTTTGGTAAACAGCTTAGACACACAGAAGCTTGTTTACAGAAGATTTGCATGCATGAATATCACACTTGCACGTTCACTCTTGGTTTAAGCACTTAGCTTTCTTCACATTCTTTCTGACCTTAGAAGCTTCCTTTTATACTCACTTAGAGGATCTAAGAGAAACATCTTCATTGGGCAGAATGAAAAAGGAGAAGTCTTGTTTGAAAAGACAATATAACTTTTCTGCACTTTTCTGAAAAGCAGACTTGCCTTCTCTTGTGCAGAACTTTTGTCTTTTTACTTTCTACTGTTGCATTGCCTTTAACCATTTTAGGAATGTCAACTTTGCGTCTTTCTTCCTTGTAAAGGCCTATTTTGATATAAGAAAAAGGTCTGTCACCCTTTTTCAAATATCCGTTTGTCTTCATGTAACAGAACAGCTTGGGCAGGCTGAGCGGTTCTGCTTTCCACTTTGTCTTCAACTGTGTAAACTGATCTGGTAGTTAAAAACAATACATGATGACTTGGAAACAAATTCCATAAAGTGTTTAGCCTGTTCACAAAGAACAGGTTCTGTTCACAAAGAACAGAACACTTTAAAAATGCCCAAGCTGCTCAACAGTGTAGAGCAGCGTAGACAGTTTATGTCCAGCCTGATCAGCAGACTGATCAGCTTGGACAAACTGTCTTGGTTGCAACACATGCAACGTATAGAACAGCTTTAGACTGATATTGCAAATCATTTTCAGGTTTTAATAAGGCATATAACAGGCCTTAAATTCAACCTTCAAATGTATCAACAGGTTTGATTATAAAATCTCCCCCTCAGATGTAGAGCATGTTTGACTGAGGCCTTTTTGTGCCTAACATCCGCAAATAGTTGTCTTCCTTTGGAACTTTACCAATTTAATCAGGTTTTTCTCTGCATAGTCACGAATAAAATGATGACGTATATCAATGTGCTTAGTTTTACCGTGCTTTACCGGATTATTGGTTATTGATATTGTGGATTGGTTGTCTATCCTAATAGGAGTATGAGTATAAGTCAAACCGTAATCCCGTAATTGCTGTTGGATCCATAGATACTGTGAAATAAGTCAAACCGTAATCCCGTAATTGCTGTTGGATCCATAGATACTGTGAAAAACAGCTACCCGCAGCCACATATTCGGCTTCCGATGTGGATACGACTACCGAAGTCTGTTCCTTGCATTGCGAGGACATCAGTCTCCCTCCTAAGAACTAACAACCTCCGGTTGTTGAATTTCTGTTCAAGCTGCACCCTCCGTAGTCCGAGTCTGTGTAAGCTTCCATATCGAGATCTCCATCAGCATGATACCAAAGACCTAACTTTGGTTTTGACTTTGGGTATCTCAGAATCTGCTACACAGCTTTCATATGCATCTTTATAAGGTTGGCTTGAATCCTGGCACATAAAAAATAAGCAAACATAATGTCAGGTTTGGAAGTAGTTAGATACATAAGTGACCCTCTCATGGCCCGACATAACGTCGGATCGACATCAGTATCACTATCGATACCCGGTCCTAGATTGTGATTGACTTGAATTGGAGTGATGAAATGTGTTGTGAGATTTGTTCTTTCCATCCCGAAGCGCTCTAGTTTCTCATAGACATACTTCATTTGATGAATGAACATACACTCCTTTCGTTGGTCAAATTGTAACCCTAGAAAAAAACTCAGCTCCCCCATCGCACTCATCTTGAGCTTTGATTTCATGACCTTCTCAAAGTCCTTGCACAGATGTTCATCAGACGACCTAAAGATTATGTCGTCCACATAGACTTGTACGAGCAGAAAATCATTCTCTTTCCACTTAATGAATAGTGTACTATTTGTACGCCCTCTCTCGAATCCATTTTCCAAGAGATGAGTACATAGTGTCTCGTACGAAGCCTGGGTGCCTGATGTAACCCATACAGAGCCTTATCCAATTTATATACTCTGTCCGGATACTTAGGATCTGTAAACCCTGGCGGTTGCTCGACATACACCAGTTCCTTCACTTTCCCGTACAAGAAGGCACTCTTGACGTCTAGTTGATAAAACTTTAAAGCCTGTGAAGGATGCAATTGTGAGAACCAATCAGATAGCTTCAAGACTTGCTACTGGTGCAAACACTTTATCATAGTCTATACCTTCTTCTTGGTTGAAGCCCTTGACTACGAGTCTTTTCTTGTTTCGAGTAACAGTGCCTCGATCATCTTATTTTACACTTAAAGACCCATTTGGTCCGTACTGCAACTTCTCCACGAGGCAAAGGCATTAACTCCCAGACTTGCAGTTTCATGAACTGTGATATTTCCTCCTGCATTGCTTCAACCCAAGAATTGTCTTTAGAGCCATTTGTACATTCTTGAGCTCAACTTGAGAAATGAAACATGAGTACAAACAAGTGTAGAATGCTTCGGAGTCTTTGATCATCGATAACAGCCCTGTGTCAATATTCACCTTACTCCGAGTTCGCACTCCTGCGTGTGCATTCCCAATAATGTCCTCAAGTGGGTGATCCTTATGCACTTTCGACGTTTCAATTGCGTCGACCTAAAGATTGTCGCCCATATTAGATCCTATTTCTCCCAATATTGGTGTGACTTCAGATTGAACTTCCTCCTCTTGATCATTTTCTTCTGAGGTTGGACTGTTTATCTTATTCACATCAATAGGATATGAAGGTTCTTCAGTTGCTGGGGACTCTTCTTCTGACTATAGTTCTTCTTCAGTTGTTGTAGGAATGCTCGAATTAAAAAGACTCTACCCTCTTCATCAAGATTCAGAGTTGAGAAGTCATTCTCCAAATTTGTTGCATCACAACTGAAAGGAATGTTAAATGATTTAAATAAAGTGTCGTAATCAAATAACCATTCTGGACCTATTTGGTGCTCTTGTGTATAACTGGTAACTTCGATGTTAAACACGATTTCTACAGTACAATTGGTTTTGTTAAAAACTCTCTTCTTTGGTGAATTTGGTAAATAACTTAGGAAGTATCCTTCGTCAGCCTTTTCACCAAACTTAGGTTGATGTTTAGTTTTTAACAAAGTACACGGCACCCCAAATGGCTCAAAACCAGTTAAATTTGGTGGACATTTATTTAAAATCTCGTAATAGGTTTTGTTCAGAGATTTGAGAGTAAGGACTCTGTTTAAAACATGACTAGCGGTATTTACAGCTTCCCCCCTAAACATTGTGGGAAGCTTTGAATCCGAAAGCATAGTCCTTGCTACATCAATCAGTGTCCTGTTCTTTCGTTCTGCCACTCCATTATGTTGTGGCTCATATGGTGCACTAAACTGATGCACTATGCCTTTAGGTAGGCAATATACATCCATTACTGCATTCTTGAACTGACTTCCGTTATCACTTCGAATACACTTCACCGTTTTTCCATAGACGTTGCCTATTTGGTCTAAAAACCCAATCAGTGTGTCTGCTGTTTCGTCCTTTGTACCTAGAAAGAAAACCCAAGAAAATCATGAGTAATCATCAGTGATAACTAAACAATACAAACTTCTACATATAATCTTTTTGTTGATTGGACCAAAAAGATCCATATGCAGTAGATCAAAAGTGGATGTGTTTAAGTTTTGAGTCTTAGACTTGTGCACCTTCATGTGTTGTTTCCCTTTCTTGCAAGGCAAGCACTTGTCTTCAAATTGAAGCTCTTCATTGGTACACCTTGCACATGTGATGAAGTTCATCTTCCTTAAGTTCAGGTGAGCCATTCGTCTGTGCGACAGCAAGGATTCTGATTCTAAAGCTTTGGATAATAAACATGTAGATCTCGTCGAGAACTCTGCTATGGACATATACAGATTATTCTTCCTTGGAGCCCTCATCATTATCCACTCTTCAGAAATCTTAAATCCAGGCTTTAGCACTAGTGCTTCCTTTTCAGTAAAGTGTACTGAATGTTGTCTATCACAGATTTGAGAGACACGAATGAGATTATGATCAAGCTTCTCTACATAGTAGACTTGCTCGAGAGTGATTTTCCCATTAGTGACCATTCCTAATCCAGTGATATCGCCTCCTTTATTCCCAACCAAAGATACAAATCCTTTATTCCCGCTGTTGAAGTCTGTCAGTAGACTTCTCTCCCCTGTCATGTGTCGAGAGCAACCACTATCCACATACCATTTGTTGGTTGGACTCGTAGCTGATTCCTGCACATGAAACAAAACAAGTTAGTTATCAAGGGGAACCCAAGCCATGACTGACTTGGTAATACCTTTCTCATCCACAAACGTGAATTCTTTTAAATACCCATCTCTCCTTTCAGGTGACTTGGGCTTTTGGTCAAGAACAGGTTGTGAATTAGAGTGCTTAGCATCTACTCTATGCCTTTGGATTGGCCTTTGCTATTCAGCTCTAGAATAATTTATGTTATAGTACATCTCATTGTGATAATTCTAGGCTCTATTTGGTGTCTGATGTCTATTACGAGTGTGAGACCTAACTGGAGTGTGACTCTATTAGATATTAAATTTCGATCTTGTGGAATTTATTTTGTAATAATTAATTAGCTTTATTTCCATGTAATTTATTTTCTTGTCTTTCAATTTACTTGTAATTCTATTTGGACTTAGAAGTTAAGGGGCTTGATTGTAATACATTGAAAGTTGATTAAATTGATGTAAGGAAAACCCCACCTAGGGTTTCCCACACACACACACGGATATTTTAAGAAATTGCAGCCGCCACTTTTTAAAATTCTCTCTGACATTGTTCTTAAATATTCCTTACAATCATTGAGTATAATTATTCTTTTTAATCTGGATATTGCTGAAATCATATTCACGTGTGCTGATTATTGCTGGGAAATCATTATAACAATTGGTATCAGAGCCAAACCGGTGGATTTAAACTGATTGTGGATTCATCCTCTCGTGTTCTTCGTGTTCATCATCAAAAACCCTCAGTTTGATCTTAAATATTCTGTTTTTCGTGTTATTTCATGTTATAATCGTCTATTCTTAATTCTGTATTGATTTAGAGTCATTTAAGTTCAATCTTTACATGTTTTAATCATTTATTTACTGAAAATCACCTTTGGATATTTGGGTTTTTGATTCGGTTTTGGTTCAATATTTCAAGATTTTAAAATGTTTTGGTTAGTTGTAATTCACAAAAAGTGTTTAAAACATTAATCCAAACGTTTTTAAATTATTCTTAGGCTGAAAACTACATTTTAATACCTTCTGAAAAATCTAGAATTATTCTAACTGCTAAAATTCGGACCTATTCGGATCAAAATTCGGACCAACTCGGATCACAATTCGGATCAAACTTTGGCCTTCTTTTGACCAAAAATTTAACAAATCTTGGACCAAATTTCAGACTCGCCCGAAATCTGGATCATCTGAAATATAGTTAAATTATTTTTAAGAGCTTAAAATTACTAGTGCTTAATTTTTAACATTTTTGAAACCCAACTCGGACCATCAGAACTTCGGATCATCAACCGATTTCGGCTAATCAGCGTTGAAATTTTTCTATGTTCCCATCCGAGATTATACTGTTCATCCGAACTTCGATCCATCCAAATTTCAATCCATCTAACTTCGTTCCACCAGAGTTCAGTCCATCAGATTTTCACTGTTCATCCAAATTTCATACCATCCAACTTTCTTTGTTCATCCGAATTTCGTATCATCCGAAGAACTGTTCATCCGAGTTCTGATAATCCGAATTTCAGTTTCCACCTTCAAAAGATCTTCATTTTCTTTAATCAGCACTATTCATCATGTCCCGGGAGACCCTTGTTCTTGGATCTGAGAACAGACCACCTGTTCTCAATCCTAATAAATACAAACAATGGAAATCAAGATTCCTGAAATTCATTGGTATGCAGCAAAATGGGAATCTTTTGATATAATCTATCACTGAAGGCCCTGCTATCTATTATCAGGAAATCCCTGCCAGGCCCGAAGCTGATCCACCTATTCTAGAATCCAAAACAGTTCGTGAAGCCGCTAATGAAGCCGAAAGGGAGAGACAAGATGCCGACAGAAGGGCAGAATACCTCATCTGTCAAGCTCTTCCCACCGAAATACTTGTTGGAGTTGACAGCAAGATGTCAGCCATAGAGATATGGGATGAACTAGAAGTTCAAATGCTAGGGGCAGATCTAGATGACAGAGCAAAGATCGAGGAAGGAAAGGCATCTGAGTTTCGTGCCAAAGATGGATGAGTCTTTACATGGTACATTCACGAGGTTCTGTGCAGTTTTGAATGAGTTGAACAAACTGCACATGAAGAAGGATAAGGATGACATAAACATCCAATTCTTTGCTTCCCTGGCCCCAGAATGGAAAGTTGTATGCCGAGCCACAAGACGAGTTTTCGACATTCCTAATGTCTCAATAAATGTTGTATTGAAGAAACTCAAGAAATATCAAGGGGATGTGGATCAACAAAAGCAAATGGCAAACACGTTGGCATCCCTGTTGCTATCAGCCAACTCGGGCATCAAACCTGCTCATTCTTTGGCACTTCTCTCTAGCAAGATACTCTCTCCAGCACTCCAATCCAACTCCTCTGCTGCACCTTACTATGCTCAAGGTTCATAATCCTCTCAGTGCAGATATGTGTCACCATCGCATGAACCATGCGATGAAGAAGAGGCAACCATTCAAGAAAAGATAGCCTTGTGGTCAAATCGTCTTCAACAAATATGTTTTTCTAACAAGACAAACAATCAGCTTCGTTATGATACAGGCCCGCGGAGGTGTACTGGCGATAGGATGGATGACAGACGTGATGATCAGAGGGATGATTGGAGGAGAGATGATAGAGATGATTGGAGATATGATGAACGGCGCGATTATCGAGATGATCGCCTTTCTGATAGGCGTGACGATAGATGTGACAATAGGAGAGATAACAATCATCAGGATAATAGACGAGATGAGAGACGAAACTATCGAAGGGATTATGATCATCGTGATAATCGAAGGGATGCTGTAACATCCTAAAATTTTAATATCATAATTTGAGAATATTTAGTTAGATTTAGTATTGAATATAATTAAGTTGATTTATGAAAAAGGATTATGTATCTGGATATTTAAAAGTTGGTTGCTATTTTAAGAAATTAAGAATTGAGAATTTCAACTTTTAGTTATTAAGTATGATTATTAAAATGTTAGTGATGATGAAAATTATGATGAAACTCAGTATTTAATGGAACCAGATAAATTGAGGGACTAAATGTGCCAAAGTTGGAAGATGGGAATAAAAGGTCCAAGTCTTTCATTTTGAATGAAAATCAACCTCTCTCTACTTTCTCTCTCTATCAAGCTCTCTATATCTCTCTAAAATTATGTTGAAAATCGATAACGTGAAGACAAATTCGTGGATTAAATCTGAATATTATCAAGAATCAAAAAGGTTTTAAGGTAAGATCATAGTTTCAAGTTTGAAGCTTTATTTTGAGAGAAAAGATGTAAAATTCGGATTTTGAATCTGATGGATTGTTGTTGCATGTATTAAATTTTAGTTGATAAACATCAATTGAAGGTTGTAGAAGCTACAGAAACAAGAATCGTTGGTTGAATCATCCAGAAAGGTAAGAAATGTTGATTTTTAAGAGTTTTTGTGTTCTTGAGGGTTTTCCTCATTTTTGGTCCAATCTGGACGAATTTGAGTGTTTATGATATGGAAAATGGACTAGAAACATTCAATATATGTTTATATAACATTACTATGGATTGCATGTGGTTAGAAATTAGTTTTGGAAATTTTTGAGTAAAATCCGTAAGTTGCGACCTGCAAATCTGCATGTGAACTCGGCGAGTTCAGGGGGAACTCGGCGAGTTCTCAAGAACATATGAACAAATCTTCAAAAATTCATAAGTGATTGGATCCGGATTCGGTTGGGACCTGAATTCGGATGAAACCCGAAACTTAGATGGAACCGAACTCGAATAAGAACCAAACTCGGATGGACCCGAATTCGGATGGGTCCGAAATTCAGTGGAGGGTCCGAAATTCGGACAGGAACTCGGCGAGTTCCCTAAGCCTACTCGGCGAGTTCTTTGTAATTTTTGGGTAATTTGGATGGGTTTAAAAGGACCCGAATTTATGGACAATTAAACACACTTTTGAGATAACTTTTGTAACACATTAAGGTAAATAAAGGAGGGCTAATTGAGAATAATAACACCTCGAGTGATGAGATTTAAATGTGAGTTTCGGATGACGGATCCGAATGTTGTAACACTTTTAAATTGTACAACTTGATGTACATTTGTTGAGAAACATGTGTATGATATGATTTTATTATGGAAATGTGACAGGTCCCTTGTGGTGTTGTTTAACCCACAGTGGGGTACTTTTGAGTCCGGTTGAAATTCCGAAGAGAAATAAGATAACTTGAAGCTTAAAGAACGCACCCACTGTGAGTACCTTTGATTTTAAACATGTCTGCATCTGCTTTATGTTTGCTATTGCCTGCTGAGGCATGTTGTTTCACTTTCGTTTGGCACTCTACTAACTTGCGTATATGTTGATGCACATTCATACTTATTGCATGTCCGTTCATTTGTTGTGCATCTTATCGATGGACCTGAGGGTCGCATATGTACTCTGATGTTACTGTGCTATATGACCAAGAGTTTGACACCTCTGTGGTCAGGACAGACAGTAGGTCATCCCCGATGTTATGTCTGCCTCAGATGGTTGGTTTTCTTATGCCAAGCGTCATCTCGAAGGAGTTGCGGCTCGGGTTTGCGTACTTGGAGTACGTGTGGAGTATACGGTATGCGGTACCGCGGTTACTCCTTAGGGGCATCATAAGGATTTGCAGAATGTGTAAAATCATTTGGTATTCACTAAGCATTCTCTTATCCCTCAGTTGTTGACTTTTTACAGGAAAAAGGGAAATCTGTTGCGGGACCTTCTAGCTAGGTCATCCGTTGAAATATTGGAAGATTTCTACTGATTTACTTGGTATTTGGTTTATGGAATTACTGTTGTAATAAATTTGGGGATGATGTAATACTTTTGAGTTTGTAGACTTAGATGTGTAACCTATGTAGCACCGTAGGGTGTTGGACACAAATTTGTTTTATCTTATTTTGTACTTTATGCTTCCGTACTTTAATTAACCTATCAGATCATTATGTAATTGTTTGTTGGTGATTAATCCTGGGTGTATTGTAATTGTGGTTAAATGTGGCAAGGGTGTCACAGCGAATGGTATAAGAGCAGTAGTTTGAGATTCAAGTGTCCGTGAGGTCTTGGTCTCAAACATTAAGTGATGATATGTAGTGATTGTAAGTAATGATCTGAACTAAGATAGGATATGATCTAGTGCTTTTAGGAAAGTGACTTTCATACGGGACAACATGTGTTGTAGTTAACAATGTGATGGGATCACTAAATGATTTATATGTTTTATATTTCAGAACATGTCTGGAGGAGGAATGACGCCACGAGAAACTAGGGAAATGATACTATCAATGATGGCAGAACATAAACAGAATGATTCAAGATCAATTTCGGGCACGACATGAGGCCAAAGTTAAAAGAAAAGAAGACAAGAGAAAAGAAAAGAAAAGATGGAACATGAAAGTAATTATGTTGTGGATGACGTAAACCTTAGGAATAAAGCGAAAACGTAAAGACAAGGGCAAGGAAAAGATTGAGTATGAAACCAGAATTAATGAGAATTACATGAACTATATAATTAAATCATTCAAAAACTGGCAACCACCAACATTCTCTGGATCTCTGAGAATTGAGGAATCAGAAATGTGGATTACAATTATGGTACAAATTTTTACGGAAATGAATTGTAAGGATGAGTACAAGGTATGTTTGGCTAAGGATCAATTGATTGGACAAGCCAAGAAATGGTGGAACTGTTGGGAAAAAAGAATTGGGATCAGAGTTGATTACTTCCTTTAGTTGGGAACAATTCAAGTTGTTGTTTAGTAGGCAATATGGTGGGCCTAATGTTGTACCTCGTGTTGAACATGAAGAAAAAGCTATTGGAAAGATTTCGAAGTCTAGAGGAGATGAACTAAATGGACCGTATTTGAGGTCAAGAACAAATAAACGTGATAGATGTAAAAGATGTCGACATTGTAACCAATTTGGACATAAGGCTGACAAATGTCCGAGGAAGGCTGATGCTTGTTATAATTGTGGAAAAGTGGGTCATTTTAGCAGAACTTGCAAATTTCGAACAAAGAAATAACATGTACTAATATTAGATGATGAAATTATGAACGAAAGGTTCAACAAAGGAGATAGTTGAGACTATTGTTAAAACTTTGTACCTTAAATTACGGAATTAGAAGAGATACTTTAAGATTATATATGTAATATTTCATTGAAGTTTTATGATTCTGAAGTTAACCTGAACCTGAGTGATATGAAGTTTTATTACTAACATAAGTATAATTATGTTCGTGATTGTGGACACTTGAACATATAAGTAGGTGTTAGATGAATAGCCAAGATGGTTGAAGCTTCGAATTGGACAAGATGCAATAGATATCATGGAATTTATTAACGAGTTTAGAAGTTGTAATAAAGATTAAGTTTGACCATAATGGGTTAAAGAATTGGAAATTAATTATATTAATACCATGTATGGCATGTTCGAGGAATTGATGATAATTAGTTATGGTTATCATAAAGCAAATAGCATCAACTTTTATTAAGGAAAATGGTAAGGTACACTGTGTTGATATATTGACTTAAAAAGTTTGTGGTCAAGAACAACAGGATACGAATTGTTCATGAGAATTTTGATGAAGTTGGAATCAAAGAGACTGATTCAATGTTGGTATATATATATATATGAATATTATATGAGGAAAACAAATCTAGAAGTTATGGAGAAAGCATACGAGGGTATGATAATACATGGAAGATACATATTAATTTTAAAAGAGAAATTGAAATATACAATGCGAAGTGTAAAGTAAGAAATGTATGTGAAGTATAATTGATCGGAAGGGGGATATAATACTTAATGAAATGGTGATTTGATCAAACACAAAAGTTTAAAGAGACTTTGGACACTAATAAATATGCTTATAAAGCAAGGAAAAAGCCTAGTGCTACGATTCAGAATCTAAGGAAGATTCAGAGGTGATCATGACTTCTGTTTGACTCTGGTGCCGATCAATTATTTGTACCTACTGCTTCTGCTTAACAAATGTTAATGATGTGGCTAAGTTGTCCGTTGTGATTAAGGTTGAAACTGCTAAATAACACCATAGTTAAAGTAGATCGTGTGTATCCCGAATGTACTATAGGAATTGAAGAGGTAGTCTTCAATCTTGACTTGATTCCAATAGAGATTGGTGATTTGATACGATAATTGGAATAAACTGGTTGATCGAGAATAGGATCCATGTAAATACAATAAAGGAAATGATAATGACAGTTACACCGGAAGGATGAGACGATCCGTATATATGGGAATGGAGAAGCGGGGATCAATGTCTATTGATGATTGTTAGGTCCCTAAAGCTGATTGCTTAGGGTCGTGAGTCTTGTATGGTATATGCTATTGATACCAAGACTGAAGAGAAAATTATGGCCGATGCGCCTGTTGTCCCAAATGTTTCCATATGTGTTTCTGGAAGACTTGTCTGGTGTGGCACCTGAAAGACAAGTGAAATTCTGTGTTGACTTGATCCCTGGAGCTTCTCCCAAAAGTTTGTTATTCATACTGTCTTGTATCTACTGAATGTGTATAGATTAAAGTGATTTGAACAAATTGACTATAATAAATAAATATCCGCTACCGGGAAATGATGATCATTCAATTAGCTACATGAGAGCTAATTATTTTTCTAAGATTGATCTACGAATGGGATATGATTAGTTGAGGACCGAAGAGGGAATGTACTGAAATTGGCTTTCAGGAATATTTATGAGCACTACGAGTCTCTGGTCACGACATTTTGATTGATTAACACCCCAGCTGTTTTATGGACATTATGAATAGGGATTTGTATAACAATGTTGGAGGAATCGGTAATTGTAATTATCGATGATATTTTGGTGTAAGTGTAAAGTTGAATATGTCAAATCGTGAGTTTTGATTACAATGGGTTATATTTTGTAGTATGTGATTTCTGGAGTTGAGATCTCGGAGGATTCCGCTAAAAGTTTAGCGATTGAGAATTTGGAAGTTGTCTTGCAGTATTACAGATTTAAGAAATTTTCTACAATTGATAAATTGTAGACAGGCTGATTTAAATGGGTATGTATATACCAACTCGAGAAAGTTATTATTTGAAAGACTTGCACAAATTTGCGTGAGTAAGGTTATTATTTTTATGGTGCTCTAAAGTCGATTATGTTTGATTGGAAGAGTCGGTTCATTTTCAACTCTTGGTTTACTTTACAAGTGGGATTAGGCACACATATAGCTATGAGTACAGTTTATCGACCCCCGACAGATGGTCAAAATGAATGGACTATTTTCACATTGGAATACATGATGAGATCATGTATTTTGGATTTAAGTACCAACTGAAAAGATCAATTACTTTGATGGAATTATTGTATAACATTGGTTATCATGTTTAAAAAAAAATATCAAGAGAACACCGTGTAAAGTTTTGTAAGGGAGGAAATGTAGAACCTCTACATGTTGGAAAGAAATTGAAAGGACTCTGATTGCTGAGTCTGTGATATGAAAAGAAGAGTTATAATGATGAGACACCTAAATCAATCAACTTTGAGGTAAATGATGGAGCATATTTCTTCATATCACCGATGAGGTGTGTTGGCTCATTTAGAATAACAGAAAAGTTAGGAATCTGTTATCTCATTGGGAATTACATAAGGAAATATCGAAATAAAACTTGGTGTTTCATGTGGAAAGCTTTATGAAATCTTCACAACTGGTAATGAAGACTAGGTTGATTATACTGAATTAGAAATACAAGAAAGGGTAGTATATGTTGAAAAGTCGGAATATATTATGGATATGAAAGTAAAGAAGTTAAGAAACAAAGAAATTAAAATGGTACTGATACGTTGGAAGTATCACAAAAAAAAGATAGATCACATTTGAGAGACAAAAGCCGATACGACGAATAAGTATAAGTACGTTTGAATTCAAATAACTTCGAGGACGAAGTTTGAGCATGGTGGAGCCCATGTTGTAACATCCTAAAATTTTAATATCATAATTTGAGGATATTTAGTTAGATTTAGTAATGAATATAATTAAGTTGATTTATGAAAAAGGATTATGTATCTGGATATTTAAAAGTTGGTTGTTATTTTAAGAAATTAAGAATTGAGAATTTCAACTTTTAGTTATTAAGTATGATTATTAAAATGTTAGTGATGATGAAAATTATGATGAAACTCAGTATTTAATGGAACCGGATAAATTGAGGGACTAAATGTGGCAAAGTTGGAAGATGGGAATAAAAGGTCCAAGTCTTTCATTTTGAATGAAAATCAACCTCTCTCTACTTTCTCTCTCTATCAAGCTCTCTATATCTCTCTAAAATTCTGTTGAAAATCGATTACGTGAAGACAAATTCGTGGATTAAATCTGAATATTATCAAGAATCAAAAAGGTTTTAAGGTAAGATCATAGTTTCAAGTTTGAAGCTTTATTTTGAGAGAAAAGATGTAAAATTCGGATTTTGAATCTGATGGATTGTTGTTGCATGTATAAAATTTTAGTTGATAAACATCAATTAAAGGTTGTAGAAGCTACAGAAACAAGAATCGTTGGTTGAATCATCCAGAAAGGTAAGAAATGTTGATTTTTAAGAGTTTTTGTGTTCTTGATGGTTTTCCTCATTTTTGGTCCAATCTGGACGAATTTGAGTGTTTATGATATGGAAAATGGACTAGAAACATTCAATATCTGTTTATATAACATTACTATGGATTGCATGTGGTTAGAAATTAGTTTTGGAAATTTTTGAGTAAAATCCGTAAGTTGCGACCTGCAAATCTGCATGTGAACTCGGCGAGTTCAGGGGGAACTCGGCGAGTTCTCAAGAACATATGAACAAATCTTCAAAAATTCATAAGTGATTGGATCCGGATTCGGTTGGGACCTGAATTCGGATGAAACCCGAAACTTAGATGGAACCGAACTCGAATAAGAACCAAACTCGGATGGACCCGAATTCGGATGGGTCCGAAATTCAGTGGAGGGTCCGAAATTCGGACAGGAACTCGGCGAGTTCCCTAAGCCTACTCGGCGATTTCTTTGTAATTTTTGGGTAATTTGGATGGGTTTAAAAGGACCCGAATTTATGGACAACTAAACACACTTTTGAGATAACTTTTGTAACACATTAAGGTAAATAAAGGAGGGTTAATTGAGAATAATAACACCTCGAGTGATGAGATTTAAATGTGAGTTTCGGATGACGGATCCGAATGTTGTAACACTTTTAAATTGTACAACTTGATGTACATTTGTTGAGAAACATGTGTATGATATGATTTTATTATGGAAATGTGACAGGTCCCTTGTGGTGTTGTTTAACCAACAGTGGGGTACTTTTGAGTCCGGTTGAAATTCCGAAGAGAAATAAGATAACTTGAAGCTTAAAGAACGCACCCACTGTGAGTACCTTTGATTTTAAACATGTCTGCATCTGCTTTATGTTTGCTATTGCCTGCTGAGGCATGTTGTTTCACTTTCGTTTGGCACTCTACTAACTTGCGTATATGTTGATGCACATTCATACTTATTGCATGTCCGTTCATTTGTTGTGCATCTTATCGATGGACCTGAGGGTCGCATATGTACTCTGATGTTACTGTGCTATATGACCAAGAGTTTGACACCTCTGTGGTCAGGACAGACAGTAGGTCATCCCCGATGTTATGTCTGCCTCAGATGGTTGGTTTTCTTATGCCAAGCGTCATCTCGAAGGAGTTGCGGCTCGGGTTTGCGTACTTGGAGTACGTGTGGAGTATACGGTATGCGGTACCGCGGTTACTCCTTAGGGGCATCATAAGGATTTGCAGAATGTGTAAAATCATTTGGTATTCACTAAGCATTCTCTTATCCCTCAGTTGTTGACTTTTTACAGGAAAAAGGGAAATCTGTTGCGGGACCTTCTAGCTAGGTCATCCGTTGAAATATTGGAAGATTTCTACTGATTTACTTGGTATTTGGTTTATGGAATTACTGTTGTAATAAATTTGGGGATGATGTAATACTTTTGAGTTTGTAGACTTAGATGTGTAACCTATGTAGCACCGTAGGGTGTTGGACACAAATTTGTTTTATCTTATTTTGTACTTTATGCTTCCGTACTTTAATTAACCTATCAGATCATTATGTAATTGTTTGTTGGTGATTAATCCTGGGTGTATTGTAATTGTGGTTAAATGTGGCAAGGGTGTCACAGCGAATGGTATAAGAGCAGTAGTTTGAGATTCAAGTGTCCGTGAGGTCTTGGTCTCAAACATTAAGTGATGATATGTAGTGATTGTAAGTAATGATCTGAACTAAGATAGGATATGATCTAGTGCTTTTAGGAAAGTGACTTTCATACGGGACAACATGTGTTGTAGTTAACAATGTGATGGGATCACTAAATGATTTATATGTTTTATATTTCAGAACATGTCTGGAGGAGGAATGACGCCACGAGAAACTAGGGAAATGATACTATCAATGATGGCAGAACATAAACAGAATGATTCAAGATCAATTTCGGGCACGACATGAGGCCAAAGTTAAAAGAAAAGAAGACAAGAGAAAAGAAAAGAAAAGATGGAACATGAAAGTAATTATGTTGTGGATGACGTAAACCTTAGGAATAAAGCGAAAACGTAAAGACAAGGGCAAGGAAAAGATTGAGTATGAAACCAGAATTAATGAGAATTACATGAACTATATAATTAAATCATTCAAAAACTGGCAACCACCAACATTCTCTGGATCTCTGAGAATTGAGGAATCAGAAATGTGGATTACAATTATGGTACAAATTTTTACGGAAATGAATTGTAAGGATGAGTACAAGGTATGTTTGGCTAAGGATCAATTGATTGGACAAGCCAAGAAATGGTGGAACTGTTGGGAAAAAAGAATTGGGATCAGAGTTGACTACTTCCTTTAGTTGGGAACAATTCAAGTTGTTGTTTAGTAGGCAATATGGTGGGCCTAATGTTGTACCTCGTGTTGAACATGAAGAAAAAGCTATTGGAAAGATTTCGAAGTCTAGAGGAGATGAACTAAATGGACCGTATTTGAGGTCAAGAACAAATAAACGTGATAGATGTAAAAGATGTCGACATTGTAACCAATTTGGACATAAGGCTGACAAATGTCCGAGGAAGGCTGATGCTTGTTATAATTGTGGAAAAGTGGGTCATTTTAGCAGAACTTGCAAATTTCGAACAAAGAAATAACATGTACTAATATTAGATGATGAAATTATGAACGAAAGGTTCAACAAAGGAGATAGTTGAGACTATTGTTAAAACTTTGTACCTTAAATTACGGAATTAGAAGAGATACTTTAAGATTATATATGTAATATTTCATTGAAGTTTTATGATTCTGAAGTTAACCTGAACCTGAGTGATATGAAGTTTTATTACTAACATAAGTATAATTATGTTCGTGATTGTGGACACTTGAATATATAAGTAGGTGTTAGATGAATAGCCAAGATGGTTGAAGCTTCGAATTGGACAAGATGCTATAGATATCATGGAATTTATTAACGAGTTTAGAAGTTGTAATAAAGATTAAGTTTGACCATAATGGGTTAAAGAATTGGAAATTAATTATATTAATACCATGTATGGCATGTTCGAGGAATTGATGATAATTAGTTATGGTTATCATAAAGCAAATAGCATCAACTTTTATTAAGGAAAATGGTAAGGTACACTGTGTTGATATATTGACTTAAAAAGTTTGTGGTCAAGAACAACAGGATACGAATTGTTCATGAGAATTTTGATGAAGTTGGAATCAAAGAGACTGATTCAATGTTGGTATATATATATATATGAATATTATATGAGGAAAACAAATCTAGAAGTTATGGAGAAAGCATACGAGGGTATGATAATACATGGAAGATACATATTAATTTTAAAAGAGAAATTGAAATATACAATGCGAAGTGTAAAGTAAGAAATGTATGTGAAGTATAATTGATCGGAAGGGGGATATAATACTTAATGAAATGGTGATTTGATCAAACACAAAAGTTTAAAGAGACTTTGGACACTAATGAAATATGCTTA
>JAANYP010004656.1:0-85682 GCA_020465985.1 Centrapalus pauciflorus
GCTCAGTGTAAGGCAAAAATAGATCGGACAGAACAAGGTCCGTAATCACATGGGTTGGTTTTAGGTGCAGGTGAAATAGGTCTCTGGAGTTTTCTTTTTGTGTGAGGTCCCTATGGGAGAAAGGGGCAGAAATTGAAGGAGACGCATAAACTGGCCCTCTTAGCGAGTTGACCGACGGAAAACGATCGTGAGGTTCCTTAATCCTATCAGCACCCGGATAAAACAGAAATTACAATTAACAATTATTTTGCGGCGACACATGGGTAAACGAAAAAATATGGACTAATAAAGAATAAAAAAATACTAGGCAAGTATTCATTATTGGAAGGTGACGTTTGTGGTTAATAGTATACACAATTAAAACATAAAAAGCACAAAATCCTATGCCAATAATCATTCATGGTGCGAGATGAGGTAGTTTCCAAAATCGCACAATGGAAAAAAGGGGGGAAAAAAAATCGCACGTATAAAAGGTGGCAACTTGACCTATTTAGTAGGTATCTATATTTGACAAGGAAATATATGGAAAGAACTATTCTAAAACAAAACAACAAATCGGGTGAAATTTTGCAACATCAAGGTAAAAAAGGCCCAAGGGTTCCAAAGTAGACCGTCTATAAATTATTCAAAAAATGATTCTAGTAATTATGGAGAGCTTATAAATAGGATAAAAATAACCAACTTCATATATATTTCAGATCTTGACTATCTGCAAGTACAACGGGCTTGAGAAACAAGAATGGATGACTTTCTTAGCCAACCAATTCTTTTCTTTACTTGGGTACGACGTAAATTTCGCTCCGGCCCGCTGTAAAAGAAAGATTTTGGAAAGAAGATTATTACGCCCGACATATGCGAAATCAGAAAAATGGTTTCAAGATATTCGAGAATATTATGCATTGCCGTACAGGAAAATAAGCATGCTGACAAATAACATTTTTAAATACAGAAGAAAAAACCCAGTGAATTGTCAAAGAGGCAGCGATTTCCACTGCACAGGCGGGGGCAGGCTCAATGAAAAAAAAAAACCTCTAAAACCTTTTAATTTCAATCATAGGCTGACAGTAAATGCTAGAGGTAAGCAGTTATACAGTATGAAGCGCATTGCCTTTTTTCACAAATGTACCTTAGAGCGAGCTTCTACCTCACTCATATCAAATAGCCTAAACCCTTATCCTCCACAGAAAACCGGGTTTGTGCTCAATGCAAGAATAGAGAGAAAATATATGGGGACGCGCAAATAAGTTGACAGGGGGGAAAAAAAATGGACCCGAAAAAGAAAAAAAAAGACAGAAAAGCGAGGAAACAAGAAAAAAACCGACAACGGACCCACAATTTTATTTTATTTCGCTTGAATATACTTTTCTTTTTCATTCCACGCCCAACTTACACCTCCAAAGTAATGTCAATAATAAAATACTAGTATGAGATCATAAACTAGGTACAATAACTAACTCACATAATCTAAACGTTTCACCTTTCAACAGAACTCATAAGGTAGAGTATTAACTGAGACATTAATCAGACAAACTAATTTCTCTGTATATGGTGAAGTGGTACATAATTAATCATAACTTTAAACAATACAGCTACAAATAATCTTAGAAGTTTAATAGTATTTTATTGCTACACATCGTTCAGTCATAAAAAAATCAAACAAGAAAGTCTTCCGCCGCATGGGCGGATAAAACTGCTCCATTGTTTCTCATACAATTTTTTCACATCTCTGTTCTCTACAATTGAACAAACCCAGTATCAGCATATCTGCAGGCTATGGGCAGCTACAGTTTATCAACTCATGGTCTATGTTCGCAATATGGCCACTTGCATATAGACTGCGATTAAAGTTGGATCCACAGCCAGATTACGAAGACACCTGTTGCCACTTGGCCACTCTAATCCAGAGACGAATCTGTGAATTGATGCCAGGTAGTTGAAACAAGCTGTGGCCGTATGTAAAAAATAATGACCTCGCTAAAAATGAAGAGCACGATTACTACTGCATTTCATGTTAAATAAAAATAGGATTGCATATGTTGTATTTTTGTGTCTAACGGATTCACATAAAATGATCATATTTGTGGAAGTACCAAAAATTAGAAGTTATCATTCCCATCTTTAAATTGAATTAATATGACCACTACATCCACCGAAACCATTAAGGTTGCAACAACCAAAAGAACATATCCCCCGAAAAAGAAAAAAAAAACATAGAAACAGTTTATTCAAAAGGTAAGTTACTAACCCCAAAGAAGGTTGAAACGTGTGGAGTTCGAACGTTAGAAGACCTCCTTTAAAGGATCTAAGGCTCAAACCAAAGAAAAACTAGGAATATTACGATGCCTGAATGTTGAATCACAAATTCCCATTGGTAATTATTTGGGACGATGAATTAACTTGTGAAACCTAACATTAGCAGAATCTGATTTAGAATAGGTAACTAAAACAGAGTTTGGAAAGGACTTTTGCAACCCGTTATGTAAAATGGTGGTCAATTTGTTAACAAGGTAGGAAAACAATATAAAATAAAGATACTGTCTGTTTTTTTATGAAGCTTTCATCTTATGTTACTTAGATTACGTTATAGTTATTGCTTTGATGTTTCTCATGTTGTTTTTCTCGGTTTCGATTATACGTGATTTAATTTCGAGTTTGTAGGTTGTATTTAGGGTTGTTTATTTCCTATTTGAGTTTATTTAGTGTTTTCTCGTTCACCTCTTCTTGTTTTCCTTTTTACTTTATTTTTATTCTTTATTTTGTTTTATTCTAGGGTTTTGCTTAAATTTCAAATATTTTTAGGTCTTTAGGGGTTATGGTACGTTTTTATTGGACATGTAGCTTTGTTTAAGTTTATTTTGTCATATTCTTTTTCTTGCAGATAGCCATGGCTGGCTGGCTGTTGGGCTGATAAAGGTCCCCGCCCGCCAACCCCGCCCCCGTCCTGGTGAGTGGAGACGGAACGCGCCCTCGATAAGCCCTGAGGGGCACCCATGCGATTTCTTATTCTTTGGGGACCCTAAGGACAAGGAGCGAAGCTGTTCGCGCCTTGAGACCCCAAGTCCATTCGGTACCCCCGTTATGGGTGCCATGGGGCGCGATGGAGTCGCTAGGCAGTGCTAAACTCAGTACACTCGGGATCTTTGGCGCAACCACAAATCCTATCAGTACTGATGCCCACCCCCACCACCTGCCTTGTTGCGGCTGCTAGAGATTGACGAGCCAGTTTACCGGGAGCTCGTGTTAGAGTTTTTATCGACGTATTTTTTTGACGCCTCGGGATCTGATTATGAGTCTACATCGATTAGTTTTCGCCTGGGTGGCGTAGAGCGTCGCATTTCTCTTCGAGAGTTCGGCATTCTCTCAGGGTTGTATACAGCAGATGACAGCTTTTGCTACTGTCGTCCGAGGTCCGGCAGAGGGTTTTTCTGAGGCTTCTTTTTGGACGACCGTCGCATCGGGTGTGTATAATTCACACAGGTCGAAGGCTACGGCCTTTCGTGACCCGATGCTTCGGATCGTTTATCGTATCATAGCTTCCAGCATTGCGTGCCAGAAGGAGTCGGGCACGGTTTCGCATACGGACCTGATGATGCTCAGCAGGTTGCTTGATCGAGACTGCACTATTCAGTTTGCGTATTGGCTAGCTGTGTTTTTTGTGGGAGCCGCAGGTCGCGTCACATCGAGCCCGATGGTAGGAGGGATGTATATTACGCGTTTGGCGCGTAACTTGGGTGTTTTTGCTGATGCCGCTGTTGAGCAGGGGTTGACAGTTGTCCCGGAGGCGCAGAGGATGGTTTATGGGATTGACTCTCTGGCTACGATGGTTATGCTGACGGCCGATCGCCGACGTCTCGTGGGTTGGGTTAATCCCGACGCCATGGAGGAGCATGAGATGGAGCCTCAGGCTGATGAGGCAGAGATTGCACAGGCGGGCTCGGTAGCTCCACCTTCACCACCATTTCCCTTTTACCTTCCCAGCCCCCTTCTTTTTCTTCTCCTCCGCCTTCCTCCTCCGATATGCCCCCCCGTTGTTTTCCAGATGAGGATTGATGCGTCGACATCTTTGACTCAGCGCGGTGTCCTTCTTGGTCTCGCAGCTGAGTTAGATGATCACCATTATTTCCTCATCTCTTCAGATTACGCCAGAGCCCACCATCTTCCTCCCCCTCCCCCTCCCCGTCGCTTCCTCATTCCTTCTTCTTCCTACATTTATGACTATTCTTCTCCTCTTCTTACCCCCCGCCCCCGCCCATTTTCTTCCCCGTCTGCCTCCATTCCCCCTCCATTCCAATTTTCTGTTCCCTCTTCTTCTTCTTTTCCCCCCTACCCTCCCATTTGATACCCCTATTGTCCCTATTCCTGCCACTATCACTACTACCCAGCCTTACCATTCTCCACACCGTTCATCTACCGAGTCTGAGCCGTTTCAGACAGATATCTTTATCTTTATTCAGCCTCCCAGCCCGGTGCTTCCAGCTCGCATACCCGTCGGCGGAGTCCGTCTCCCGAGCCTCAGCTGTCTCAGGCCCGCCCTCGTATACGCGTGCGCTTCATTCGCAGTCAGGATCCTCCTCATCCTCCAGAGTAGTGGCAGTTTTACACCTGGAATATTTGTATTTTTCTAGTTTCTTTTTGTTGGCATGTATTTATTTACATTATTGCATTTTTAGTTGTAGTTGTGATGTATATATTTCGCATGTACTTTTCTTATTTCTGTTATGGCTGCTGATGTTTCTTGTGGTTGTTGTGGTTGTTATCAGTCGAGGCCGGACCGTGGCAGTGATGTTTGCTGGCACTCAGTTCAGCTTCATCAGTCTAGATCCGCCTGGCAGTTTTCAGGGTGTTTTTTGTTCTGATTTATCGCTCATTTCCATACTTGTGCTTACTGATTGACATTGACATTGAGGACACTGTCTATTTTAAGTGTGGGGTGGGGTGATAAAAATTGACATTTTTGAGTTGCTTGTCCAAAGTTAGCCTGCTTTAATGCATTTTATGCATTTGAATCTTATACTTAGCAAATTTTCATATTTATCTCTCATTTTGATGTGCTGACGCGTGCAAAACACACCTCAGGTTTTAATGTCTAAATGAACCCAAAGTATAAATTACACAACTGGCAGTGTACCAATCGTGTGCAATATATAGCTTTAAGAATCACCCAGGATTTATCGAACTCAGGGAACAGAATAAAGATCGGAGACTCAAATACTACAACCTAAACCAATATTTAGCTATTTTGGATTTTTCAAGAAACTGACAATCAAAGACGGCAATAAAAGATAAATGACTAAGGCAAACTAATTACGACAAGAATAAAACTAAAAACACTATTTTTGGCTTTTTAGAAATAATTAAAAACTAATAATATTAACTAAAATTAAAGTAATTAACGGAAACGGTCAAACCACAATAACTAACTAATATTAACGAAACCCTTAATTTGGAAAAACGTCACCCACTTGGAATTCGGATAACTATGATAAATTGGCTTTATGAATTGATTGATAAAAGAGTCGACGATTAACCGATTATTAAAACAACTAAAGTCCGATTAATAAATTTAACCCGTTAACAAAGTAATTCCTTTTATCAAATAAAACCCAAGTTTAACAACTAATTAATCGAATATACTCTCAATATCAATTACTTAATTTATCAACACGACAAGCGCTCAAATTAACCAATTAATATCGAAAGACTAAATCGATTAATCATGACACTTTAAAAACGAATTTCGAATGTCAATTAATTCCATCATCACAATAATGCCTAAGAACCAATTAAAACCAAAAATTCTAATCTTACAATTTACCGAACGATTGTCAACACAATAATGCTCGAATCGCCCATAAACTGTGAGATTTTCACTCAAAGTTTCAAACTTTAATCAACTTAATAAAAACGCAGGTTTGTTATCAAACTTTTATGATCACAGTAATGCTAAAAAGATGATAAAATCTGATTTTTAATAAGAATTAATCAAGAAATAACACGTACAACGGATTAAACCCAAAAACCTTCAATCAATCCATAAAATTCCAATCAATACATAGAAACCGTTACTCCAAGCGGGTGAACAATAAACTACTCACGATCCATACTAAAGACAGAATAGAGACAAATCTTAATAACATTCATTATGAATTACGAAAGAGAAATGAACGAAAGTACCGAAATCTTGCAAAAAGTGACGAAAAACCAACGATTGCCGCTAACCGAATGCTTCAATCCACGCAAATATCAATCCCTAATGATTAATCAACTAAAACTATGCTAAACCTACTTAAATATGTGAAGAAATACTGTAAAAATTCGTAAAACTAAGCTGGAAATCGAATTCTGCTCCTCCTTTTACGTTCTGGCCGCTTCTGCTCAATTTATAGGAATTCTGCGCCGCCTACGACCGTAGGCCTAAAGCTCCACGGTCGTAGGCCATGTTGACTTCGTCAAACCCGTGCCCTAGCCCACGGTAATGCTCCTTGTATCCCCTATGGTCGTAGGCTTCCCCCTTCTACGGTCGTAGGCTCTAAAAATTCACCAATTTCCCTTCTTTTCTTCTAGAAAATCCACGAGAACTCGTCGGGGATTCAAAGTTTGTCGGTTTTTCTTCGATGTTCATTCCTTCGTTGATAAAACCTCTTTTTTCCTATGAATCATAAAAATGAATGAATTAGATATCTATTTCACGTATTTCGAGAGAAAAACCGACCAAATTGCAAGGGAAATGATGCCAAAAATATGTATAAATATGAACATATCATGTGCGTTAGACTCTTTAGTAATATTGTTCTGTTTGGACTGTATGCGAGACTATAATTGTGAGTTTGATGTTATTTGAACAATGAGAGACGTTTGATGACATGTTGTGACTTTGTGAACCGAAATAGCATGGATATAACACATATTACCCTTTACATTCTTTACGTGAGATTTTGAGCCATATAGCATCATCATTATGCTCATTTTCGTTTGATGTGTGTTTATGCCTGTGTTGACTAATAAAAGTAGAACTTTGAATTTAAATACAAGTCAAAATCACAATTTTTGAAAATCTAGCACACATATAAAGACAACTTTAGGATATTCCATTTTTAGCTGTTTTTTGTTCATCTTTCACCCTTTTATTTCCCATAGTTACTCTTTTTGAGCTTTTTTTACCTTTCATTTCGGTGACACCCCCATTATTTAGCCTTTATTAGCCTTTTTGCTTGCTTTTACCCTTATTTGGGATCTTGGTTAAGAAGCAGCAGTAGTTTTTGTCTGTCTTTGTTTGTTTTACTTTATTTTCTTTAAGATTGAGCGTTTATGCATATGTCTAAGTATTTTGAGAGTATGTTAGCTTTATGGTGCTCCCCGTTGCTTTTTCATACGGTCTTTGTTGATCTAAGTCGTTGAGCACCGATTCTAGTTATGTATTGACAGTGGTTTTTGAGCATCAGTCATGACAACTTATATGGCCTTAGAATCCAAGGGTATTATTCTGAGAAAAAAAAAAAAAAATATATATATATATATATATATATATATATATATATATATATATATATATATATAAAATAGTAATAAAAAAAAGAGAAAAGAAAAAGAAAAAGAAAAAAGAAAGAGAAAAGAAAAGAAATAATAAATTCCTTGGAATTATGATGATTCTATTCCAGTTGAGGGATGCTTTGGTACTGTGTATAGATAGCTTTTAGTTTTTGTTTTTGTTTTTGTGTTTCTTATTCAGTACAGTTTTACTTCTTCTAGTTATGTTTAGCTGGTGTTTCTTTAATCAGATCATTTTCATTCTTGTTTACACCGATTTTTCCCATATTATCCATTCCCTTAGCCTAAGCCCCCTTACATCCCATAAGTCCTTTATGTGCTAAGCTTTCATTACATGTGATGAAGGTGTGATTTAGTTTCAAGCCTATGATTATATTGTTGACATTTTTGGCACCGAGTGGATGTTTGTGCATATATACACATTAGCCTATACACGTATGAGTGTTGAGTGATACCCTTGTGAGGTGTTAGTTCATGCTGTATCTGACATGTTATTTCATAGCTTCTCTTGGTTTAGATAGCTCATTCTTGTGATTGTTAGTTTCTATTACTTTCTTTTACGGATCTTTATTGCTATAGAGTCTAGACGCGCGTTATAATTGAGAGAGATATGTGAAATGATGCTTAGTTTAGGATAATTTTGAGCAGGTTTGCTTGAGGACAACCAACGCTCAAGTGTGGGGTTATTTGTTATGACATATTTTGTACATATTTTTCAGTCATATTGTGCCTCGGATTTGGGTTATTTTTGCCTCTAATTGTTTAAATACGTCTCTGATTTGTCCATATTTGTGTTTCGCAGTTCGAAGGTTGCCTAAATTGGAAAAGAATGGATTATGGTGCTTAAGCGTCAAATTTACGGGCTGAGCCGATCTCCCTTGGAATCGAGCTGTTGACTTTGACCAAGATTCACCTGATCGCAGCCGCGACCATGTAAGCGCGACCGTGCTTGCCTGCAATCGAAAGAACGCGCCCATGCTTTTTATCTCGCCCACGATGGCCTAAGCGCGGCCGTGATCACAGAAAAATATAAATGACAGCAGCCGTTTCATTATTTTTTCATGCATTTTTTAGACGAACTTTTTCACATAATTTGAGTGCGATTAGTAGGTGTTCAATAGTAATATGTTATCAGCTTAGTTTAGGGTAGATTAGGGAAGCATTCGACTATTAGAGTGGATCAAAGCATTCGGTTGCGGGATTATCTCTTTTTTCATCCGGTTTTTGGTACATTCTTTCCGTATTTACTTACTGAAATTATTATGTTTAGTATAGATCTCGTTTATTTTGTTGTTTTTATTATGATTAGTGAGTAGGTTAAGGGTAGGGACGAGGATGAGGTGGTGTAAGTAAGTTAAGGGTAGTTGGGATAGGGTGGGGTGGGGTGAGATTGTTGAGGGTAGGGTGGGATGGGGTAGGGGTAGTGGGTTTACCGTAGGATAGTGTGGGTGAGGTAGGGTATGGGATAAGGGTAAGGGTAAGGTAGGATGTGGTGGATGGAGGAGAGGCGTGTACTTTCTAGTGTGATAAGTGGTAATAAAAAGCGTCCGATCTCGATATGACATGATAAGAGAATTTTAAATCTTATGTCTTCTTCAAAACAAACACACTTATCGGTATTTTCCTCTTACCGAATAAGCCTAATACTTCTCCACTAATTTTACAAGTAATTACGCAATTTAATTATGTAACATCTCACATCCGTGGAGAAGAGAAAGTAATATGTCCATATAAGGGTGAGGTTGTCTCTATGCACAAAGACGCGTTTTGGGGCGGGCCTATGACTTGGCTTCCAGAAACAAAATCGTGCGGTCTTTCCAAAGCGGACAATATATTGTCTCGGGGTGGTATGGCTGTTGAAATTGGTACCGAGTCGATGTGCACAGCGGGGACGTTGTGTTTCCATGGGGGAAGGATTGTAACATCCCACATCGGTGGAGAGGAGAAACTAATATGTGCATTGTGAGGTTGTCTCTATCCACAAAGACGCGTTTTAGGGGCGGGCCTATGACTTGTGATATGATGTCATTTATATATAGTTATCGTATCATCTTGTCTTATATTTTGGCGGTTTTAGCCTCGTTATATGTGGAAATGGTATTGATTTGCTTCATATTTGTATTTCGTAGGTTTGAAGCCGCCATATTGCCAAAAGGATGGAAAATGAAGTGAAAACGACAAATCTACGGGCTTAGCCGATCTCCTCTCTGAAGCCACATTGCATTTTGCTGAAATCTGACACGTCATGACCACGAACTGGGATCATCACCACGATCTAGGATCGTGATCACGACATCTTGTCGTGACCACGACACATCAGATATTTAAATAGAGAGCAGCGACCAAATTAGGGTAATCTTCATTTTTATCTTAGTATAGTCGCAATGTTCAGACACTTTAAGGTGCGATTAGTAGGTTTTCGATTTTGTATCATAGTTAGGGTTAGATTAGCTAAAGCATTCGGTTATCGGAGTAGATTAAAGCATTCAGTTATTGGAGTAGATTAAAGCATTCGGTTGCGGTTTATTACGAGTTTTTCATCCGATTTTGGTACACTCTTTCCCTTTAACTTTCTGTAATGGTAATATCTAGCATAGATTTCGTTTATTTTATTGTTATTAGCATGATTATAGAGTAATTTAGTTAAACACTTGCTTGGGTTACGTTTTTATATGGATTAGTGGAGTATTTTGATGGTTTTGGTTGAAAAGTGTTCGATTCATTGATGTATTTTTGATTCATACGATTAATATGTGTAAAATCAGAATTATAGTTGATTTTCTAGCATTATTGTGACCATAATTATTGATTATAAATTCTGATTTTTATAAACTTTATCAAATTTAAGTCATTTATTAATTGGTTGCCATTTCTAGCATTATTGTGATTATGAGATAGTGACTAGTTAATAAATTGTGAAATCATTGTATGCAAATTAATTTCTTAGCAATATTGTGATTATAGGATTAATTTAATCTTTGATTTCCTTAGACTTGATTGATGTTTATGCGGCTAAATTGAATATTTAGAGTTATTTCCGAGCGCTTGACGTGTAGACAGTTTTAATCTCTAAAAGCTAGATTTAGTTGACTTATTTAATCGTAAAATACATTTATTGTTGATTTTAAGAAATTGGGGAATACCGGAGAACTCCATACTTGATTTTCTGAAATTAATAAAATATGTCCATGAATCGGTTTTACATCAAAGTTTCAAACTCTTAAGCTTAAAAGATTTAAAACGGTTGGATTTAATTCCAACTTAATTTTCTTTGACCAAAAACATCTTAAGTGTTTTGACACCATTTTACTCCATTAATCCTAAAAGACGTATCCAAGTGAATGTTGCTTTTAATATATGTGATATTATTCTGTTATAGCGTTAAAGTTTATAATTTTAGTAGTCTGATAGATAGTATAGTTTTAAATATTTAGGGTTATAATCATCCTCAACCGTTATCCATGGCTAGATATTAGTGATAATCCTAGTATTGGTATCTCGATCCTTATAGTCGTTCCTTGAGTTCGATAATCCCCGAGGTCAGCTTCTAGCTATACTAACTACGACTGGTACACTGCTAGTGGTATTTGGTATGACTTAGGTTTTCTTCTTTCTTTGATTTTATTTGCCAAATCCACGTTAGATCAAAATGCCGCCGTTGCCGGGGATCGGCTAGAGATATTGAGAAAGGATTCTAGCTGGTAGTTTAGTCGATCCTCTTTCAGGAAGTCTTTCCTTGGAGAGTTATTTGCTCTGTTTCTTTTTACTATTTCTATTCTGCTCTATTTTGTTTGTTTGTCACTGCGTGGAGCTCGAGCCAACGGTCGTCTGGACACCTGATTCGCCCCAAACGGAGACGCGAGTCAAAAGTTAGGGTCGTTTCCGTTTAGCCCCTTTTATTACGGACCCTATCTTGGACCTCCGGAAGCAGAATGGCCCGATCCTCTACACTTGGGCCTCGGCCTGCATCACCCCATTATCCTAGTTAGTTTTTCAATTTTGGACATATAAAAAAATTTGTTACAAACTCTAAGAAATACTAAAACCAAATAGTTCATTAATTTGTTACCGATTTAACAAATAATTTAAAAATACATGTGTATTGAACATTCATTTATTGGGATAACTCATTATTGGACATTTCACATTTGGGATTCGACTAAGAATATATTGTTGGTTTTATTGTTACTTACTTGTTCGTTGTTCGTAAAATATTTTTTCTTTGTTGTTTTAGACTTCTATATATTTAGATTATTAATTTTTAAGAATTTGAGTGTTTAACAATTAACAATCATTAAGTTACATTTGTTTAATTGTTTTAGTTCATTAGACAACATAAATAGATATTTTTTTTAAATTATCAAGATCTGAATTTTCATCAAATGAAAGAGTTTCTACTTTTCCAAAAATTCCACAAGTAATTTCGCAATTTATTAGTGAGAAAATTGACTGTTGCATTTGCACCGGAAAATATTACTCAATGTTAAGGCAGAACATCAGAAGCCCTTCGGGGATATGCAACCACTGCCAGTTCCTGAATGGAAGTGGGAGCATATAACAATGGACTTCATTACGAAGCTGCCAAAGACCAAAAGACAGCACGACTCTATCTGGGTAGTCGTTGATCGTTTAACGAAATCAGCACATTTTATTCCGATGAAAGAAACTTATTCTCTCGATAGATTGGCGCAGTTGTACATCACAGAAATTATTTCTCGTCACGGTGTGCCAAAGTCTATCGTATCAGATCGTGATAGTCGTTTCACATCCAGATTCTGGCAGGCATTACAAGAAGGGATGGGTACTCGGATATCCATGAGTACTGCTTATCATCCAAATGCAGATGGCCAGAGTGAGCGTACTATTCTAACTCTTGAAGATATGCTTCGTGCCTGCATTCTTGATTTAGGTGGTAACTGGGATGACCATTTGCCATTGGTCGAATTTTCATACAATAACAGTTATCATTCTACAATCAAGATGGCTCCTTTTGAAGCTCTATACGGAAGAAAGTGCAGAACTCCTACCTGTTGGCGTGAAACAGGTGAATCGCCAATAGCAGGACCTGCCCTTTTACAGTTGACTCATGAAAAGATTCAACTTGTCAGAAGGAGTATTCTTGAAGCTCAAAGCAGGCAGAAGTCATATTATGACAACCGGCACAGATCAATCAGTTTTGCAGTTAACGATTGGGTGATGCTGAAAGTATCCCCAATGAAGAATGTGGTGCGATTCATTAAAAGAAACAAGTTAGCTCCGAGATTTATCGGACCGTTCAAGATCATTGAAAAGATTGGAAATCAGTCTTATCGTCTTGAATTACCGGCTGACTTAGCTGGAATACACCCTGTATTCCATGTTAGTCATTTGAGAAAAAGCTTAGCTGACGAAAGAGAAGTACAGATACCACACGTTAACTTGCAAATTGATGAGAAGCTTCGCGTGGTTGAAGAGCCAGAACGTATTCTGGATTCAAAGACTAAGAAGCTTAGAAATAAAGAGATACAGATGGTGCTCGTCCAGTGGAAACACCACAAAGGTTCACATCAGTCTTGGGAATCCAGAGATGTCATGAAAGCTACTTATCCCAGTCTGTTCGAATCTAGCTAACTTCGGGGACGAAGTTTGTGCGTGGTGGAGCCCATTCTGTAACAACCTAACTTTTGCCAAGCATGTAATAGTGATTTTGAGATAATAAATGTATTTTATTACATTAATTATGATGTAATTTATTTAAGTTTGAAATTATTTAATTAAGTTATACTTATGATATGAATAATTAAAGATGATTAAATTTAAAAAGATATGTAAAATACAAAAGTTTAGTGGGTTAAACTACAAATGAAACTAAATGAAATACAAATACTCAAATAAATGATCGATTAAGATCATTTAACACAAATCAACTCTCTCTCTAACTTCTCTCTACTCTCTCACTAAGTATACGGCTACCTCTCCAAATCATCCAAATTGTTCATTTAATTACATTCAATTCAAGAATTGAAGATCAAAGGAGTTACAATAAGCATCAAACATCATCAATTAGCAAGAATTTGAGGTAAACACACTTTTAATTTCAATTTCTATGTATGTTGGTTCGGTTTTGTGAAAAACCGAAACCAAGAGATTAAAATGTGAGGATTTGATGTTGCATGTTAGAAATATTGGTAGATTATGATGAATTAATGATAATAAAAGTAACAGAAACAAAATTTGTGGAATAGATCATCCAAAATAATGAAGAAATCGGATATTTTGGTAAAAATATTGTTCTTGACAAAATTTCATATTTTTGGATGATCTTGATCGAAATATGATGTTATTGATAGGGAAAAATATATAAAATCAACCCAAGAATGATAATATAACATAAAATAAAGTTGCATGTTAGTTTGAGTAAGTTTTGGGAAAATTTATGAAAAATCCGTATGAATATAAGTATGAACATGAAGAACATTTCTGGGAAAAATATGTGAGATCCGAATTCGGCTGAGTCCGAATTCGGATGAGTGGCATCAATTCGGATCCCATATTTCGGACACCCTAATTCGGATGAAGACTCATTTCGGATGCCACCTAATTCGGTTCCAAATCCGAAATCCGGTTGACTGATTCGGACATTACTTGGTCCGAATTCGGTTGCTAGTTCGGAAGAGCCAATTCGAGTGTCCAATTCGGATACCTTAGTCCGAATTCGGAAGGATCAATTCGGTTGAATCCGAATCCGGGTCCCTAGTTCGGATAGATCCGAATTCGGGAGATCCGAAACCCGATTCAATATAAATTGATATTTTAAGTAAAATTTATGACTATATAAATATATATATTGATATATATATATATATATATATATATATGGTGAACTAAGAGAATAAAGATTTATGAACTAGAAGTTATCAGAATCAGATAGAATTTAAAGAATTTATGACCAAAAGATGATGACATTGATAAGATAAATTATCAGATATCAGACTCAGATAAAATACAAAAATTTGAAGACTAAAATGATGATGATAAAGATGATGAAAATGACCTGATATTATCATGAATGATTCTGAACAGGTTCAGTATATTCTGAACAAAGATTTAAAGATTTAAAGACTTAAAAGCGGGTCGGAGACTTGATTTGACAAAGAAAAGAATTGACAGATTACAGATTTACAAAATCCTGAGATAACTCAGGTGGCAGATTCATATATCTGTTTGACCAAGACCCAAACTGTGAGTTATAGATATTCAAATTGAACATGCAAAGATCCGTTTGAGATATATTGATGCTGTTACATTATTTGACATTCATTTATCAGCTGGATTGAGACCTGTGCACACCATGGATAGGTGTTGCCCAGTGAATCATGATAGCTATTTGCTTTTCATTTCATATTGCATTTATTAGCGCTTCAGACTTTGCTTTATGATTTGTTGCTATCATGACTCCTAAGACTTATGCTTACTTCATTGATCAGACTTGATAAGACTTATTCAGCTTGACTAGCCCTTATGGTCTATTGTTCTAGACCTGGCTATTCCACCAGTTCTCACGAACTTGGTAATGACCTCCGATGTTCGGCCATGTTGACCTACTGGTAGCTAGCCCAGTATGTGGCTGATCCCCACGATATAAGCGTGAGTGTGGTTTGAACATCATCCGATCTTAAGATACTATATCTCAATCATGATGAGGGCTGTAGCGGCAGCCAAGACTTATCACGCTTAGAATTATGACTCCGCTTGACACGCATGTTAATATTGAAAATCTATAAACTCACTAAGCTTTGCTTACAGATGTTGCTTTAAAATTTTACAGGAAAAGCCAAAGGAAAATCACCTGCAGGACCTAGTGCTTAGGTCATCAAGAAATCCAAGTTTTGAAGCTTTCCTATACCACTTCTCAACAAACTTTCTGGTACTGATTGGAAGACAGCTAATGTAGTGGTTCTGGGTAGACTTGATGTGATGATTGAAGTTATGATTAGATTAGATGTTACCTTTTTATAACTTTAATTTGAAATATGTAATCTGTATCCTAATATGTAATGTACAGGTAATTTTATTTTTCCGCAATTTAATTACCCTATCTTAGTATGGTTGATATCATATTGCATGATGTGGGACCTAGACTGGTGAGCACTGCCCCGTAAGGGGTGGTCTTCACAGGATGGTATCAGAGCCCTAGTTTGAGTGAATCAAGTATTACGTAAGTATACTTGATCTCAAACTGAAGCAATACATATGTATCAATCATTTAGGTGGTTTGAACTGAGATAGGATGTACAGACTATTAGGATGGGAAAAAGGGTACATAGATCTAAGTCTATAAACTGATAGTTAAATGATTTTAATTTTCAGTAGAAGATGTCAGGATCAGGATCAGGTGATATTCCCAACAATATGACCCAACAACAAATGTTTGAAATGATGCAACAATTTCTAGCCCAACACTCAGAACAACAAAACAAAATGATGCAAGAACAGTTTCGTGCCAGAGATGAGGCCGAAGCTAAAAGACGTGAAGAAAAGAAAAATAAGAGAAAAGAAAAGCAAGTCCAGACCAATGAATCTGATTCTGATAATTCAAATCCAGAAACCCAAATAGCTCAGCCAAAAGGCTGCAAATTCAAAGATTTTAAAGCGAGCGGTGCCCTGAACTTTGAGGGTACAGTGAATCCGATTCAAGCGATGGATTGGATTAGTCATACTGAAGAAATCTTCAGGATTTCTGATTGTCTAGATTCGAAGAAAGTAAGCTATGCGTCTGCACTATTTGTGGGAGCTGCTCGTGCCTGGTGGAAAACCCAGCGAAGTATCTATGGTGAGGAGGTGATTCAGACTTTAGAATGGGAGCAGTTTCTAGACATGTTCAATGCGAAATACTGCCCAGTTGACCAGCAAGATAAGATGGAAGTCCAATTAATGCAACTGACTCAGGGAACGAAGACTGTAGATGAATATGAACACGAATTTTCGAGATTATGTGGCTACTCTTCTTACCAAGTGGCAACAGAGGAAAGGAAAATGAATAGGTTCCGAGTAGGACTCAATCCTAGATACAGACATCCGATGAGCGCGATCAAATACAAGAGTTATCTAGAAATGGTAGAAGCAGCTAGACAGATTGAACGAGGGTACTTAGAGTACGGCGATCAGCTCTACGCTCCGTCTACCAATCCGATGAATCCGTCTCCTCCAAAGAAACAGCGGTTTGGCAGATTTTTCAAGCCAAATAAGTCGCAATCTCAGCAAACCCATCAGTATAGTTCACAACCGAAAGCACAAGTATACTCCCTCACAAACGAGCCGCGATTTTGCAAACGGTGTAGAAAGTCTCATATGGGGTTATGCAATCCAGAAGACGTTACTTGCTTCGCGTGCAACATGATCGGTCACAGCAGTGATGAATGTCCACAGCAGGGACGTGGATGTGCTAAATGCGGTAAGAGAGGACACTTCATGTATCAGTGTCGTAGCGGACCACGTTATCAGCCACAGTCATCAGCTGGAGGGTCGACAGTTAAAAGTTCTGCTGCAACACCAACTGCAAGGACACGTGCGTTCCAAATAACGGCTGAAGAGGCGAGAGAAACACCTGACGTAGTCACCGGTACGTTTCTGTTAAATACGATACCTGCTCGTGTGTTATTTGATTCCGGCGCTAGTCGTTCCTTCATATCGACTTCTTTTGCATCGAGATTATCTAAGTCCCCATCGAAGCTTCCTGTTATACTTGACATTGAGACAGCCAGTAACAGCTATGTTATGGCTGATTCTGTTTATCGAAACTGCACTCTACTTATCAATAACATTGTATTTAATCTCGATCTCATCCCGATTCCATTAAAAGAGTTCGACGTTATTATCGGCATGTATTGGCTAACGAAAAATGAAGCTACTATTGTCTGCAACCGCCGAATCATCCGAATTAAGACTACAGACGGCCGAGTGTTAGATATTAAAGGCGAAAAGCGAAAAGGTGATCACTGCTTCATTTCCATTGAAAAAGCACATAAGTATCTATCTAAAGGTCGCGAATCTTATTTGTGCTATGCTTTATCCGAAACCAACCCTGAAAAGAAATCTCTGTCTGATATCCCGATAGTCTGCGAGTTCCCGGACGTCTTTCCTGACGACATTTCTGGAGTGCCACCGGAACGTCAAGTCGAGTTTAGTATTGACTTGGTTCCTGGTGCGGCTCCTATTGCGAAAGCTCCATACAGACTTGCACCTGCAGAAATGCAGGAAATGTCAAAGCAACTGCAAGAACTGTTAAAAAAGGGGTTTATCCGACCGAGTTCTTCTCCGTGGGGTGCACCAGTTCTGTTTGTTAAAAAGAAGGACGGAACTTTTCGTATGTGCATCGACTACCGCGAGTTGAACAAGGTTACAATAAAGAATAAGTATCCTCTGCCCAGAATCGATGATCTGTTTGATCAGTTGCAAGGAGCCAGTTACTTTTCGAAAATAGATCTCCGTTCTGGGTATCATCAGTTAAAAGTCAGAGAAGAAGATGTTCCAAAGACAGCTTTCCGTACAAGATACGGTCATTACGAATTTCTCGTGATGCCGTTCGGCTTGACAAATGCACCAGCGGCGTTCATGGACCTCATGAATCGCGTGTGCAGACCTATGTTGGATAAATCAGTTATCGTATTCATAGACGATATTCTGATTTACTCCAAAACGGAGGCTGATCATTCTATTCATCTGCGGCAGTTGCTAGAGTTATTAAGAAAAGAAAGACTCTATGCAAAGTTTTCTAAGTGCGAATTCTGGCTCAGACAGGTATAATATCTATTATATAAGTCTTGAGCTGTTTCCTTAACTATTCTATGATTCACCTCAGAATTTGAAATTCTATCTTAATTCTTATAGATCCAGTTCCTTGGCCATGTTGTTTCTGGCAAAGGAATTTCCGTTGATCCTTCAAAAGTCGAGGCTGTTCAGAAGTGGCAAACACCTCGCAATGCCTCCGAAATAAGAAGTTTCCTTGGATTGGCCGGTTATTATCGGCGATTCATAAAGGATTTCTCGAAGATTGCTGTACCTCTAACGATGCTAACACGAAAGAATACTCCTTTCGTTTGGACAGATAAACAGCAAGAGGCATTTAACATTCTGAAGCAAAAGCTTATTCAAGCGCCGATTCTAGCCTTGCCAGAAGGTAATGACGATTTCGTTGTTTACAGCGACGCCTCTGGTACTGGCTTAGGATGTGTTCTGATGCAAAGGGGAAAAGTAATTGCCTATGCTTCAAGGCAATTAAAAGACTACGAGAAAAGTGCACCAACTCATGACCTTGAGTTGGCTGCCGTTACCTTTGCTTTGAAAATCTGGCGTCACTATCTATATGGGACTCGGTGTCAGCTCTACACCGATCACAAGAGTCTCAAATATCTTTTCACTCAAAAAGATCTGAACATGAAACAGCGTCGATCCTTGGAGCTTATCAAGGATTATGACTGCGAGATCTTATATCATCCCGGCAAAGCAAATGTTGTCGCGGATGCATTGAGTAGAAAAGTATATCCAGAAAAGTGCTGTTATGCCCTAACTCCAGTTATATTCTCTTCTGATCTTATTGAAGATATTCGAGCTGCTCAAACTGAAGCGCTGAAAGAAGAGAACATAGATTCTGAAAATCTAAAAGGGCAACTACAATTTCTAACTCTGAACCATTTGAGACTTCACTGTCTCAAGGGAAACCGAATCTGGGTTCCTAAATATGGTTCTATTCGTAGCACTCTTCTGTCCGAAGCTCATCAGTCCAAGTTATCTATTCATCCTGGCAGCTCAAAGATGTACTTTGATCTGAAAGCTGACTATTGGTGGCCACGAATGAAGAAAGACATTGGAAAATGTGTTGAAAGCTGCAGAGTATGTCAGATGGTTAAGGCAGAACATCAGAAGCCCTTCGGGGATATGCAACCACTGCCAGTTCCTGAATGGAAGTGGGAGCATATAACAATGGACTTCATTACGAAGCTGCCAAAGACCAAAAGACAGCACGACTCTATCTGGGTAGTCGTTGATCGTTTAACGAAATCAGCACATTTTATTCCGATGAAAGAAACTTATTCTCTCGATAGATTGGCGCAGTTGTACATCACAGAAATTATTTCTCGTCACGGTGTGCCAAAGTCTATCGTATCAGATCGTGATAGTCGCTTCACATCCAGATTCTGGCAGGCATTACAAGAAGGGATGGGTACTCGGATATCCATGAGTACTGCTTATCATCCAAATGCAGATGGCCAGAGTGAGCGTACTATTCTAACTCTTGAAGATATGCTTCGTGCCTGCATTCTTGATTTAGGTGGTAACTGGGATGACCATTTGCCATTGGTCGAATTTTCATACAATAACAGTTATCATTCTACAATCAAGATGGCTCCTTTTGAAGCTCTATACGGAAGAAAGTGCAGAACTCCTACCTGTTGGCGTGAAACAGGTGAATCGCCAATAGCAGGACCTGCCCTTTTACAGTTGACTCATGAAAAGATTCAACTTGTCAGAAGGAGTATTCTTGAAGCTCAAAGCAGGCAGAAGTCATATTATGACAACCGGCACAGATCAATCAGTTTTGCAGTTAACGATTGGGTGATGCTGAAAGTATCCCCAATGAAGAATGTGGTGCGATTCATTAAAAGAAACAAGTTAGCTCCGAGATTTATCGGACCGTTCAAGATCATTGAAAAGATTGGAAATCAGTCTTATCGTCTTGAATTACCGGCTGACTTAGCTGGAATACACCCTGTATTCCATGTTAGTCATTTGAGAAAAAGCTTAGCTGACGAAAGAGAAGTACAGATACCACACGTTAACTTGCAAATTGATGAGAAGCTTCGCGTGGTTGAAGAGCCAGAACGTATTCTGGATTCAAAGACTAAGAAGCTTAGAAATAAAGAGATACAGATGGTGCTCGTCCAGTGGAAACACCACAAAGGTTCACATCAGTCTTGGGAATCCAGAGATGTCATGAAAGCTACTTATCCCAGTCTGTTCGAATCTAGCTAACTTCGGGGACGAAGTTTGTGCGTGGTGGAGCCCATTCTGTAACAACCTAACTTTTGCCAAGCATGTAATAGTGATTTTGAGATAATAAATGTATTTTATTACATTAATTATGATGTAATTTATTTAAGTTTGAAATTATTTAATTAAGTTATACTTATGATATGAATAATTAAAGATGATTAAATTTAAAAAGATATGTAAAATACAAAAGTTTAGTGGGTTAAACTACAAATGAAACTAAATGAAATACAAATACTCAAATAAATGATCGATTAAGATCATTTAACACAAATCAACTCTCTCTCTAACTTCTCTCTACTCTCTCACTAAGTATACGGCTACCTCTCCAAATCATCCAAATTGTTCATTTAATTACATTCAATTCAAGAATTGAAGATCAAAGGAGTTACAATAAGCATCAAACATCATCAATTAGCAAGAATTTGAGGTAAACACACTTTTAATTTCAATTTCTATGTATGTTGGTTCGGTTTTGTGAAAAACCGAAACCAAGAGATTAAAATGTGAGGATTTGATGTTGCATGTTAGAAATATTGGTAGATTATGATGAATTAATGATAATAAAAGTAACAGAAACAAAATTTGTGGAATAGATCATCCAAAATAATGAAGAAATCGGATATTTTGGTAAAAATATTGTTCTTGACAAAATTTCATATTTTTGGATGATCTTGATCGAAATATGATGTTATTGATAGGGAAAAATATATAAAATCAACCCAAGAATGATAATATAACATAAAATAAAGTTGCATGTTAGTTTGAGTAAGTTTTGGGAAAATTTATGAAAAATCCGTATGAATATAAGTATGAACATGAAGAACATTTCTGGGAAAAATATGTGAGATCCGAATTCGGCTGAGTCCGAATTCGGATGAGTGGCATCAATTCGGATCCCATATTTCGGACACCCTAATTCGGATGAAGACTCATTTCGGATGCCACCTAATTCGGTTCCAAATCCGAAATCCGGTTGACTGATTCGGACATTACTTGGTCCGAATTCGGTTGCTAGTTCGGAAGAGCCAATTCGAGTGTCCAATTCGGATACCTTAGTCCGAATTCGGAAGGATCAATTCGGTTGAATCCGAATCCGGGTCCCTAGTTCGGATAGATCCGAATTCGGGAGATCCGAAACCCGATTCAATATAAATTGATATTTTAAGTAAAATTTATGACTATATAAATATATATATTGATATATATATATATATATATATATATATGGTGAACTAAGAGAATAAAGATTTATGAACTAGAAGTTATCAGAATCAGATAGAATTTAAAGAATTTATGACCAAAAGATGATGACATTGATAAGATAAATTATCAGATATCAGACTCAGATAAAATACAAAAATTTGAAGACTAAAATGATGATGATAAAGATGATGAAAATGACCTGATATTATCATGAATGATTCTGAACAGGTTCAGTATATTCTGAACAAAGATTTAAAGATTTAAAGACTTAAAAGCGGGTCGGAGACTTGATTTGACAAAGAAAAGAATTGACAGATTACAGATTTACAAAATCCTGAGATAACTCAGGTGGCAGATTCATATATCTGTTTGACCAAGACCCAAACTGTGAGTTATAGATATTCAAATTGAACATGCAAAGATCCGTTTGAGATATATTGATGCTGTTACATTATTTGACATTCATTTATCAGCTGGATTGAGACCTGTGCACACCATGGATGGGTGTTGCCCAGTGAATCATGATAGCTATTTGCTTTTCATTTCATATTGCATTTATTAGCGCTTCAGACTTTGCTTTATGATTTGTTGCTATCATGACTCCTAAGACTTATGCTTACTTCATTGATCAGACTTGATAAGACTTATTCAGCTTGACTAGCCCTTATGGTCTATTGTTCTAGACCTGGCTATTCCACCAGTTCTCACGAACTTGGTAATGACCTCCGATGTTCGGCCATGTTGACCTACTGGTAGCTAGCCCAGTATGTGGCTGATCCCCACGATATAAGCGTGAGTGTGGTTTGAACATCATCCGATCTTAAGATACTATATCTCAATCATGATGAGGGCTGTAGCGGCAGCCAAGACTTATCACGCTTAGATTTATGACTCCGCTTGACACGCATGTTAATATTGAAAATCTATAAACTCACTAAGCTTTGCTTACAGATGTTGCTTTAAAATTTTACAGGAAAAGCCAAAGGAAAATCACCTGCAGGACCTAGTGCTTAGGTCATCAAGAAATCCAAGTTTTGAAGCTTTCCTATACCACTTCTCAACAAACTTTCTGGTACTGATTGGAAGACAGCTAATGTAGTGGTTCTGGGTAGACTTGATGTGATGATTGAAGTTATGATTAGATTAGATGTTACCTTTTTATAACTTTAATTTGAAATATGTAATCTGTATCCTAATATGTAATGTACAGGTAATTTTATTTTTCCGCAATTTAATTACCCTATCTTAGTATGGTTGATATCATATTGCATGATGTGGGACCTAGACTGGTGAGCACTGCCCCGTAAGGGGTGGTCTTCACAGTTCAACGCCAAATACAGCTGACAAACTTGAGATGCAGTTGAAACAAGGAACTAAGACTATTGATGAATACGAGCACGAGTTCTCGAGACTTTGCGATTACTCGTCATATCAAGTAGCGATAGAATAACGTTTGATAAACAGCTTCAGATTGGGTCTCAATCCAACATATAGAAAACAATTGAGTAGCAAAAAGTTCAAGACATATCTCAATATAGTGGAAGCAGCAAGAATGGTGGATCGGGAATTCACAAATCTTAGTTGTGAACCCGTTATGGTGGCTATAAGTCCTATTTGTCCATCTCCACCTATGAAACAAAAATTTGTAGATTTTTCAGTTCATCAAAGTCCAGCAGCAACATTTACGAGTATCCTCTACGCCTCAGAAGACTAGAGCCTATTCCATACACTCAGGAAAAGTGTAAACGTTGTAACAAATTTCATAGTGGAAGTTGCAACCCTAGAGATGTGATCTGTTACACCTATAAACAGATTGGACATGGAAGTGACGAATGCCCAGAAACAATTTACAACTGTGGTGAACATGGACTTATGCCAAACATTGTCCAAATGCACACAGGTTTACTAATCCTGAACAATCAGTTGGCAGAGTAATCCAACGGAGTACTACAATGATTCCGACAGCAAAGACGCGAGCTTTCCATATAACTACTGAGGATGCCGAGGAAACACTAGAAACACTAAAAGACAACACTGGTAACTAATATTAAGTTTCTTATATGATTAAATGTTATAATTCCACTGTCAGTTGAATTTCAATTTCATTTCTATAGTTAAAGTTTGTTCGACTTACAACTGCAAAAGTGCAAAAATGTTAAGTCAATGAAATTCTGTTAATTGTGAGCTTAACTCAAAGCTCAGGATCCTAAATCACTATAATATATAAAAATCTCTGCATGTGTTTGAACTACCAAAATTCGATGTCTGAGATTGATAAGGATAGTATCAAACGTAAGTTATGCTTATTATAATTCTATGATATTGCCATATAATCAGAATAGGAATTCAGAACCACCATGTGATTTCTAAAGCCATGTGTGTTTGAACATAATTAACTTTATGGATGAAGTTATGCGTGGTGGAGCCCATTCTGTAACACCCTCAATTTAATTAGCTATAATTAGAGTGCTAAATGTAATTTGATTACAGTTAAGGAATGTAATTTCTATTTAAGTTAATAGAAGCTATTAATAAGTTATATGTATTATTTTTCAGGTAAAAGCAAAGGATTGACCGTTAGGAATGTGAAACAGCTTGAAGTTGCTTAAAACCTGTTCAACACGTTGGTACTTGACTCGTGATAGAGCTTTGGGATACTTGGCTAGTTTATTTTGTGTTTTGATGTAATAGGCTAGAAGTTTGTACCCTTCTACTTAATTGATTTCTTGGCTTGATTTTGTTTTGTTCTCAATTTGTGATGAATTTTGATGAACTCTTGAAGAAGTCGTAGCTTTTAATACTCATTTCGCGTCTTGTAGTTTCGTTCACCTTTCCAAAACTTTGTAAGTAAGAACATAGATTGTTTAAGGATTTGTCATTTAATAACTTACCATTCATATGATTCATTGTCGTCGTAAACCTCGTCCAAACCTCCATTTTTATTATCGTAAAGAGTAGGTTATCTCTCCGTTCTTATATTGTCGTATGTATAATTATTGTGAAAGATGTGTAAAGAATGGAGATATTGCCCTAATGAATCATTGTAAAGGTTCTGTAAAAAGACATTAGAAGCAATGTCAAAGTGTGTATATATATATATATATATATATATATGTATATATATATATATATATATATATATATATATATATATATATATATATATATATATATATATATATATATATATATATATATATATATATATATATATATATATATATATATATATATATATATATATATATATATATATATATATATATATATATATATATATATATATTTCTGGTTTTTTGTCGTGGTTTTTCGGCCTACTTTGTGGCTGTTTTTGACCAAGCTCCAAAACGATTTGGGCTTTGGTTTTAATCATAAAACTACTATATACAAGGAATTTTTCAAGGTAAAAATGTTCATTTTCGAGGTGTTTAGGTTAGGAAAAAGGCTAGTTAAAAATCCTATGTTGGCCATTTTTGAGCCGTTAGACCTTTCGGTTCCCAAATAGTATTTGGGGGTTCAAAACTCCAAATTAAATTATGAAAACATCCATATATTTACTTAAAACATAGATCTAACTTCTGAAACAAGATCAACTCATTTCTTTAAGTTTTGAATTAGTTATGATTTTTCAAAGTTGATGTAATGTTTTTGCCGAAAATCTGGATTTCATATCCTTGAAACAATTTGTGATTCTTGTTGTTTATTCAAGAACCACATGTATAAAAGGCTATGAAACACATTTATATAACTTATTTTCATAATATTTAAGCTTACATTATGTGTTTATATATTTATAAACACATTAGAATACATGAAATTGTATCTAATTGTAATGAATTTCCTTATCAAATTTGTTAATCACTGTTTAGGTTATAAATGCTAACCTGTCGGATGTTAGATGGTGAAACCACATCTCGATTCATGGTGATGACACGTGGTATCCATAGTTTTTATAAAAAAATATAGAAATTTAAATTAAATCTATTCATATCTAATATAATCTACTTTTAAATTCGAATCAAATATAACAAAATCCAATACTCACTTTTCTTTATAACTATTTAGATTTAGCTGAACATGTTGAATATTGGGCAATCACATTAACATAATCTTTTATGGCTTTACCCAATACATTTGTGTATTTCTATTGTATTCTTTGACTTTTTGTAGTTTATGTATAAGACTTATTCATTGTCTGAACTTATGATCATATCATTTTAGCTTTGTTGAATCTTATGGCTTAGTCTTGACATGATTTTAATGGCTTTATATGCTTTCATGTTTTTCATGAACATGTGTAACCTTATTTGGTATCTTTGACTTTACTTGCATTTTGAACTTATATAAATGCATGTACTGACATGTTATGCATAATCAAACAACTTATCACTTACATAAGTCACTACTACATTTTGAAGCTAAGGCAACACTTTTGATGCAACACATTTAAAAAACTGTTGTTTTTTTATTTAAGTTCACTCTAAAACAACACATTGACAAAACGTGTTGCATATAATGATTTAATGCAACACTTTTTTTAAAGTGTTGCCATTTTTACTAAAAAAAAATGCAACATTTTTCTAAAGTGTTGCAATTTTTACTAAAAATTGCAACATTTGTTTAAAGTGTTGCATATTTCAATAAAATATGCAACACATTTTTAGAGTGTTGCATTTGTAATGAAAAAAAGCAACACATTTTTAGAGTGTTGCATTTATAATGAAAAAGATGCAACACATTTTAGAGTGTTGCATCTATAATGAAAAAAATGCAACACATTTTAAAAAAAAAATATCTTTTTGAGTGTTAATACTATTTTTTCTTGTTTTGTAATTTTGATTAAAAAATACACACAAAAAGCGGAGATTATTCTTTTTAAAAAAAGAGTGCAACAAAAATTGATAGATTAATTTTGATAAATATTATGAAATAAACTTGCAGTTTTTATTAATAATATTATTAACTCAATATTTTCTTATTTGATATTTTAAATCGATTTTTTATTTTTGAATTTTCATTACATGTTTTTTTATGTGCATTTAGATTTATTTTTTACAAATTTATATTTTCTAAGTTTTCTTATGTGCATTTAGATTTAATTTTTACAAATTTATATATTAGTTTTTGATTTTTATATTATTTTTTAAGGTTTAAGGTTTAGTTTTTTTATACTATTACTTGTATTTCCAATTTTCAATTTTCAACTCTAATTCAAAGAAAAAAGCGGAGATCTGCTGAGGACCCCCAAAACCAACGCAGATGCTCCGTTCCAAAGAAAACCCTAGCCGCTATCCTCTTCCACGGCGACGATCTCCTTAACCATCCACGGCGACGGCGACATCCTCTTCCACATAATCAGCGGCGTTGTTCCTTTTCCTCCATCGCAAGCAGCGCAGTTTTGTTTTTGCACTCAATTTCAGACGATGGCACCTTCAATGATCCTTATTTAGTGTTTAATTAGTGTTTTTGTTGAGGAATTTGGTGCTGAAATCACAGCAGGGACCGAGGTCCAAGGAGACATAAGTCTCGGACCTGGTTATTGCTTTCCTTGGTGTGCTTGTTAAGCCTTTAGTGTTTAATTGATGTTTTAATTGTGAAAAGGCTGCTGATTGCGAAGGGGAGGGGCTGCAGGTCTGAGACATAAGTCTTAGACTCAGAATGGCCTTAGCTTTGGCATTGGTTTTGTTCAAAACTAAGTCCGTGAGTTGGTCCATTCTTTTCCTCTAATCCTCGGACCATACCTGCAAGTAATAGCCTCCCATAAACTAAATCTTGTAATGTGCTTGTGGGTATGGTGTTCAAGGAAATATGGGCAGCATATGTATGTATTTGATGTTGTTTCCATTTCAATCTAATGCACTCCTATGAGTACTACTGTTGTTTCTGTTTTTAAATGAAAGACACACACACACCATTGATTAATTGTTGCTATCTACTTAAGAATTGAAAACACACACACACATATGTACATATACTACATGTCTCGGACTCAGGATGGTCTTAGCTTTGGCATTGGTTTTGTTCTAAAATAAGTCCCTGAGTTGGTCCATTCTTTCCCTCTAATCCTCGGACCATAATTGCAAGTAATAGCCTCCCATAAACTAAGTCTTGTAATGTGCTTGTGGGTATGGAGTTGCAAGTACTTGGGCTGAGAAGTGTGTGAAGTGCAGGAGCTGCTCACAGGTCCAAAACTCAGCCTTCACTGAGTGCAAACAGGCCCTATTTAGAGCTGCATTTACATTTTTTTTTCAGTCTTGATTCAGCCTTAAATCATACACCTTAATGACCCCTAAACATCTACAATGAATTCGATACACTTTTACCTTCAATCAATTGTCAAATATTATCATATATCATGAATTTAGAGTATATATATGAATTGGACAGCAGCTTTTATGGTTGTTTTTGGTACAACAACTTCATATTTTTAGCCTTAATTCTAGCATCTAATGATTTTTTAAATGAAATATGTGTAAATATGCTATAGAACACGATCAAGACTTATTTGAGTAGATTTATTGAAATGATTTATATGAGCAGATTTATTGATTTTTTTTGCAAGTTTCAATTAGTGAGCACTTCAACACATCTTAATCCTCATATTATCATTCAGAACACCAAATATGTACATACAATTTTTAGTTGCGTTCATTATGTAATTTGAATTGAACTTGGATGCAAGTTATACAATTTTTAGTTGGATTCATTATGTAATCTGAATTTTTAGTTATATACATACAATTATACACCAAATGGACATCAAATATTGAACGAGTTTCATATATAGATCAGTATGACCATGTGATACCAAGGCAAGATTCACCTGTTTCATCTGCTTTTGTTTTATCCCCCTGTTTTTAAAAAAAAAATGTTTGTAGAATTCTGTTTGGTTTAAAAGTATCTATATAAAAATTATATACTAATTTACTAATAGTTTATATGGGTAAAGAAAGGGGTCGTATATGTATGGCTTAAAGAAAGAGTGCTATATACTAATTTAGCTCATTCTCTTAGCAAGTAAGCATCAGAATTCAATATCATATGAAAGTTCATTGCTATCTTAAACAAACTTTTGGTACTTTAATGCCCAAAAGTATGAAACATCAATGAATGATAAAATGTGTTTATATATTTGGTATTTTCTAAGGATTTAAGATTTGTTACAAAAGGTCTCGTCAAAATTGACGTCAAATAAAAGTTCATTGCTATTTTATGCGAAGAATAGCATTTTAATAAGTGAAAATACAAATTTACAACGGGAAGTGTAATATTTTAATAGAAATGGTGTTTTTAAAAGATTTTTAGGGTGTTGTGAAAGTTTCATAAAAAAACCGACTCAATTAGAAAGTTTATTGTCATTTATGCAATTTCAGCAAAGTTGATTGCTGTTCTGGGCAGATTTTTTGTGAAAAACCAGAAACTTACATATAGCTTGCAGTGTAAGTTCATAATTGTTTTATAAATAGATGCAGTTTTGAGGGACTTATCTATGTATTTTAGTATCGATTTATCTTTTTTCTAATATGGTATCAACTCCTCACAGCTAAAGATTGCATTTATATGACCATATTGTAACTTGTCGGTATCAGAGCTGTTGGTGCCATACCGCCTTTGGTCAATTTGTTGGTGCCATCGCAACCACAACGCCTTTGATCAAGCTGCTGGTTTCAGTTATGCTATTTGATCACCCAAAGAGGCTACACAATTTACAATCTTGTTTTGTTTATTAAATACATATTTCTAGTCCTAATTCACACACAAATGCATGCCCAAGCAGTAACCGTTTCTGTCTGTCCACTCTGTTATTAAATTCTTCTTATTATTATGACTTCAATATATGTGATTATTTGTATAATTTTATAATGGATATTGAGGCTTATGGACATACTAATTAGTGTGTTCCTTATCTAAATGATACATTTGTTTGTTGAGGGCTGTTGTTGCTTTCATATATGTATGTATTGTTGCAGCTATTACTTAAAGTTAAGACACACACTCTGTAATGAGTAAAATTACCTGGTAATTTTCTTCAAGTCTTGGTCCCCAAACAAATGAGAAGATTTCCCTTTTGACAAAAAGTGATTAAACATAATCTTCTCTATATTTGCCTATAAGTAATTGTTCTGAAATAATGATTACATTTTGTTTGGCCCACAAGATTATCATTATTGAGGAATGTTCAAATATTCAACCATCAGTCGAAACCTTATATTAACGTATGTACCTATTTAAGAATAGTAATTATCTCAGGCCAAAGTATTAATAATTAACTATCAAGGTTATGGAAGTAATCATCTAGAAATAACTATTGTGCAAAATTTCCACTTGACCTTTTCTTGTAGTTTGTTGAAACTGTTAGTCCTAAGTATGTTGAGTGATGTTGTGAGCAGACTGTTGCAATTTTTTTTGCATCATGTACTTAGTTTCCTGAATGTTAACTTATTTGTATTTTTTTTATAGAAATCATCGGTGGTGAAGCACTTGGATATCTTTTAGCTCTACTAGTGATTAATCCTTTCCTTATTTTATCTGCATTATATGAATCAGAGGGTTTCTTTGAAAGTTTGTTGTCATTTATGCAATTTCAGCAAAGTTGATTGCTATTCTGGGCAGATTTTTTTGTGAAAAACCAGAAACTTATATATAGCTGTAGTTTAAGTTAATAATTGTTTTATAAATAACTGCAGTTTTGAGGGACTTATCTATGGATTTTGTTATTGATTTATCTTTTTCTAATTTGGTATCAACTCCTCACAGCTAAAGATTGCAATTTCAATCAATTTATATGGAAGGATTCAAGCACTGATGTAACACTCTCTATTCTCAGGTAATTCTAAACTTTAAATATGGTTAGAATACGTAAATAGAGTTTTCAAAATTGATGAAGTTAACAAAAGTCTCTTATTTGGCTTTTAAAAGTCAAATAATGAATAAATGAGACTTTAATATATCGAATCACGAAATAGCTATAAATGATGAAATATTTATATAATTTTGATGTCTTTAAATTATTTAGGATGTGTTGCAAAAAGAATCATCGAAATCCGACATCACATGAAAGTTCATTGCTATTTTAAACAAACTTTAGGTACTTTAATGCCCAAAAGTATAAATTATCAATGAATGATGAAATATGTTTATATATTTGGTCTTTTTTAAGGATTTTAGACTTGTTACTAAAAGTATCATTAAAATTGGAGGTCAAACGAAAGTTTATTGCTATTTTATGCAAAGAATTGTAGTTTAACGAGTAAAAATACAAATTTACTGTGGGAAGTGTAATATTTTTATAGAAATGTTGTTTTTAGAATATTTTTAAGGTGTTGTGAAAGTTTCATCGAAAACCTACTTAATTTGAAAGTTTGTTGCTATATTTTGCAGTTTCAGGAAAGTTGATTGCTACTTTGGGCAGTTTTTTTGTGAAAAGTGATCGACAGAAGGAGAGTTGTGCATGATAAGCGTCGGTTTTGTATGAAAGAAGTTACAAGAAGATGAATTGAATATACATTCCCAAAATTGTAATTTATTTTTTTGTTGTATCGCTTATACATTTGATGATCTTTATTTTGGTTGTAGACGTTAATATACTGGAAATACTTTTTGATCGATATGTTATGAAATAATATTATTTTTGTTAAATTGAATTGTAAGTAGAAAAACTATCACGAAGTAATTAAATAAATATTTGTATTTGCATTAAATTTTAAAAATAATGAATGTGTTTCTTTTGTCTAGAAAATATTGCATTTATGTAATTTAAATCAATAATAAAGTGTTGCAATAGATTGATAATTGTGTTGCATTTACATAATGACAATATTTAAAAAGTGTTGCATTTGATAAGTAAAGTGTTGCTATAGTTGGTAACAATAAATTAAATGTGTTGCTTTAGAGTATAAAAAATGTTGCATTTAGAAAGTGTTGCATTTAAAAAATAATGGCAACACATTAAAAAATGTTGCTTTAGAATATAAAAAATGTTGCATTTAAAAAGTGTTGCATTTATAAAATAATGGCAACACTTTTGAAAAGTGTTGCATTATCTAGTGAAAGTGTCGCTTTAGACCTAAGGCGACGTTGGCTAAGGTGGCACTACATAAAGTGTCGCATTAGGCCTATAGCAACACTTTTAAGGCCTAACACAACACTTTTCCCGTGTTGCTTTAGGTTCATTTTGTTGTAGTGAGTGATGCATATTGCTTATACTGAAAATTAGGCACATGGCTTAAGACATAAGCATTTAGGCCTAGAAGGGCCATGTTTACAGCCAAGAACCAAGGCTTTGGGCCTATGTTTAATTCCCTAATCATACGTTACTTATTCATTTGATGTTATAACTTTAAACATGCCTATAATTGCCAATATTTCATTATGCATTCGATTGATTAATTCATACAATCAATCTGTAGGTATGTGTGTGTGTGTATATATATATATATATATATATATATATATATATATATATATATATATATATATATATATATATATATATATATATATATATATATAAAGTCTGAAAAGTCTCAGAGTCTATATACATTACACACTATGAGACTTCCTAACTTAAACTATATGGTTGTTGTATTTCTTTGCTTCAGCCCAAGATTTAGCCTTTGCAAAATCTCTCTATAATCTTCACACACACTACATATTACTTAGCATATATATCTATTATGTATTATTGTTGCTTGCTTCCTTTTCAATTAGTCTCAGACTTGGGTAGAAGCTAAGTCTCAGAGTACATGCACACACACACACACAACACAATACATATTTGAATGAATTAAAAGGAAAATCTGTCCTACACATATGCCACATACTCAGAGACTGTCTTTTATTCATATACAAACGCACTCCAAGATTTACCAATTCTCAGAGTCCCGATGTACTCACACACATTTAATTTAAATCTTGCATGTATGTTTGTTAACTGTTGCTGATGTTAATTGTTTAAACATCATCTGAGACTTATCATTTGATAAAGTCTCGGAGTCTACAACACTTCATACTCAACACTCAGCTTATATATATGTATATACTATGGTGGCTGCTTCGAGTTCTTTAATCATAGCAACACTCTGAGAGATTAAGTCTCGTAGTCCTTTTTAAGCAAACGGACAGCACACAAACACACAGTGTAACAACCTAAACTTAATTAGCTATATTAAAGGCGCTAATGTTATTTAATTACAGTTAAGGAATGTAATTTCTGTTTAAGTTAATAAAAGCTATTAATGAGTTATATGTATTATTTCTCAGGTAAAGGCAAAGGATTGGATTGACTGGAATAGGTCAGGAATGTGAAAAAGCTTGAAGTGGCTTAGAACCTGTTTCAACACCTTGTTACTTGACTAATGATAGAGCTCTGGGATACTGGGCTAATTTATATTTTGTGCTTTGATGTAATAGTCTAGAAGTCTCTACCCCACGACTTATAATTTGTCTTTGTTTGTAATTAACTTTGATTCCGCACTGTTAATTATTATCTTAGTTTCCTCATTGATATTGCATTGCCACTCGGCCTAGTCTTAAGACCTTTGAGAAATCTGAGTCTTACAATATGGTATATCAGAGCCAATAGTTTCGGTGAATCATTGTATTATGTGTAATACATGATCTCAAACTTGTGAAATGCTATAGTATCAATCATGACAGGACGACGACTTGAACTATGATAGGTTTTCAGAATGCTTGGTGAATCAGTCAATGGAAAATTGCTAGCGATCTCAGAAGCACTCTGCCGGTCTGCTTAGTGGCAGAGCCACCTTCTTTGTAGGACGGGGCATGAAAGGGTACAATATGCTAGACGAATGAGTTAAATATTTAGTGATTTGTATTTCAGAGTTATGTGAGGAAAAGGTGGATGATCAGGTGGTATGACCCGAAATGATGCAACAACTAATAGCCCAAAATAATGAACAACAAAACAAGTTTATTTTAGACAATATTGAAGCAATGAAGAAAATTGAAAAGAAAAGCAAACATAAAAGAAGCAAATTGAACAACCAAGTGAATCTGATTAGGATATAGCCAAAAGGTTGTAAATTCAAAGACTTCATATTTGTATTTCGTAGGTTTGAAGCCGCCATATTGCCAAAAGGATGGAAAATGAAGTGAAAACGACGAATCTACGGGCTTAGCCGATCTGAAATGTGACACGTCATGACCACGACCTAGGATCGTGATCACGACATCTTGTCATGACCACAACACGTCAGATATTCACAAATAGAGAGCAACGACCAAATTAGGGTAATCTTCGTTTTTATCTTAGTATAGCCGCAATTTTCACACACTTTAAGGTGCGATTAGTATGTGTAAGTAGGGTTTTCGATTTTGTATCATAGGTAGGGTTAGATTAGCTAAAGCCTTCGGTTATTGGAGTAGATTAAAGCATTCCGTTGCGGTTTATTATGAGTTTTTCATCCGATTTTGGTACACTCTTTCCCTTAAACTATCTGTAATGGTAATATCTAGCATAGATTTCGTTTATTTTATTGTTATTAGCATGATTAGTGAGTAATTTAGTTAAACACTTGCTTGGGTTACGTTTTTAAATGGATTAGTGGAGTATTTTGATGGTTTTGGTTGAAAAATGTTTGATTCGTTGATGTATTTTTTATTCATACGATTAATATGTGTAAACTCAGAATTATAGTTGATTTTCTAGCATTCTTGTGATAACGATTATTTATAAATTCTGATTTTTATAAACTTTATCAAATTTAAGTGATTTATTAATTGGTTGTCATTTATAGCATTATTGTGATTATGAGATAGTGACTAGTTAATAAATTGTGAAATCATTGTATGGAAATTAATTCTTATCAATATTGTGATTATAGGATTAATTTAATCTTTGATATCCTTAGACTTAGATTGATGATTATGCGGCTAAATTGAATATTTATAGTTATTTTCGAGCGCTTGACGTGTAGACAGTTTTAATCTCTAAAAGCCAATGTTGTAAAATCGGTCTAGGCGGTCGACTAATCGGCGCCTAGGCGGTGATCGGACCACTACCGATACGATTAACATAGGATCGGCCTTGTTTAGGCGGAGCTAGGCGGGTCTAGGCGGCAGGTCAGATTAGGGCTCATTCTTACCTTTTCCAGCATCCAGCGGCCATCGTTCTCTCTGTGTGTCCTTAGCTTTCAGGAGCAGAGAGAGAAGCGGTAGGAAGGAAGGCGTTCGCATATCTTTGTCGTTAGCTTTCATCGACCATCGTTCTCTCTCTCTCTCTCTGTACGCATATTTCTTTGCCAGCGTCTACGGTCCATTTGTTACTCTCCATCGTTGCTCCGAGAGCAGAGGAACGAAGGCGGTAGAGAGTAGAGGAAGGAAGCGTAAGAAAAACGGTGAAAGAAGGCGGTAGCTGGTATAGTGAGTAGAGGTCTAGAGGAAAGTGTAGTAGCAACATGCTCGTATACAGTTGTTGACTATTGTTTAAAAACCCAAAAAGCATTTCATATTTAGTTTTTATTTATTTAATTATTAAATTAATTAATGGAAAATATTTATATATTTAAATTAATCAATTTTCGATTATACGTTATATTTTAACGATTAACTTAAGGTCTAATTATATAATAGTATTAAATATTATTTACCATGATTCTAATTATAAAATAGTATTAGTTATTATTTGATCGTTTTTTACTAACCTATATGTATATCTTAGTATTTTTAACATGTTACATATATAATTATGGAATTTATACACTAAAAATTCCAATCCGACTACTCCCCGACTACTCCCCGCCTAGGCCAACTACTCCCTAGTCCCAGTCGGCCGGCCGATTCCCGCCTAGCGATTTCTACAACATTGCTAAAAGCTAGATTTAGATGACTTAATTAATCGTAAAAGACATTTATTGTTGATTTTAAGAAGGGGAATACCGGAGAACTCCATACTTGATTTTCTGAAATTAATAAAATATGTCCATGAATCGGTTTTACATCAAAGTTTCAAACTCTTAAGCTTAAAAGATTTAAAACGGTTGGATTTAATTCCAACTTAACTTTCTTTGACCAAAAACATCTTAAGTGTTTTGACACCATTTTACTCCATTAATCCTAAAAGACGTATCCAAGTGAGTGTTGCTTTTAATATATCTGATATTATTATGTTTTAGCGTTAAAGTTTATAATTTTAGTGGTGTGATAGATAGTATAGTTTTAAATATTTAGGGTTATAATCATCCTCAACCCTTATCCATAGCTAGATATTAGTGATAATCCTAGTATTGGTATCTCGATCCTTATTGCCGTTCCGTGAGTTCGATAATCCTCGAGGTCAGCTTGTAGCTATACTAACTACGACTGGTACACTGCTAGTGGTATTTGTTATGACTTAGGTTTTCTTCTTTCTTTGATTTTATTTGCCAAATTCGCGTTAGATCAAAATGGCGCCGTTGCCGGGGAACGGCTAGAGATGTTGAGAAAGGATTCTAGTTGGTAGTTTAGTCGATCCTCTTTCAGGAAGTCTTTCCTTGGAGAGTTATTTGCTTTGTTTCTTACTATTTCTATTCTGCTCTGTTTTGTTTGTTCTGTGTGTTGTTTTGTGCAAGGGAATCTATGGACGGATATGGTCATGAGATATGGAACGAGAGCTATGATGAGGTTTATTGTCAAGGAGGGTCGACATATAATATGGGGCAGCCAGATATGTGGTCTTATGGGGGTATATACAATGGATCTTCTTTTGAGAATTTTCAACATCACATGCCACATAATCCAGTTGACCCTTATGCTTACGTGAATGAAACCCCTTCCTTTTATCATGAACCTCCATACTATGAGTCTCAAAGTGATTACCCTTCCACCTAATATCACAATGAATACCAATGATATCCATCATACCAACCCACTCCTGATCATTACCAAAAAAGCCAATACATCCAGCCTTCATATGAAACCCCTCCGGAATCCCAATCTGAGAACACATCTAGTTTGGAGGAGTTGCTATTGAAATTCATGGCCACTCAAGAGGAAAGAAATATTGAGTTTGATATTTGGGGAAGATCCATGATCAAGAAATTGGAAGAGTTGTCTGGTCATATGCAACTTAAGGATGAAGTAGAGGATGCAGGATGTGAAAAGTATGAGAGTAGTGGAGTTGAGAAGTTAGGAGAGTTGCATTCATACAAAGCACAAAATATTCACGCTTTCAGTAGTGACTTGAGTGATTCAGATGAAGATATAGAGTGTGTTTTTGATGAGACTCATCTCTACCCGACAGCCCATGAGAAACCACATGATAACCTAAAAATCTCATACTCTTCAGACGCTTGTATTCCGATGAGTGGCACTGTTATCAAGATTAAGACGGATGAGATGTCAAAGACAACCATGGATGAGGAGCAATGTCCAAGCCCATGAAGTACAACTCAATTCCCACCTTTGGCATTGATGAGTCCCATGGATGTTTTAAAGTCTGAGTTTGGCATAGAGGCTATGGATTTGGCTTTGAAGTCCCAATGATTGTGCTCAAAGAGGAATTCAATCCAGAACATGACTTAAAGGAGTTGGAGAGATTGTTGGTAGGTGAAGATGATATAGGTGAGGTTGATTCACAACTAGCAGAGGACGTGGAGCCAATTATCACAAATTCTTTTATCTCGGATATTCATAACCTTCATTCTTCTTATGTTTATCATTTTGACTCATTACTGCTTGACTTTAATGTTTTCTTTTCGGTAACCAATTCTACTTTGCAGGTCTATAAGCACACAAAAGCCTCCCCAACACGAGCAAAAGCACGGAGACTCAATGAAAGAGCAGTGTATCGGAAAAAGAAGCCAAAAGATCCGATGAAAGAATGGGTAACGTCAAAGAGTGGGGAAATACCTTTAATATACAATTGTTTCAAGCACAATGCGGAACGTACAAGTAAGGTTGCTAATATGTTTGTTGTGCTAAACAATCAAGGTACGTTTCAACATTTCTCGGAGTTGTTTGAAAATAATGAGAATAGTGCATTCGAGTCAAGCTAATGACTCCCCAAAAACAAGCGCTTTCGGGAGGCACCCCGACAATAAAAATTACTTAATTATATCGTTTACATTTAGTTTGTTTCTTTTGATCTTGCATGTTTCATAAGTTGAAGTCTTTATAAGACTGATTGGTTTGCATTTTTATTTATGTCTTTGATTGTTTTTAGGTTAAATAAGTCCCCATTGCATTGATTATGTATCTTAGGATTGCAAGTTTGATGTTAGGGGTGTTGATCTCAAAGCATATATGCTTGTTTCATTTCTTGCATTTGCTGTTTGACTTTTTAAGTCACAGTTAGCCTTCTTTATTTCTTAATTACTTGCATTTCGTAGCTTAATTTCTCTTGTTGCTTAGCTTAAATAATGCCTTATTATATCGTCTTTAAGTCACTTGGCTTTTTGTTTCGGTATTTAAGGTTTTAGTTTGCTGAATTTAATAAATTTGTGAAGTCAGTTTGACTTTTTAAAAGTCAAATCTGAGTTTTCTCTTAAGTCTAGTATATTGCATTTAGTTAGTTCTTTGTTTTAGTTGAATTGCATGTCATAAATTATCTCTTGCATTATTCATTTAGGTAATTCTAGTTATATGATATGCTTTGAGTTTAATTTTTTTTTTTTAATCATACTTGCACTTAGCAAATGTGACATGCATTTTATTTTAATTCTTGTCTTAATTAATGTTAAATTTAATTTGAATTTTGAGTTGCAATAAAAGCTGTAAGGTCTTGATCATTTTAGAGGTTTATTTTCAAGTTAGTGTGGGGTAATAATTGAATGGTTTTACCATAGCTAATGTTTAATTTGTTTTGCTTGATGTGTTGAGTTGTTTCTTCAAATTTTTATAGTTCCATGCTTGAATAAGTAGCCTTTTCATTGGATATGTGTCTTAGGATTTCCTATTTGATGTTAGTGGCCTTGATATAGAAGCATGTTTTCTTGTTTTAATTTCTAGCATTGCTGTTTGACTTTTTGAGTCAAAGTGAATCTCCTTTATTTTTAAATTGCATGCTTTTTGTTGGTTAATAATTCTTCATATTAGTGTGAATAATTCACCTTAATATCTTTCTTAAGTTACATGAGTTTTCCTTTTGATATCTACGGTTTTTCTTAGCATAGCTTAATAATCATTTGGCTCCAGTTTGACTTTCAAAAAGTCAATCTGTCCTGATTTTGATTTTAGCTTACTTCTTGCATTGCATTTTAGTTACATGGTTTGCATTTTAGCATAAGTGCTTTTACATCCTTATGCATGACATTGAGATATGCATTTTGATGTTTAAGTTTCCATCCATAGCATGATTAGTTTAGGAATTTGCCTTCATGTTTGCATTTTAGTTTCGAATAAGTGTGTGGTTTCGATGGTAGGTTTATTGATGGGTTGTTTAATGTTTTATTGTTCAATATATGTTAAAGAGATGGTGTTTGGGAGGTCATGTCTCATAAAAGTTGTAAATCATTCTAATTGAGGTCTAACTGCAAAGCTGATGTATATCCATTTTTTTTTTCACCTGCTCTAGCTACCAGCCCTCACTACACTCTCAACCATCAGTATTTTTATTTCCGACCCACCTGCTGGCCACTACACTGCCCACGAGACCTGCACCTAAAACCCCCAAAACCCTTTGAATATTCAGACTCTGCCTCACACACCCACGCATAACTAAAACCCCCAAAACCCTTGTAAATATTCTGTCTTTTATTTCATTCTCACATCTGTATTCCTCCCTCCACAAACCCACAGCATATCAGTTCTAAAGCCCTTAGAATAACCAGACTTCTATTTTTCCCTCCCTCTTGTGATTCACGCTCACACACCCTTACTCTCTGAACTTCTTCTCCATCGACCTCTTCTCTCACCCAAATCACATATGATTATTGATTGAGATGGTTCTTCATTGATTTTACATACCAGGGTTTGTGATTTCATTGATTGTTTAAACTAAATCCTTGATGAATTGAGCTCTGAAATTCATGATTTAACCTGTCAGCTCATTGTTTATTGCAATGTTGAAGTACTCTGATTGAACATATCTTTATGCTTAAGGTTATCTGCGATTAATTGAGTGTTGACTTGTTGCACAGCTTACAGAGTGCATATTTTGTCCTGATTAAGGAAATTCTTGATGTTAAGCTCATTATTTTGATTTGGGACAGCTCTTAATCGTTTTAATACCAAGGGTTAGCAAATTTATCTGACTCATTTAATTATATCCTTGATGAATTGAGCCCTTGATGATTTGAGCCTTGATGCAAATAAGTGTATTTGATTTAGTGCTGTTGAGGTGCCTAATTGTTAGAGCCGGGTTTGCTTGCGTTTAAATTTCGAGTACATGCTTGCACAAGCCTGATTTTGGTGCTCATTTAAGCTAATGTGTGTTGAGAGCATAGGGGGTTCTGATAATTCAAATCAGTGATCTGGCTGCTTATTCATTTGTCTAGGTACTTGTTTTTCTGTGACAAATTGGCATGATTTCAGCTTCAAATAGATGATTGTCGTGGGTGTGAGATCTAGTTTTTCAAATCAAAATTAACCCAAGTTTTGTCTTTGTACATATTTCTGGTACTTTTAATATTAGTTAAATGTCTAGTCTTATTTAGTTAGCTTTAATTCTGATGTGTGTCAGTTTATTTGTATAGTTTTGTTTCTTTCATATTTTCTTGAGGTTATTTACTTTATATATATATATATATATATATATATATATATATATATATATATATATATATATATATATATATATATATATATATATATATATATATATATATATATATATATATATATATATATATTATTTATAGTTTCTTAAGTTAATGTTTTTGCTTGTTCAAAGTTTTAGTGGAGTCTTGATACCTAGGTGACTAATCAGAGTTACTTGTTTAGTTTTAAGTGATTGAATAGTTTGCATATATCTTTTTGCCATTTCTTTTGCTAAGTCACTTATTGTTTCACATTTTCTTATACGTTTCTTTTACTATTTGCTTTCTTTCTTTGTAGTAACTTTTAATTTTAGTCCAATAGTCTTGAGTAGCCGATGCCATTATGCACTTTAGGTCATGTGAAGTGTTCGTGCGCCATGCTTTCCTAGTTATGTTCTTATATGCTTTTATCTTGCAGATATGACACGCAGAAGAACACGAGCTTACATAGCTACACCACTACCTCAAAACAACCTCCACAAGTGGCTAGAGTTTGAGGATCTCATCTTCGCAAGAAACTTCGGTCTCTTTTCCATAGACCCACACACGTCCTCCTCGGCTGAATCTCTAAACTCTTGGACATTTTCTTTTCTTATCTTTTGGTTATGTACTTAAACATTTATACTTCAGCACTTTATTTTTGCTATTTTGGTCTGTACATCCTATTTATATTATCGTTTATTGCTGCTTGCATCCTGATCTGATTGTGTTGTGATTGATTGGTTTCGTAAGGTCGGACCATGGCAGAGATGTTCGCTGGTAGTCAGTTCAGCTTCATCGTCCAGATCCACCTGGCCGCGTTCATCTATTTAGGAGAGTTTTTCTGTTCTTGTTTATTGTTCATTCACATACTTATGCATATTGTTTTAGACACCGATGACACTTGTCTATATTAAGTGTGGGGTGGGATGATAAAATTGACATTTTGAGTTGTTTGTCCAAAGTTATAGCCTGCTTTAGTGCATTTTATGCATGTGTATCCTAATTTTAGCCAATTTTTAAATTTTTCTCTCTTTTTGATGTGCGTTAGACTCTTTAGTAATATTGTTCTGTTTAAATTGCATGCGAGTCTAACATTGTGAGTTTGATGCTATTTGAACAGTGAGAGACATTTTGATTGCATGTTGTGAATTTTTGAACCGAAATAGCATGATATTAGCACACATATTACCGTTGTCATTCATTGTGTGAGAATTTGAGCCGTATAGCATCTTATTATGCTCATTTTCGTTTCATGTGTATTTATGCATGTGTTGACTAATAGAAGTAGAACTTGAATTTAAATATATGTCAAAATCACAATTTTTGAAAATTTGGCACACATATAGAGGCAAATTTAGGATTGCCCATTTTTATCTTTCTTTTGTTTATCTTTCACCCCTTTTATTCTCCCCTAGTAGCCCTTTTGAGCCATTTTCCTTTCATTTCGGTGACAACCACACTATGAGCTATTTATAGCCCTTTTTGCTTTCTTTTACCTTTATTTGGGATCAGATTTGAAGTGCAGCGATTAGGTATTCTATTTTTATTGTTCTTTTAGCTGCTTATCTTTCTATTCAGCCTTGATGGATATATCCTATGGGTTTGAGTTTATGTTAGCTTTGTGGGGCCCCCTGATACTTTTTCATTCAGTTTTTGTTTTTGTTTCTCTTGGTCGATGCGCGCCGATTCTAGTTTAGTAAAAGTTGTGGTTTTTGAGTATCGTTCATGATAGCTAAGATGATCAATGAATCCAGAGATATTTTATTGAGAAAAAGAAAGAAAAGAGATGTATATATAAAAAAAGAAGGAAAAAAAATTTATAAAAAAAGAGAAAAAGAAAAAAGAAGGAAATAATAAATTCTTCAGCTTTACATTAGTTCTTAGCAGTTGTATAGTTGATGGATGCTTCAGCTTTGTATATAGTTAGATGTTAGTTTTATTTTTGTTATTCATGGTTCTTTTTGTACATAGTTTTGTTATTTCTAGTTGTGTTCGGCTGCCTTCTCATCTGTGATCGGTTCCGTTTATTTTGTTTTTGCCCACTTTTTCCCATATTATCCACACCCTTAGCCTTAGCCACCGTAAATCCCATAAGTCTATTATGTGCTGAGTTTTCATTACATGTGATGGAGATGTGATTTACTTTCAAGCCTATGCTTATATTGTTGACATGCTTGGCACCGAGTGGATTTTTGTGCAAATATACACATTGGCCTATACACGCATGAGTGTTGAGTGAAATCCTTGTGAGGTGTTAGTTCATGCTACTAGGTTCGAAAGTATCTAACATGTTTTTTAATAGTTTTTGCATCTCTTGGTTTAGATAGCTCTTTCTTGCGATTGTTAGTTTCAAATGCATTCTTTTACAGACCTTTATTGCTTTAGAGTCTATATGCGTGATATGATTGAGAGTTATTTGAGATGAGACTTAGCTTAGGATATTTTTGAGCAGGTTTGCTTGAGGACAAGCAATGCTCAAGTGTGGGGTTATTTGATATGATGTCATTTATATATATTTATCGTATCATTTTGTCTTACATTTTGGCGGTTTTAGCCTCGTTATACGTGGAAATGGTATTCATTTGCTTCATATTTGTATTTCGTAGGTTTGAAGCCGCCATATTGCCAAAAGGATGGAAAATGAAGTGAAAACGATGAATCTACGGGCTTAGCCGATCTCCTCTGAAGCCACATTGCATTTTGCTGAAATCTGACACGTCATGACCACGACCTGGGATCATGACCACGACCTAGGATCGTGATCACGACATCTTGTTATGACCACGACACGTCAGATATTTAAATAGAGAGCAGCGACCAAATTAGGGTAATCTTCGTTTTTATCTTAGTATAGCCGCAATTTTCACACACTTTAAGGTGAGATTAGTAGGTGTAAGTAGGGTTTTCGATTTTGTATCATAGTTAGGGTTAGATTAGCCAAAGCATTCGGTTATTGGAGTAGATTAAAGCATTCGGTTGTGGTTTATTATGAGTTTTTCATCCGATTTTGGTACTCTTTCCCTTAAACTTTCTGTAATGGTAATATCTAACATAGATTTCGTTTATTTTATTGTTATTAGCATGATTAGTAAGTAATATAGTTAAACACCTGCTTGGGTTACGTTTTTATATGGATTAGTGGAGTATTTTGATGGTTTTGGTTGAAAAGTGTTTGATTCATTGATGTATTTTTGATTCATACGATTAATATGTGTAAAATCAGAATTATAGTTGATTTTCTAGCATTATTGTGATCATGATGATTATTGATTATAAATTCTGATTTTTATAAACTTTATCAAATTTAGGTGATTTATTAATTGGTTGTCATTTCTAGCATTATTGTGATTATGAGATAGTGACTAGTTAATAAATTGTGAAATCATTGTATGCAAATTAATTCTTAGCAATATTGTGATTATAGGATTAATTTAATCTTTGATTTCCTTAGACTTGATTAATGTTTATGCGGCTAAATTGAATATTTAGAGTTATTTCCGAGCGCTTGACGTGTAGACAGTTTTAATCTCTAAAACCTAGATTTAGTTGACTTCATTAATCGTAAAAGACATTTATTGTTGATTTTAAGAAATTGGGGAATACCGGAGAACTCCATACTTGATTTTCTGAAATTAATAAAATATGTCCATGAATCGGTTTTACATCAAAGTTTCAAACTCTTAAGCTTAAAAGATTTAAAACGGTTGGATTTAATTCCAACTTAATTTTCTTTGACCAAAAACATATTAAGTGTTTTGACACCATTTTACTCCATTAATCCTAAAAGAGGTATCCAAGTGAGTGTTGCTTTTAATATATCTGATATTATTCTGTTTTAGCGTCAAAGTTTATAATTTTAGTAGTCATAGTATAGTTTCAAATATTTAGGGGTATAATCATCCTCAACCCTTATCCATGGCTAGATATTAGTGATAATCCTAGTATTGGTATCTCGATCCTTATTGCCGTTCCCTGAGTTCGATAATCTCCGAGGTTAGCTTCTAGATATACTAACTACGACTGGTACACTGCCAGTGGTATTTGGTATGACTTAGGTTTTCTTCTTTCTTTGATTTTATTTGCCAAATCCGCGTTAGATCAACTTGACTTCCAGAAACATAACCGTTCGGTCTTTGCCAAAGCGGACAACATCTTGTCTTATGGTGGTCTGGGCTGTTAAAAATTAGTGATAAAATTGACTGTTGCATTTGCACCAGAAAATATTACTCAATGTTTTGGACAATAATGTAATAACTAATAACTCGTTTTCAAAAGATGAAAACTCGTCATATCTAGTAGCGACAAAATAACATAAGATAAACATATTCAAATTGGGTCTCAATCCAACATATAAAAAACAACTGAGTAGCATAAAGTTCAAGACATATCTCAATATAGTGGAAGCAGCAAAAATGGTGGAGCGGGAATTCACAAATCTTAGTTGTGAACCTGTTATGATGGCTATAAATCCTATTTATCCATCTCCACCTAAGATACAAAAATTCAGTAGATTTTTTTGTAACACCTCAAATTTAATATAATACTTAAACTATTAAACATACACTTAACGAATAAACTGAGTGATCTATTTATGTCAATTGACATGTAAAGATTTACTACTCAAAACAGAGTGTTATTTTATTTTTAGTGTTAAATATTATTTAACTATTAAAGATTTATATTGTTTGGGTCATTATATAAACTTTAAATTGTACAATATATACTATCTAGGCATAACTTTTTATAAAGAACAATTTTATATTTTTGAATACACACTTTTGAAACTTTGGTACAAAATTCAATCACTTCTTACTAAAATAATGTTTAAAAGAATATTTTCGTCTCGACACTTGGAATAAAAATAACCATAACTCAAATTTTGTTTATTAAAAACAATTACAAAAGCACAATACTGTAAAAAGACTAAGGGTATTGTAGGATTTTTAAAAAGATGCAAAGTTAAAGTTTTATGTTAAATACAATGCAATTTCTTAAAAATGAAAAGAATGGAAAATATGCATATTTTTATCAAACCTTATGGTGTTTAATTATGTTTCTAGATCAATATTTACTAAAAATTCTTCAAAGATAAATTTCCAAAAAAAAAAAATAAAAAATAAAAACAAATCATTAGAAAAAGAATGTATAATTTTTATTGTTAAAAAATTTATCAATAAGATATTAATAAAAGAATTCAAGTATAGAGAAAAAAAATTTAGTTGTTAATACATTTTTTCAAACTTATTATAGTTTAAAAATATATAGTTGAAAAGAAGGATGACACGCACCTATAAGGTGGTGATATAACCTTGACATTTTTGTTTTTTAGCGACGAATCTTTATGATATTTGACATGTCAATATAGATCATATCAATCACCTACATCAACGTAACTAAATTATTAACAAAAATATATAAGTCAAAATAATTAAAATAAATATATCATTAAATATAAAAAGAACTATCAATGTATGAATTGAAGAACTCGCAAAAAAATTTTAGAAAGTCTATTTGTCAAAAACTTCTTGGCCTATTTTTTAAATGACCCGTTTTGACCCACAACCCATTTGGTCTATTACCAAATCCAACCCGGCCCATTTTGCCACCTCTGATGTAAATGGATACCTCCCAAAAGCTATGATCCGGGTTTTCTGATATCTCCCAGGAAGAAATATATAAACAAATCAGCAAAACATAGTTATGTAATAGAGACGCCAAATGGGTCGGGTCGACCAACCAGTAAAATTTGACTTATAATTTATTATCGTATTAAAAATGAAATAAAAACCACTTTGTCACATAAGAATCTAACCTTTTCTTTAATATACAATAATGAGGTTATAAGCATGTGAATACATTGTGGGACACACTTTTGACCTTTACGACCAATCTGACGTGTTTCATTTTAGCTTGGTTTTTAAATTTTACCCATTTAACCGACAGGAATATGACCCAAATCAACCTTTTTTAGATAGATGGGTTAAAAAAGAATTTTAAAAAGAACAAAAATGGCAGGAAAGATACCTTAACTGTCACTAGGGGGATCCAACTTGACAAGTTTCTTGGTATCCCACAGGATCCTCTTCTGCCAAGGATCCTTTGAGCCTCAGGGAACGTGGTGCCTGTAATCTCCAAGGGGTGTGGGAGTGCAGTCCAATCATCCACCAGAAGACGAGTCACATCGACGACACAGAGCTCGGAATCCTCCAGATGTACTCCAAACCATAATAGATGTACCTTTCCCAGACCAATATGTGCTCATGTCTCATTGTAAAGCAAAACGTATTGTCCAGACTTACGGTCAAATGGGTTTTTAGGTGCAGTGATAGTCTATGAGTTTTCTTTTTGTTGAGTCCCTTGGGCGGCAGAAGGAGACACATCAACAGGATTCTCAGACGAGTTGGAGATGGGGTCGATTCCTGAACCACCTTGTTTGTCAGGGAGACCATCATCCCCATCAGAAATTACAATTACTTCCCTAGCAGCAGCACGTGCTGGCTCTACGGCTGTCAGAAAAAAAATATGAGCATAAGAAAAGTCATGGCAAGTATGCATTGTTGAAGGATGTATGTGGTGTTATAAATGAACATGCAAACATACTAATGCCAATTCTAGTAAATGATAGTTTCCCATTAGTATAAAAGGTGGCAACTTGACCTATTTAGTATTTATCTATACTAGATTAGTGGCCCATGTACTACATGGGATATGTAAGAATTATAAATATGCATATATATATATATATATATATATATATATATATATATATATATATATATATATATATATATATATATATATATATATATATATATAGGGAGGTTCAATGGAAAACCAACATGTATCGGAAAACTTTGGAAAACCTCCATGCACCACTACAAATGCACCACAATTCCTGCGTGATGCACCAAATTCCCGCGTGATGCATCAAATTCCCGCGTGATGCATCGACTTTCTGCGTGATGCATCACCTGATCCAATGGCTATAAAGTGGTTCCCGGGTTTTTCCGATGCATATAGGTTTTCCATTGAACCCACCCTATATATATATATATATATATATATATATATATATATATATATATATATATATATATATATATATATATATATATTGCAGAACCTTAATTTAGTGCAGAACCATAGAACCAATCTAAACCATTAGATTATAATATAACACTAGGGATAAGATGGTAATTATACAATTAACATTGAATTAATAGCAGTCTACCAAGTTTGACTGTCCACTTTGACTTTTTTTTTACTCTTTTAATATATAATGGACATGCAGTGTTGCATCGACGTTAAATATACGATATCAAAGTGTTCATTCGACATCGAATGGTCGTATGGGTAAAAAAAATTTACGAAAAATAAACACGTAAATTTTTTTTCAAAAAAATATATTCATGACCGTTCTCGTTAAATCCACCAACTTTGACTACTAATTTTGACTATTATTTATCTCTGTTACTAATGAACGTATATGCAGTGTTGCATCGACGTTAAATATACGGTATCAAAGTGTTCATTCGATATCGAATGATCTCATGATCTCACCATGATATATTGCATCGTGGTCTGGGTAAAATTTTTTTTACGAAAAATAAAAAAATATATATCATAATCGTTCTTGTTAAATCCACCAACTTTGACTACTAATTGTGACTATTATTTTGGCTCTGTTAGTAATGAACGTATATGCAATGTTGCATTAACGTTAAATATACGATATCAAAGTGTTCATTCGATATCGAATGATCTCATGATCTCACCATGATATATTGTATCGTGGTCTGGGTAAAATTTTTTTTACGAAAAATAAAAAATATATATCATAACCGTTCTCGTTAAATCCACCAACTTTGACTACTAATTGTGACTATTATTTTAGCTCTGTTAATAATGAGCGTATATGCAGTGTTGCATTGACGTTAAATATACGATATCAAAGTGTTAATTCGATATCGAATGATCTCATTATCTCACCATGATATATTGCATCGTGGTCTGTGTAATTTTTTTTTTTACGAAAAATAAACACGTAAAATTTTTTCGAATTAAATATATCATGACCGGTCTCGTTTTAAAGAGTATAAAATTCTCGTTTTTATGGTATAATTTTTTTGATTTAAAAATTAATAATATTAATGTTATTTTAATTTAAAGAAAAAAGATATTTATTTTGCTAATGTCAATCTTTTTGCTATTTCCAATCTTTTCCTTTTTTACCCCTCCAAGAATTAAAATATCACTATTACCAATCTTTTTTTTCACTAATTCCAAACTTAACTCTTTTAATCAAGACCATTAGATTATTCTAATCTATGGACGATATTGGTTCTACAGTTCTACACTAAATTTAGGTTCTGCAATGATCCCATCTCTCTCTCTCTCTCTCTCTCTCTATATATATATATATATATATATATATATATATATATATATATATAATAACTTAAATATTATCATCAAAATAATAAAGTAATAATATTTTGATATTAACTGAGATAGATAATTAACTAAAATTATTTTTAAGTTTTTTTTATTCTTATTATAATAAATATATATTGAAGATATTAAATATTTGAAATACTAATTGTATTACAATAAAAACTAAATCACTTTTGTAATGTTTTTGCCTTTAAATTTGAAAACAATATTTACCATATTATTAGAAAGTTATACTTTTATGAAAATTATTATAGTGTTATTCTTTTCATATTTAGATGTATTTTATAAAAAACTTAAAATCATAGTTTACCATATAAGAAATTTTTTGATTCAATTGATTATGAACAAAAATTTAACAATTACGATTGTTAACATAATTTTAAAATTGTACAAATTTATAAGAATGAGAATGGATTTTAAATTGATACATTTAATATACAATTAAACATTTAAACTTTAGTTTAAATTTAAAAAAAAATAAAAAGTTATAAATCACTTAGATCATTTTAGATAAAACATTTTAGGTAAAATTAGAGGTTAAATTAGGAAGTATTTAAAATTCTTTAATTATATAAGATTTCATTTAATATTTAAAATTTTCTAAAATAAATTAGATGAATTAATTGAGAGAGTTATATTAGGAAAAAGAGGCGGGAAAATGAAAATTATGTGCATTGTGGAAGCGCCACGTGGCACTAAGTGTTTTGCTTTATTATAATATATAGATAGATTTGAATGATTTGGAGATATATTATCTCAAAAATTGGGTAAATTTTAAAACTCAGTAAAAGATGAAACAGGTTAATTGAATTAAACCGCTGAAGGGTTCCAAGGCCGTCATAAAAATGTATTCATTTCATAGTTATGCAGATCTTATATGATTCCAACTTCTATATATATTTCAGATGCTTGACTATCTCAAGTCACTGCTTGAGAAACAAAAGGCTTTCTTATCAATTCTTTGGCTGGGTACGCGTAACTTTTGCTCCCTCTAAAAGAAGATATCAAAACTTACCAGGAAACACTAGTAGAGAAAAGCCATATAACCCCGGTTATTTTCCAAATAGACCCCGGTTTTATAACCAGGGTTAAAAAGTTTTTGACCCTCTTTATTAATAAACCGGGGTTGAATGTCTCTATTTTATAATATTAGGTAACATGGACCCGGTTTATGACTAAAAAACCGGGGTTACATCTAACATTTTTTTAAAAAATGATTTCCATTTTTAATCTATTTCCAGCGGTCATATATATCAACAAAATGCTACCCTTTTTCACACCTTAATTTCACAAGTACACTTTCAATTTTCAAGTCCTAAAAATTGTCTTGAGTTTATGAACAACATACCTGCGATATTGAGAAGGATATATGTCTTTTGAATTCCAAAGTAGCAACGCCAACTCCCCTCCTATTTCCTATATTAAGAGCAATAAACATAAAGAAACTCATGTTAATAAATTGTTTATGGTAAAAGTATTCGAAGAGTAGATGCCTTATGGTCATAAACTTCGATTGTTATGATACATGTTAATCATGTAGTTGCACAACAACTTTGGTATATAATACTAGTATCATGACAAGTTCTGATTCAGCTTCATTCTGGCACAAGATCACATAATAACAACCACATCAAACCATACCAGAATGCATGTGAAAATTGAACCAAAGATGTAATCTATTTGTCTTTCAAATTTGGTAAGTTAAGAGAACTTGAGAGCAATAGTTGTGAAGTCGTTTCCTTTCTGTCCAAACTAATATGCATCGTCATACCTTTTACATACAATTGGAAAAGGCAAAACCCAACCAAATGGTTTTAATAAAGGGCTAAAAAAAACTGCCAGCAACCTGCATGTATTTAAATTTATAACATGGTCATCATACAATTAAAGGTAAACATACTTTCAGCTCTTAAAAAAAATATGGCCCCATATATGGTAATGGCTAAAAAACCAAAATGTGAGGCCTCATCATCCACCAGATGAGAGACATGTCATATAAAAACCTTTAAATGATACCTCATGATAAAGACAGCAAGCAACTAACAAAAACATATAAATAAATATTTCAGAAGTATAGTTCAATTAAGATATCATTGCCTCATAATGGAGACAGTAATAGCTAGGACATACATTAAGCTCATATATATTATTTATAGTGTACGTGGCAAGGTGTGTACATACATGAAGCTTTGTCTTGCTATCAATTGATCGCTTTTGACTTTACCATGTTCTCCGCACTGCAAATGCTACCACTAGGCTAATGTAATCAGTACAATATTTACCAACTATTATGAATAATTATGATGGATAAAGAGGAATTCATAATCTAGATAACAGGATTGAACTTACATTGATTGAGACATAAGACCACTTCTTATTCCTTTTTGAGGCTTAGCTACAACACCATCAAACCTAAAAAAATGAATCAAAAGCACTGGCAAGAAATAATGTACTAACAATGACTCATCATGATCTTGTATGATTTTTCGTGGTATTGTATAGGTGAAAGAAAAGAGAAGTTTCATTACCTGCTTTATCCACATGTCCTAACTGCAGTGGGTGTGAGTGTGTTCATTGATCATTTAGAAGCATGAGTCCTTCATTAATAAACTTGTTTTGCTGCTGGAAATTTAAGAAAAACAGAACAAAATAAAGGGATGTGATATGTGTGTGTTTGTATAAATGCCTTGCATGAAAATAAAAGATCCGAGACTCACCATTTCAGGTGAAAGTCTCGGATGTATGTGACCCAACAACAGTCCACCTCAACCTTCAAATAGACTAAGTGTTTGTGTGGAATATGTACAAAGATCTGAGACTCACACAATGTGCAAGTCTCGACTGCACAATGAAAAAGAAGTAGCAGCCCCCTTTCCTTGTATTTCATATAAACTAAGTGTGTGCTGTGCAATGTGTGTGCAGAAAAAGAAATTTAGTGTGTGTGCAGGTGATAAAAACAGCAGCACAGCATATATATAAGTTGTCCATATGTCTGTGGTGTGTGTTTGCTTGTGACAACCGTAACAATGTTACATATATGCATGAATAAGTTAATTAGAAGTGTATGTGTGTGTATTACAGCAGCAAAATAGAAAGAAAAATGGCAGCAACAATAATTTATTAAAAACAGAGTGGTGTGTGGTTGTGTATTATACGACAGTAGCAGCCAAATTTTAATATATAAATCTGTGTGTGTCATGTAATTAAAACAGGAAGTAGCTACAAATAGCAGCAGTACATATACATGTATAATACAAGTGTGCAGCCTTGTGTGTGTGCATGATCAGAGACTTAGAAACAATCTAAGGGCATAAGACAGTCACATATTGACTAAATGACGTGAAAGTTCAAACATGTAGCCCTCTATTTGCAGCATGACAACACCCATTTTACAGTTCATTTTCAACTAATTCCATTTGCAGCCCCAAACTTAATTGCAGGACTCAAAAAACCAAAAACTAAAACAGAGTCATCCTGCTTAATTAAAAAGAACAACAAATTTCCATGAAGATTATATCAAAAGTAAGAATTTCATTTAAAATCCTTGACTTACATTGGGATTTCTTGGCCAAAGCTTTGGAGCGGTAATCCCACACTCGTCTCTCTTGTATTTGATCAACCGCTACATACAACTCAAAAACAAAATTAACCATGTAATAATTAAAAGTGAAAACCAAGTTGTTGAATTTTTTGTTGACAACAATTGAAATTCTAGTCTATGTATTGATCGATCATGTCACTAGTAAGACGTAACTACCAATTTAAGATAGTTTATAAGTAAAGTTAACTTAAAATGACACATGATACTATATTAATACCTGAAAGTATATTTGATGGGAACTAAAGCATGTAAATTGTGGTCTAAACTCTTATTTTAATTGGTGCTATATGTAAATATGGTGGTTCCAAATTATGGGTGCCAAGCTGAAAGCTTCACCTTCATATTTATTATCAAAATGGCAGATGCCAAAATCAGAGATAATATTTCTTCAAGAAAGATGATGAAGCTGATTTCCTCTCTTTTTCTCTAATGCATTCTAAGATAGTCATATACACATAAATACAAATAAATTTTATCTTGTTTGCTAATTAAGCATATAAGATTCAAGGTTGTCCTTGACAAGTAAATAACCAATTCTGTAATGTATGTAAAGGTGTGTTCTAGTATGAAATTAAGCATTAAAAACAAAGAATACTGAGACAGCATGAGAGATCCTAACCTGAAAGTGTGTTCTATTATGGAAATCAAGCATTAAGAAAAGTGAAGATTGAGATATCATGAGAGATCCTTACCAATGACCAATTAATCTTTGATTTCTTTCTTCACCTATACATCTGGACCATGAGCGAGCTACATATGATTGAGATAGCATGAGATCGTTAGACTTACAGAATTAGCCACAAATGCAAGAGTAACTTTGCAGCCTACATATAATAATTTTGTCAAAAGCAGTGAGTGACAAAACCTGGAGGCGTAAACCCTAAGCTGGATAAAATCAAAAATCAAAATTAAAAGAGTGGATTACAAGAACAGAAAAAAAAAAGAACCACACAAATCGAATAGAAGTATCCATAAAAGAGTTCCACCACTTACATATCAAGGAAACGTATAGAAATCAAACCTTTGATGGCAGGATCGAGTGGCTTCCATGATTAGACTAGGGGTTAGGGCTTCGAAGAAATCTGGTGCACACAGGGTCGGTCAGGCTTCAACGATTAGGGTTATGGATGATGCACTGGTGGCTTCAACGATTAGGGATTAGGATGGTGTTCTGGTGGCATCAACGACTAAGACTACATATCGCTGGCAGGGGTGGGACGAGAGGCGTCGAGGGAGAGGAGTACAGAGAGAGAGAGAGAGATTGGTTCCTCTTTTCCTTTTTCTTTGGGATGACAGCGTGATAAGAGAATGAGAGGTGGGCGCGATAATTCCCCCCAATAAATTAGCGTTGATTTAACCTAGGTTTCTCGTAAGAGAACCGCGGTAATATTAGTGAACATCTTTAACCCCGGTTATCCTAGAAAAAACCGGGGTCTTTGGTTTAAAAAAAACACGGAACACTTCAACCCCGTTTTTTAATACTTCTTATGTCAACCGGGGTCTATTAGGTGGGGTTAAATGTGTTTTTTGTACTAGTGAAAGTCGGAAAGAGATTATTACGCCCACAAGATGGAAATCGGAAAAAATGTTTCTAGATATTCAGAATATGCATTTCTTACGTACATGATGACTCAATTTATCAGCCCATAATTGTAAAGACGCAGCTTTCCACTGCATAAGAGGCTCATCCTCTAAAACCTTTTCAATCATGGCTATTTGCTGATCGTTCATTATGAAGCACTTCCTTTTCCTTGGCTGCTTCTCCTCACTCTTCACGCTAACCATTTCCTCCACAGGAATCGTTTCTACATCGTTCATTCAATCACGAAAATTCTTCTGCCGCATGTCGGATGAAACTGGTCCGATTGTTTCTTCTACATTTTGAACTTCTCTGTTGCTCTCCTGAACAACCCTAGCAACAGTGTGCAGCTACAGTTTTCCTATGGTCTTCGCTTGCCACGTCATTAGACTCGTTAAGTTGATCCACAACCAAATTCAAAGACAAGCCCTTTTTTCTGGTTGCCACCTTGGTCACGTCTATCCAGAGACGATCTTTCATGTGCAGGTTTTGAGCTTTGACCTTTACTATGAACCTCCTAAAAATGAGACTCAACTATTACACTCATTTTTGTTATAAAAATAATAAATTGTATATGTTTTTTGTGTCGACAGGATTCAACTAATGACATCATATTTGTACCAAAAATATAGAATTATCAGTCCATCTTTAATTGATTTATGACCACTGCATCCCACCTGAACCATTAAGTTGCAACAACCAGAGAATAACATGAATCCCAAAGAAAAAGACAACATTTTATTTCAAACGCAAGTTAACCCCAAAGAGTTGAAACATGTGGGAGTCGAACTCAAGACCTCCTTAAAAGGATCTTAAGGCTCGACCAAAGATTTAAAAATAGAATATTAACGATGGCTGAATAGTTGAATCACAAATTCCCATTGAATAGTTGACGAGGAATTAACTTATGACAATCCTATACGAAAGCTGAATCAGATTTAGAACAGGTAAGGTAACTAAACTGAACTTCAGGAAGGGACAATTTCAATCCATTTATGTGAAAATGGTCAATTTGCTTCATATCACGTTGCTATCAGGTCAAATGGTTGGGGGCAAAAATAAAAAAGAATTATCTAAAATAAAACAAGTCAAATGGTTTGGAAGGTGCCCATAGAATACTCAAGTGCTTAGAACCTCCTAAATTGCTTTATCCAGATAAGCTGGACTACTAATAATAATTGTTTGAAATTAGTATTTCAATAACAGTTTTTTGTTATCATATTTAACATATTGACTATTTATGAAACTCAAGGAAGTGTTGGCATTTCAACCTGACCCATGCTAAATATTTACCATTTTGTCCCATCACCCAACCCGCCCATTTTGCACCTATAACTTCCTGTATCCTCCTGCCAAGGTTCACAGTGTTAGTCACCTTACCTAGGATACGGACTTCTTAAAACTCACATCCTAAAGGTCCATCTACAAGTGTTATTCAGTCACTTTACATTACGAACAAGAAAATGTTGATACCATTTCTGCATTTCAATAAAGAAAGTATAAATACTTTACCTTGACTTGGTGGTGACTGGATTTTAGTTGAGGAATAAGTGGCTCCAATTGCTTAATGAACAACCAAAAGACAACAAAAATGAATATAATAAGTGGCATGTATGATGTTAATTACCAACATAAAACTAGTTGTTGATACAAGATAGTTCAGAACTCAATGATTTAATTGTATAGTCCATACTAGAAACAATGCAGCATTTGCTGCAATTTCATCTTCCTGATCATTGTATGACAATAAATGCAATCACCCCATATTTGCAATGCATGCTCTATCAATACTTCAAATGGTACAAATACGGTGTCACAAAATAATGAGCTGCTTGGTCAAATCATAAAACCAAAAACTTGTTTATCATCGTGATATGCAATTCATCACAAGTTACAATCCCTGAGTGTCTAAAAAGATACAATTTCTGTTGGGAAAATGGTCCCGAAAACACTAATAAACTTGCACAGGAATTTGCACAGGATCGAAATAATCAAACTAATATTCTTTTATTGATCAAACTGAATTCACACATTACAATCTTGAATAAGGTTCCTATTTATACAAGTCTAAGAGGTGCGACGAAAGGTTGCAACTCTTCATGGAACCCTTTCACGAACGGTTATGTCTTTTCGAATAGACACACCCTTTTGGTTATAACTAAGTGCTATTTTGGTCCTTGCACTTTCTATAATTACATAAACAATACAATACTTAAACTATTTACATAATAAATCCTATACTTTATGTTTTTGTCATTATTTCCAACATTCACCCCCCTAATGACAAAAACAGTAATCCTTGAGCAATCTTACTCAGTGTTGATTCCTTCTTCTTCTTGTACTTCTTCATCATCTTTAAAATCTTGTAAACTTGAACTTGCAAATAAGAGTGTTGGCTCTAAATCTTCTTCAACCAAATTCGTCTCTTCTAGTCTTTGAAATCTTCGAGTTCCTTCACGGCAATGTGAGGCATAATGTCCATATTTATTGCAGTTGTAGCATTTTATTTTGCTGAAATCTCTTGTGGATCTCTTCTCTTCATTATAATCCTTCAGCGTGGGTTTTCCTTGCTTTTGACTGTTGTAACGATGTTCACGGCCAGTATTGTTGTCGTGTGTCAACAAGAGCTTGTCTAGACTTTCGGCATGCTTCTTTTTCTTGAATTTCACCCTTTCTTCAAATGTTTTCAATCTTCCAATAGTCTCATCCAGTGTCATTGTGTCTAGATCAGAGAATTGTTCGATTGACGCAACAATTTGTACAAACTTTTCTGGTACAGAATTTAGTATCTTCCGCACAAGGGTTTGGTTATCAATTGTTGTTCCGAGGCTAGTCATCCTTGATATAATACTTGTCAATTTTGTGGTGAATGAATCAATAGACTCTTCTTCCTCCATTTGTAGTGCTTCAAATTCTGAACTAAGGGTTTGTAGTCTTGCCTTTTGAACTTGATCAATGCCGATATTTCTAATCTTCAACGTATCCCACATTTCTTTTGCAGTTTTGCAATTTGCTACTTGTAGTATTAGATCTTCAGGTAAAGCTTGAAACAGATATGCAATCATAGTCTTGTCTCTTTTATCATCCGGTTGAGTTTGAGGGGTAGGTTCAACCATATCCCAAAGACTATTTGCTTGTAGTATGGTTCTCATTCTAATGGACCATATGGTATAATTTGTTGAATTTAATAATGGACATTGAAAAATGGTTAAGGATCCTGGATCCTTAACTTGATTACTTTGATCACCATTTGGATTTTCTCCCATAATATTTTTCTTAAAAAACTTAAACTTTTATAAGAATTTAGAACTTTGAACACTAATATCTTTAAAACTTAAACTTTATAAAACTGTAAATACTTTGAATCTTAAAACCTTAAAAACTTTAAAACTTTAAAAACTTGAAATAAAACTTTAAACTTAATAAACTTGTATATGTGTCAAACCTTGCATATACTTAAAACTTTTAAAACTTGTATGTGTGTCAAACTTTACACATATAAACACTTTAAAACTTGTATATGTGTTAAACTTCACATATACTAAAAACACTTTATAAACCACTTGTATGTGCTTCAATCCTCACACACACATTAAACTTAAAAACACTTGTATACTTAAAACTTTAAATTTATGTGCTTCAATCCTCACACACAAATTAAACTTAAAACACTTGTATACTTAAAACTTTAAATTTATGTGCTTCAATCCTCACACACAAATTAAACTTAAAAACACTTTAATATAACTTTTATAAGTTATAAAAACATAAACCAATAATAAATTATAAGTTACGTTATAATCTATTTTATCACGAAACCTAATTTTATTATAAGTTACGTTATAATAAAATTAAAACTAAGATTTCTATTTAATTTTATTTTCTAAAAATAAAATTAAAACAAGGTAATTAAAACCTAACCTTTGGGTGTTTGGGCCTTTTCTTTTTTTGATTGGGTTTTCTGCTTGTGGGCTATCCGGCTGGAACCTTGGGTCCGGTTTATACTTTATCCGGTTCTTCTTCTTGACTGCTAAACCCCTCTTGGGCCTTGGTCTCTCTTCTGAGACGTTTCACTCTTGAAACGCTGTACTTCCCTTTTATCTTTTCCCTTTTGAAACGTTTTCTCTGAAACGTTCCGATGCTTCTTGCTGTTCCCTTAACCGTTGTTTCTTTCAAACGGTGCTTGCCCCTTCTAATCTGTGAACCGGTGTATCTCTTAATCGCTGCCTTGATGTAACCCTCTTTGAATAGGTGCAACCCTGTTTACTGAATCGATGCTGTTCTTCTTCTATAACCGCTCTGATTTGGCAAAATCACACGAACTATTGCTATGGTAATCTGTTTCTGATTTGAGAAAACTAAGAACCCTAATCGTTGCCTCTATTTGATGGTGGCGATTGGTGGTTCTACGGTGGTGGTTCTGCGTTAATGGTTCTGTGATGGTGGTTTCGCGGTGGTGGTTTTGCCCGTGGTTTTCTACGGTGGTGGATCTACCCGTGGGTTTTCTCCTTCGGCGGTGGTTCTGAGATGGAGATTCTGTCCGTGGGTATACTCCTGCGGTTGTGGCACTTTTCTGTGGGTATTTCTACGGTGGTGCCTCTGAAATCAGGTTCTACCTCTCTGATTTCTTGTTGCCTTCGATTTCAGTATGCTTCTGTTGAATTCTAGGGTTTACTTAATATCTATGAAATGCGATAGGGCTTACTGTTAAAAAATCGTTGCTTTGATTTTTGCCTTCGGTTCTGTGGGTTTGCCTTCTGTTGGAAATTTTGATTTGAAATCCGGAACAAATTTGATGAATTGGTGCCGGGTGTTTGTAGAACTAATCACTGTTCTGCCACCCTTGGTACTGATGATGATTCGCTTTGAATCACCTTCTGGTGTAATTCGTTTGATCGGTAAATGATGAAAAACCTAATGGTTTGATTAAGCCTGGCGCTCTGATACCAAATGTTGGGAAAATGGTCCCGAAAACACTAATAAACTTGCACAGGAATTTGCACAGGATCGAAATAATCAAACTAATATTCTTTTATTGATCAAACTGAATTCACACATTACAATCTTGAATAAGGTTCCTATTTATACAAGTCTAAGAGGTGCGACGAAAGGTTGCAACTCTTCATGGAACCCTTTCACGAACGGTTATGTCTTTTCGAATAGACACACCCTTTCGGTTATAACTAAGTGCTATTTTGGTCCTTGCACTTTCTATAATTACATAAACAATACAATACTTAAACTATTTACATAATAAATCCTATACTTTATGTTTTTGTCATTATTTCCAACAATTTCATTGATTAAGTTGTAACAATTGAGCAACAATGTCAAACATATGCTGACATAGTAGTCAATTTTTATTTCAATGTATTCGTTGCAAGTAAAAAGATATGAACATAATGTCTCTTGTTAAATTAAGAAAGAGACAAAAGGTACAAAGCTCAATTAGTTTGGGACAAATGGAGAATATACAGGCAAGTTCAGCAATGCAACTTGCTAAGGAAGACATTCATAATTCACTTTGCAGGAATGATGAGCATAAAGGCTAAGTTCCGGCCTTGAAAGCACTAACCTAAGGGCGTCCACATCACCTTCATGAAGGAATGACGTGTTGGAATTTAATTAATTGGTTACTTCTGCTCGTATGCATGCATGGAGTTTTTTAATAAGTTATATTTTTTGTGTTTAGTTAATAGTTTAATGTTGCATTGGGTTGATTTTGTCAAAGGTGATGTGGCCATGAAGAGATTAAATAGGAGTCAATAAGCTGCACGTTTTTAGTTCTTAGTGGAGCACTGCAGTATTTTTCCAGGATTGAAAGAGTAGTAGTTAGTCTACTTTTGCTTATTTAAGTAGTGTATTTGTTGGAAACAAAGCCTTTAATCTCACACAAAACACTCACGTATATGAAAATGAAAAGAAGAAAAGCAATTTGAGACTTTCACTTTGTTTGCAGAAGACTCTGCTTTTTTATCCCATATTAATAAACCAAAAACCAAAGGCCTATTTATAGCCTTTCAAATGAAATCACTAAACATAGAAAATAGGAAAAAGTCACACCTACTTTTTCCACCTTGCTAGAGATTAGGTAAGTAATCTCAATCTTCTCAAGCTACTCCATGAAAATCGGTCAAGTATATACCTATTCAAACTTATTAATTATTAACTAAAACATTAAAACCTTAAATACTAAATAATTAAAATAACTCCAACCATGCAGATTTTAAAACTTGACCACGTGACCGATTAATTCCAACAATCTCTCCCTTAATCGGTCATTTGTGCATGGTATCGTACTCACAGTAGTGCCGGTTCCTCTTCGATCAAGTTTGCTTGATGGTTCCCCCACTTCGGACACTCCGATATGTAATGCCCAACCTCATTACACTTGTAGCATTTCACGTGGCTTTTGTCCCGTTGTACTCGACCATCTCCTCGACCTCTCTCGGACCCCCAACCTCCACCGCGGCCACGCCCATAGTCTTCACGATTCGAGTTTCCACAACCACAATGCTCACACCTATGATCCTTTCCTTCTGTTTTATCACCCGAAGTTGTAAATAAAAGTTGATTGAACTCAGTTTGGATCTCCTCAACCTTGATCCTTTCTTCATAAGCTTTAAGCCGACCCACCACATCGTCATAACCAATGGTTTTCAAGTCTACAACTTGTTCTATAGAAGCCACCATATGAATGAAACGTTTAGGTAGACCATTAAGAAATCTTTTTACCAATTTTGTCTCTTCAATAGTCGAGCCAAGTGAGGCGGCTCGGGAAGCATACTCCGACAACTTGTTAGCAAAATCATCGATAACTTCTTGGTCCTTCATCTTGAGATTTTCAAACTCTCCCATTAGAGTTTGAAGCCTTGCCTCTCGGATTCGATCGGCACCCAAATGACGGGTTTTAAGAACATCCCACATTTCCTTTGCGGTTGTGAGATTCCCTATTTGCAGAATGTGATCTTCGGGTATGCTTTGATACAAGAGAGCCATTGCAATATTATTTTTCTTGGGATCCCGATTTGTTCCTGGTTCTATCATGTCCCACACTCCATGAACATTGAAAATAACCCGCATCCTCATGGCCCATACGGTGTAATTTGTGGATGACAACACCGGAAATTGAAGAGTTACGGTGTTGTTACCTTTGACGGTGTCCAAACTTTGATCCTTCGGTGCAGCCATTCTTGAGATTTACTGCACTACCAAGGTTAAATAATCAATAAAAACGCTGCTGAAATTATTACCTGCAATCACCTTTTGCTAACTTTCTCCCGCTGTTTAGTTCCTTTGATTAACACCTTCTGGTTGCTAAATGCCCCTCTGTTCTTCGATCAACACAACTGGGTTAACAAGCCCGCTGATTTTGGCCGAAATCACGACTTGTCTCCGCTACCCTTTTGATCCCCTAGAACATCAACCTTAGAGACCCACGATTAGAATACAGACACCTTCACTTGAACCATGCTCTGATACCAAATGTTGGAAACAAAGCCTTTAATCTCACACAAAACACTCACGTATATGAAAATGAAAAGAAGAAAAGCAAATTGAGACTTTCACTTTGTTTGCAGAAGACTCTGCTTTTTTTATCCCATATTAACAAATCAGTAAGAGAAATACACAAAAAATTGCTCCACATTTGTTCCACTACAAAAAAGGTGTTAAATGTACGCACTTTTTACACTATATATACGCACTTTAAAGTGCGTAAAATTATGAAGTCCACGCTTTTCTCATGCATGGAGAAAATAGGTGTGACAAAAAAATTTCAATTGTTTACACATCTTTTGTTGTCATTTTTTGTGGTCGGAGAATACTTCCGTGCTCATCTACAAGATTATCAGCCACTGTTAGTATGGAACTACAAGAGTGTAACCAAATAAAAATAACAAGAGAAGTTTAAGCTAACCTATAATCTCAACATCGGTCAACAACCTCATCTCAGTTTCATCTTGTTGATCTTCATCATGGTCCAAATTAGAAGATGATGATGGTTCAGAAAATGATTGAGGACTCATGCAAATTAGGTTCAAATGATGAGCGTTGGTGCAAAGTTGGGTTACAAGTGGTTGGTTGGGTACGTAAGGATTCAACATTAATAAAGGATGACGAGGATGAAGAGTTTTGGTGGATAGTAGAGTGAAAAGAAGGTCGAATGGGTATGTAAGAAAAAGATGATGGATAACTATGTTTTTTTGCATGTTGTTGTATGGTTGTTTTAGATCTAAACATATTCCAAATTCCAATCAGCTGTTCCAAAACATGACAAAACTAAGTACACAAGTCAACTCAAAAGAAGTTATTAATCTATAGTCTATAATTTCATCTAAACCATAATGAATATTGAAGAATCAATATAATGCTTCATGCCTCCATTAACCCGAAATAGCATACTTGAAGCTGATAATTAATAGCCTAAAATGAAGATCAACCAACGACTAAAAAGTATGTACAGCATGTAACTAAGGACTATGCACATCACCATATGTTTCACAAGGATTGGGCACAAGCTGTTTTCAAGGAGATGTCGGCCAGGTCTTTGTAATTAGGTGCTTTCTTTAAACATTTCGTGATATTTTGAAATACATGAGCTAAGCCTAGTTACAAAATTATGATATATCGAGGAATATTTTCTTTGATTTTTAAGTAGATAGGACACAAGGGTATATTCACAATACAAATTGATCTTTACGCGGATTTTGCAATTAAAATCAAAAGAATAGAAGAAAGCCTAAGTTATACCAAATACCACTTGCAATGTACCGGTCGTAGTCAATATAGCTAGAAGCTGACCTCGGGGATTATCGAACTCAGGGAACGGCACTAAGGATCGAGATACACCGATACTAAGATTATCACTAATATCATGATGATTATAACCCTAATTACTTAAAACTATACTATCTAACGGATTACGAAAATTTATAAACCTAAACGCTAAAACAGATTAATATCATATATATCTTAAAAGCAACACTCACTTGGATACGTCTTTTAGGATTAATGGAGTAAAATGGTGTAAAAACACTTAAGATGTTTTTGGTCAAAGAAAATTAAGTTGGAATTAAATCCAACCATTTTGAATCTTTTAAGCTTAAGAGTTTGAAACTTTGATGTAAAACCGATTCATGGACATATTTTATTAATTTCAGAAAATCAAGTATGGAGTTCTCCAGTATTCCCCAATTTCTAAAAATCAACAATAAATGCCTTTTTAAGTCAGCTAAATCTAGCTTTTAGAGATTAAAACTGTCTACACGTCAAGCGCTCGGAAATAACTCTAAATATTCAATTTAGCCGCATAAACATCAATCAAGTCTAAGGAAATCAAAGATTAAATTAATCCTATAATCACAATACTGCTAAGAATTAATTTGCATACAATGATTTCACAATTTATAAATTAGTCACTATCTCATAATCACAATAGTGCTAGAAACAGCAACCAATTAATAAATCACTTAAATTTGATTAAGTTTATAAAAATCAGCCTTAATAATCAATAATCATGATCACAATATTGCTAGAATATCAACTATAATTCTGATTTTACGCATATTAATCGTATGAATCAAGAATACATCAATGAATCAAACACTTTTCAACCAAAACCATCGAATACTCCACTAATCCATGTAAAAACATAACCAAGCAAGTGCTTGGCTAAACTACTCACTAATCATGATAAAAACAATAAAATAAACGAGATCTATGCTAAACATAATAATTTCAGAAAGTAATTTCGGAAAGAATGTACCAAAAACCGGATGAAAATGAGAGAAACCCGCAACCGAATGCTTTGATCCACTCTAATAGCCGAATGCTTCACTAATCTACCCTAAACTAAGCTGAAAACATAAAACTATCGCACCTACTAATCGCACTCTAAACTATGTGAAAAAGTTCGTCTAAAATATGCATGAAAAATAACGAAACGGCTGCTGACTTTTATATTTTTCTGGGATCGCGGCCGCGCTGAGAGCATCGCGGGCGAGATAATAAGCATGTGCGCGTTCTTTCGATCGCAGGCAAGCGCGGTCGCGCTTATGTGGTCGCGGCCGCGATCAGGTTATTTCGGTCAAAGTCAACAGGATTCCAAGGGAGATCGGCTCAGCCCGTAAATTTGACGCTTAAGCTCCATAATCCATTCTTTTCCAATTTAGGCAACCGTCAAACTACGAAACACAAAAACGGACAAATCAGAGTCGTATTTAAACAATTTGAGGCAAAAATAACCCAAATTCGAGGCAAAATATGACTGAAAAATATGTCATAACAAATAACCCCACACTTGAGTGTTGCTTGTCCTCAAGCAAACCTGCTCAAAAATATCATAAACTAAGCATCATTTCACAATACTCTCTCAATTATATCGCGCATCTAGACTCTATAGCAATAAAGATCCGTAAAGGAAAGTAATAGAAACTAACAATCACAAAATGAGCTATCTAAACCAAGAGACGCAAAAAGCTATGAAATAACATGTCAGATACTTTTGAACCTAGAAGCATGAACTAACACCTCACAAGGATATCACTCAACACTCACACGTGTATAGGCTAATGTGTATATATGCACAAACATCTCCTCGGTGCCAAAAATGTAAACAATATAAGCATAGGCTTGAAAGTAAATCACATCTTCATCACATGTAATGAAAACTTAGCACATAAAGGACTTATGGGATGTAAGGGGCTTAGGCTAGAGGAATGGATAATATGGGAAAATTTTGTGTAAAGAAGAATGGAAAAGATCTGATTAAAGAAACAACAGCAAACATAACTAGAAGAAGTAAAAATGTACAAAATAAGAATCAAGAAAACAAAAACTAAAAGCTATCTATATACAGTACCGAAGCATCCCTCAACTGGAATAGAATCATCATAATTCCAAGGAATTTTTTTTATTTCTTTTCTTTTTTTATTTCTTTTTCTTTTTCTTTTCTCTTTTTTATTTCTTTCTTTTTTTTATATTTTTTTCTTTCTTTTCTTTCTTTCTGCTTTTCTAAGAATAATATCCTTGGATTCTAAGACCATATAAGCTGTCATGACCGATGCTCAAAAACCACTGTCAATACATAACTAGAATCGGTGCTCAACGATTTAGATCAGCAAAGACTGTATGTAAAAGCAACGGGGAGCACCATAAAGCTAACATACTCTCAAAATACTCAGACATATGCATAAACGCTAAATCTTGAGGAAAATAAAGTAAACCAAACAAAGACAGACAAAAACTACTGCTGCTTCTCAATCAAGATCCAAATAAGGGTAAAAGCAACCAAAAAGGCTAATAAAGGCTAAATAATGGGGGTGTCACCGAAATGAAAGGTAAAAGGCTCAAAAGGGGTGACTATGGAAAATAAAAGGGTGAAAGAAGAATAAAAGACAACTAAAAATGGGATATCCTAAAGTTTCCTTTATATGTGTGCTAAATTTTCAAAAATTGTGATTTTGACATGTATTTAAATTCAAGTTCTACTTTTATTAGTCAACACAGGCATAAACACACATCAAACGAAAATGAGCATAATGATGATGCTGTATGGCTCAAAATCTCACGCAAAGAATGTAAAGGGTAATATGTGTTATATCCATGCTATTTCGGTTCACAAAGTCACAACATGTCATCAAACGTCTCTCATTGTTCAAATGGCATCAAACTCACAATTATAGTCTCGCATACTGTCCAAACAGAACAATATTACTAAAGAGTCTAACGCGCATCAAAATGAGAGAAAATATGAAAATTTGCTAAGTATAAGATTCAAATGCATAAAATGCATTAAAGCAGGCTAATTTTGGACAAGCAACTCAAAAATGCCAATTTTTATCACCCCACCCCACACTTAAAATAGACAGTGTCCTCAATGTCAATCAGTAAGCACAAGTATGGAAATGAGCGATAAATAAGAACAGAAAACTCCCTGAATCGCTGAAAACTGCCATGCGGATCTAGACTGATGAAGCTGAACTGAGTGCCAGCAAACATCACTGCCATGGTCCGGCCTCGACTGATACAACCACAAGAAATATCAGCAGCCATAACAGAAATAAGAAAAGTAAATGCGAAATATATACATCACAAGACAACTAAAAATGTAGTAATGTAAATAAATACATGCCAACAAAAAGAAAATAGAAAAATACAAATATCCCAGCTGTAAAACTACCACTACTCTGGAGGAGGAGGAGGATCCTGACTGCGAACGAAGCGCACGCGAATACGAGGGCGGGCCTGAGACAGCTGAGGCTCGGGAGACGGACTCCGGCGACGGGCATGCGAGCTGGAAGCACCAGGCTGGGAAGCAGGAGACTGAATAAAGATATCTGTCTGAAATGGCTCGGACTCGGTAGACGAACGGTGTGGAGAACGGTAAGGCTGGGTAGTGGTGATAGTGGTGGGGGTAGGGACAATAGGGGTGTCAAATGGGAGGGTAGGGGGGAAAGAAGAAGAAGAGGGAAAAAAGAATGGGAATGGAAGCAGACGGGGAAAAAGATGGGCGGGGGCAGGGGGTAAGAAGAGGAGAAGAATAGTCATAAACGTAAGAAGAGGATGGAATAAGGAAGCGACGGGGAGGGGGAGGGGGAGGAAAATGGTGGGCTCTGGCATAATCGGAAGAGATGAGGTAATAATGGTGATCATCTAACAAAGCAGCGAGACCAAGAAGGACACCGCGCTGAGTCAAACATGTCGAGGCATCAATCCTCATCGGGAAAACAACGGGGGGCATAGCGGAGGGGGAAGGCTCAGGAGAGGAAGAAGGGGGAAGCTGGGACGGTAAAGGAGAAGTGGTAACGGGAGGGGGTGAAGGTGGAGCTACCGAGCCCGCCTGGGCAATCTCTGCCTCATCAGCCTGAGGCTCCATCTCATGCTCCTCCACGGCGTCGGGATTAACCCAACCCAGGAGACGTCGGCGATCGGCCGTCAGCATACCCATCGTAGCCAGAGAGTCAATCCCATAAACCATCCTCTGCGCCTCCGGGACAACTGTCAACCCCTGCTCAACAGCGGCATCAGCAAAAACACCCAAGTTACGCGCCAACCGCGTAATATAAATCCCTCCTACCATCGGGCTCGATCTGACGCGACCTGCGGCTCCCACAAAAAATACAGCTAGCCAAAAAGCAAACTGAATAGTACAGTCTCGATCAAGCAGCCTGCTGAGGTCTCTATGTGAAACCGTGCCCGGCTCCTTCCAGCACGCAATGCTGGAAGCTATGATACGAAAAACGATCCGAAGCATCGGGTCACGAAAGGCCGTAGCCTTCGAGCTGTGTGAATTATACACACCCGAAGCGATGGTCGTCCAAAAAGAAGCCTCAGAAAAACCCTCCGCCGGACCACGGACGGCAGTAGCAAAAGCCGGGTCGCGGACCTCATCTGCTGTATACAACCCCGAGAGAATGCCGAACTCCCGAAGAGAAATGCGACGCTCAACGCCACCCAGGCGAAAACTGATCGAGGTAGACTCATAAGACTCATAATCAGATCCCGGGGCGTCAAAAAAATACGTCGATAAAAACTCTAACACGAGCTCCCGGTAAACTGGCTCGTCAATCTCTAGCAGCCGCAACAAGGCAGGGGGTCGGGAAGTACTGATAGGAGGGTGCGCCAAGATCCCTTGTAAATGAGTAGCGATGCCGAGCGACTCCATCGCGCCCCATGCCACCCCATAAGCGGGTACCAATGCCTTGGTCTCAAGGCGCGAAAGCTTCGCCCTGTCCTTAGGGTCCCCAAAGATAAGAAATCTATGGGGTCCCTCAGGAGGGCGACGGCCTCCGTCACCACCACCAGGAGGGGGCGGGGGAGCAGCAGCAGCCTCGGCCATGGCTATCTGCAAGAAAAGAATAAACAAAATAAACTAAACACACCAACATGCAAATAAAAATAAACTACTATAACCCCTAAAAGCTTAAAAATATTTGAAACTAGGAAAACCCTAGAATAAAACCGAAAATAAAGAAACAAAGAAAAATAAGGAAAGAGGGAAAACATAAACTAAAATTGAACCTAAGAAAACCTAAAGACCTAAACTAAGGAAATAAGACCCTAAATAAATCCTCAACAAACTGAATTAGAAACTAAGATAAAAACCTAAGTAAAAATAGCAAGAGAACTAAAACTAAAACAAAACTAAATTTAAAATGGAAAGTTTATAAAAAGAATTAACCTACTAAACTAAACTAAAGAAATTGACTTAAAAAAAAAAAGAAAACTAAAAACTAAACTAAAAACTAAAAAGAAAACTAAACTATCCTAAAACAAAATTGACAAAAATTAAATAAAGACTAAAAATCTAAAACCTAAAAATTAGAAACTAAAATATACTAAATTAACGGTAAAAATTAACTAACCAAACTAAACTACGTAAAAACTAAAAATCTATAAACATAATAAACATCGAATCTAACAATTCTAACATATTAATCTAACATAAATCTAACAAATATAAAGAACATAAATAAAATTAAAGTAATTTAAAATTTTTTTTATAATAATAGTGGCGGTCGCGACCGCGATGGACGAACTCGGCCGCGATGGAAGCACAACCGAGATTCCACCCGTGATTAGCCGCGATCGAAACCAGAATCAAAAACTAACTTATTTCAACAATGTAACCGAGAAAAACATGTATTAAACTAAAAATTTTGAAAACTAAAGCATTAAGTACCCTAAAAGTCCTAAATGAGCAATAAACTAGATGAACACAGATATAGAATTCGAAGTATACCATTATTGAAACAAGTAGAATGAACAAGCATGAAGAAAACAAAATTAAACGAAAACTAACTCATATATTATTCGGCTAAACTAAAACCTAAACCCTAGATAATAGAAAATACGGCAAAGAGATTAAACCAACAAGAACCACTGATTTATTCACCAAAAAGCAAGTAAAACAACTGAATAATCGATAAAAATGAAAGATTAATACGAAAGATAAAAGAACTTACCTGATTATGATGATGAAAACGAGCTAAAAATGCAAGAAACGAAGCAAGATTCGCAAAAGTTAAAACCGGAACGAAAATCGCGAGAGAGAAGTATAAGTGCGGGAGAAGAAAAATTGATCCGCGATCTGCTCTATATATAGAAAAAGCGAGCGCGGGCGTGACCAAACAAGCGCAGCCGCGATAAATCCAGATATTTTATTGTTTCCCGCTCATTTGAGCGCGGGCGCGACCACCCGAACGCGGCCGCGATGATTAAATTTCCAGAATTATTATATCAGTTAGAACTAAGCAAAGTCCAGAAATGTAAATCTCCAAATTCAACCTAAATGACCTAACCAATTCAGTTATTACCACACACTAGATTGGAAACAACCTTCTAACATTGATCAAAACTTTAAGCTTTTATTTTGACTTCAAGTTCAGCTCAACTTTTAACGAAACTTAAGACTAAAATTAAAGAAAATGCATGCGACAATTGCTAAGCAATTATGACAAAAAGTAAACCTCAACGCATTGCCAAATAACTAGAATTACCTAAATGAACAAATGCAAGAGAATTTATGACATGCAATTGAATTAAAACTATGAATTAACTAGATGCAAAAGACTAAGAAAAGAAGAATGCAGAATTGACTTTTAAAAACTCAAACTGCCTTCACACTTTTATTGAATTTAGCACCCGAAAAACCTGAAACAACGAAACAACGAACCAAGTGAGTCAAAGATGCTATGATTAGGTTTTATTTAAGCTAAACAGTAAAAGAAATTAAGTTATGAAACTCAAGTAATTGAGAATTAAAGAATGCGAAAGACTCAAAAAGTCAAAAGGCAATTGCAAGAAAGGAAATAAGCATGTAAACTTTGAAGAAAATACCACTAACATCAAGCATGCAATCCTAAGACACATACTCATGTAAAGGAAACTTATTTAAACTAAAACATTCAAAGACATGAAATAAGAACTCAAATGAACCAGTCTTAGAAAGACTTCAACTTATTAACATGCATAAACAAAAGACATAGCTAACTATAAACAATAAAATCGAGTGATTATTATTGACGGGGTGCCTCCCGCAAGCGCTAGAATGCAAACTCGAGCCTCCAGCTAGACTCGGCCCCAAGATAATCAAAATGAGACGGGGGCCAGGCTAAGTGTAGCCTCACAAACCTGCTCAATAGATGAATCAATATAGAGCTTCAGTCGGTGCCCATTTACCTTAAAGTTTCCCGATGAATGTTCTAATTCGACCATCCCATACGGGAACACTTGAGAAACAGAAAATGGTCCCGACCATCGAGACTTAAGCTTACCAGGAAACAGCTTCAAACGTGAATTGTACAATAGCACCTTGTCCCCTATGCTGAATTCCTTGGTAGATATCCGTTCATCATGTCGTCTCTTCATCCTCGCCTTATAGATTGACTCATTCGTGTAGGCTGTGAAGACCACCCCTTACGGGGCAGTTCTCACGAGTCTAGGTCCCACATCATGCAATACGATATCAATCAAACTAAGATAGAGTAATTATAATGCGGAATATTAAATTACAGGCACAAACATATTAGGATTTAAGTTTAATACAGATTAAGTTTTCAAATTAAACTTATAAAGGGCACAAGTATAATCTAATTCATATCATCATATATTCAAAATAAATCCACCCAGACCATCATATTATCATCATCCAATTAGTACCAAAAGGGTTGCTGAGTAGAGGTCTATGAAACTTCTGTCTTGATCTTTGTAAGACCTAAGAACTAGGTCCGGCAGGTGACTTTCCTTTGTCTTTTCCTGTAAAAATGTTAATGTAGCAACCGTAAGCAATGCTTAGTGAGTAAATAGATTTTCAAATTAACATGCATTGTCAAGCGGATCATAAGTCTAGCGTGATATGTCTTGGCTGCCGCTACAGCCCTCATGATTGAGACATAGTAGTCATAGAGTCGGATGATGTTCAAGCCACGCTCACGCTTAAATCGTGGGGATCAGCCACATACTAGGCTAGCTACCAGTAAATCAACATGGCGGAATATCGGAGGGTCATTACCAAGTTCAATAGAACTGGTGAAATAGCCAGGTCTAGAACAACAGACCAATGAGGCTAATCAAGCTGAATCAAATGTCAAAGTATATGCAATGATGAAGCATAAGTATTAAAAGTCATGATAGCAGTAATCTTAAAGCAATATCTGAAATGAACTGTAAAAGCAATATCATATGAAGTGATAAGTCAAATAGCTATCATGATCCGCTGGGCAACACCCAACCATGGTGTGCACAGGTCACAATCCAGCTGATAATATGAATGTCAAATCAATCTATCATCAACAATATGTCTCAACCGAAAATTCAAGCATGTTAAATCTGAATATCTATAACTCACAGATCCGGGGTCTTTATCAAATAGATGTAAAATCTGCCACCTGAGTTATCTCAGGATTTTATCTTTGTCAATCTGTTCTCTATCAATTCAAATCTTTGACCTGCTTTAAATCTTTATATCAATGTTCAGAATTTCACTGAACCTGTCCAGAATTATCATATCAATATCATGTCATGTCAATATCATCATCTTTTAGTCTTTAAATCTTTACTTCATCTGATTTTGATAACTTGTTCATTCATAAATCATTCTTTCATTCATATTCTTTATTTTATTAATATTCTTAAAGGATCAGTGTATATATATTAATATATACATTCATTTTGCTAACTATCTTGTTATTTTATGCGTTGTCCAAGTGTTTTATTCAATATATTCGAATATAAGGAGTGGGGTTCAAATTTACTACATAAATTCGAATATAGGAGGATAAATTCGAACCAGTATTCGAATTTATATACTAAGTTCGAAGTCCTTGACTATATTTGAACCATCATTCGAATTTAATGTTCAAAAATCAAACCCAAATTCGACTTTATGGACAAAGTCGAATCCCATTTCGAATTTAAGGACTAAATTCGAATATATTCTCGAATTTAGCTCAATTTCGAGTTTGTTCTTTGCATCTCGAATTTGTTCAAATTTTACAGCTTTAAAACATACATTTCTTACACAAAAATCACGAATATGCTATGTATTAATCCTAGGTTTGTTTATATTATACATATTCTAGTTAAAACTCGAGCTAAATTAGCTTTATTCACACAAGAATAGTCAAATTCGAATTCTTTCCTTTTAAACCGAAAATTTAAAAGCTAAAGATGTCGATTCTTACCTCAAATTCGTACGAAATCAAACATGAAATAGCAGATCCTTGTAGTACTCTCCGAGATCTTTCCGATGACGTATAGAACTCGATAATCGGCCTGTCGATTTAAGAGAAAACTTAGAGATAAGGTAGAGAGAGAGTAGAGAGAGAGTAGTGAGAGAGAGTAGAGAGAGTAATAAGTGATTAATGATTCATAAATCTCGTTTATATATACTTCATCTAGTTATATTTGCTACTTAACCCACTATTACCTTTGTATCATATATCTCTTTTATTTAATTATCTTTATTAATTTATTAAATCATAATTTAAATATTTATATAATTTAATTAAATATTTCAAAACTTAATTAAATTATAATTCAAATAATGTAATAAAATAACATTATTGGTTCAATAATCAGATAATTAAATTAGCTAAAGACTAGGTTGTTACAGAATGGGCTCCACCATGCACAAACTTCGTCCCCGAAGTTAGCTATGTTCGAACAGACTGGGATAAGTAGCTTTCATGATATCTTCAGATTCCCAAGACTGATGCGAACATTTGTGGTGTTTCCACTGGACGAGCACCATCTGTATATCTTTATTTCTAAGCTTCTTGGTCTTCGAGTCCAGAATACGTTCTGGCTATTCAACCACTCGAAGCTTTTCATCAACTTGCAGATTAACATGTGGTATTTGAACTTCTCTTTCATCAGCTAGACTCTTTCTCAGATGACTGACATGGAATACAGGATGTATTCCAGATAAGTCCGCTGACAGTTCAAGACGATAAGATTGATTCCCTATCTTTTCGATAATCTTGAACGGACCGATGAATCTCGGAGCTAGCTTGTTTCTCTTTATGAATCTTACCACATTCTTCATTGGGGATACTTTCAGCATTACCCAATCGTTAACTGCAAAACTGATCGATCTGTGCCGATTATCATAATATGACTTCTGCCTGCTTTGAGCTTCCAGTATATTTCTTCTGACCAGTTGAATCTTTTCATTAGTCAACTGTAGAAGGGCAGGACCCGCTATTGGCGATTCACCTGTTTCGCGCCAACAGGTGGGAGTTCTGCACTTTCGTCCGTACAGAGCTTCAAAAGGAGCCATCTTGATCGTTGAATGATAACTGTTATTATATGAGAATTCGACCAGAGGCAAGTGGTCATCCCAATTACCACCCAGATCAAGAACACAGGCACGAAGCATATCTTCAAGAGTTAGGATAGTACGCTCACTCTGGTCATCTGCATTAGGATGATAAGCAGTACTCATAGAGATCCGAGCCCATCCCGTCTTGTAGAGCTTGCCAGAATCTAGATGTGAAACGACTATCACGATCAGATACGATAGACTTTGGCACACCGTGACGAGAAATTATTTCGGTGATGTATAGTTGTGCCAATCTATCAAGAGAGTATGTTTCTTTCATCGGTATGAAGTGAGCTGACTTCGTTAATCTGTCCATGACTACCTAGATGGAGTCGTGCTGTCTCTTGGTTTTTGGCAACTTCGTGATGAAGTCCATTGTTATATGCTCCCAATTCCACTCAGGAACTGGCAGTGGTTGCATATCCCCGAAGGGTTTCTGATGTTCTGCCTTAACCATTTGACAGATCTTGCAGCTTTCAACGTACTGACCGATGTCCTTTTTCATTCCTGGCCACCAATAGTCAGCTTTTAGATCAAAATACATCTTTGAGCTGCCAGGATGAACAGATAATTTGGACTGATGGGCTTCAGATAGAAGAGTTTTGCGAATAGAACCATATTTAGGAATCCAGATTCGGTTTCCCTAGAGACAGTGAAGTCCCAAATGGTTCAGAGATAAGAATTGTAACCGCCTTTTGAGATTTTCAGCACTTATATTTTCTTCTTTCAACGCTTCGGCTTGAGCTGATCTTATGTCTTCAATAAGATTGGAAGAGAATACAACAGGAGTCAGGGCATAGCAACACTTTTCCGGATATACTTTCCTACTCAAAGCATCCGCGACAACATTAACTTTGCCGGGATGATATAGGATCTCGCAATTATGGTCCTTGATGAGCTCCAAGGACCGACGCTGTTTCATATTCAGATCCTTTTGAGTAAAGAGACGTTTGAGACTTTTATGATCGGTGTAGAGCTGACACCGAGTCCCATAAAGATAATGACGCCAGATCTTTAGTGCAAAGGTAACGGCAGCCAACTCAAGATCATGAGTTGATGCACTTTTCTCATAGTCTTTCAATTGCTTTGAAGCGTAGGCAATTACTTTTCCCCTTTGCATTAGAACACATCCTAAGCCAGTACCAGATGCGTCGCTGTAAACGACAAAATCATCATTGCCTTCTGGTAAGGCTAGGATCGGCGCTTGAATAAGTTTCTGTTTCAAAGACGGAACTCTTCGAATGTGCATTGATTACCGCGAGTTGAACAAAGTCACTATTAAGAATAAGTATCCTATGCCCAGAATTGACGATTTATTCGATCAGCTTCAAGGAGCAAGTTATTTCTCCAAGATTGATCTCCGTTCTGGGTATCATCAGTTAAAGATAAAAGATGAGGATATCTCAAAGACAGCCTTCCGAACAAGATACGGTCATTACGAATTTCTCGTGATGTCGTTCGACTTAACGAATGCACCAGCGGCGTTCATGGACCTCATGAATCGCGTGTGTAGACCGATGTTGGATAAATCAGTTATCGTATTCATAGACGATATTCTGATTTACTCCAAAACGGAGGCTGATCATTCTAATCTTTTGCGACAATTGCTAGAGTTATTGAGAAAGGAAAGACTCTATGCAAAATTCTCTAAGTGCGAATTCTGGCTCAGACAGGTACAACTTTATATTGTCTTGAGTCATTCCTAAGCGTTCTTTGATTGAAACAAAACTTGAAATTTCACTCTGATTTCTTTATAGATCCAATTCCTTGGCCATGTCATATCTGGCGAAGGAATTTCAGTTGATCCTTCTAAAGTCGAGGCTGTTCAGAAATGGAAAACACCTCGCAATGCCTCTGAGATTAGAAGTTTTCTTGGATTAGCCGGCTATTATCAGCGATTCGTAAAGGACTTCTCGAAGATTGTTGTGCCACTTACGATGCTAACACGAAAGAATACACCTTTCGTATGGGCAGATAAACAACAAGAGGCATTTGAAACTCTGAAACAGAAACTTATTCAAGCGCCAATCCTAGCCTTACCAGAAGGCAATGATGATTTTGTCGTTTACAGCAACGCATCTGGAACTGTCTTAGGATGTGTTCTAATGCAAAGGGGAAAAGTAATTGCCTACGCTTCAAGGCAATGAAGGATTAAGAGAAAAGTGCACCAACTCATGATCTTGAGTTGGCTGCCGTTACCTTTGCACTGAAGATCTGGCGTCACTATCTCTATGGGACTCGGTGTCAGCTTTACACCGATCATAAGAGTCTCAAACATCTGTTTAATCAAAAGGATCTAAATATGAAACAGCGACGGTCCTTGGAGCTTATCAAGGACTATGATTGCAAGATCCTATATCATCCCGGCAAAGCTAATGTTGTCGCGGATGCTTTGAGTAGAAAAGTATATCCGGAAAAGTGTTGCTATGCCCTGACTCCTATTGTATTCTCTTCCAATCTTATTGAAGACATCAGATCAGCTCAAGCCGAAGCGTTGAAAGAAGAAAATATAACTGCTGAAAATCTTAAAGGGCAGTTACAATTGTTTTCTCTGATACCATCCTGTGAAGACCACCCCTTACGGGGCGGTAGTCACGAGTCTAGGTCCCATATCATGCAATACGATATCAATCAAACTAAGATAGAGTAATTAGTTGCGGAATTATAAATTACAGTACACGCATATTAGGATTAAGTTTAATACTGTTTTACGGATTTCAAATTAAACTTATAAAGGGCACAAGTCTAATCTAATTCAAGTCATCATATAATCAAGATAAATCTACCCAGACCATCATATTATCATCATCCAATTAGTACCAAAAGGATTTGTTGAGTAGAGGTCTATGAAACTTCTTTCTTGATCTTTGTAAGACCTAAGAACTAGGTCCGGCAGGTGACTTTCCTTTATCTTTTCCTGTAAAAATATTAATGTAGCAACCGTAAGCAATGCTTAGTGAGTAAATAGATTTTCAAATTAAACATGCATTGTAAAGCGGATCATCATAAGTCTAGCGTGATATGTCAAGGCTGCCGCTACAGCCACTCATGATTGAGACATAGAAGTCATAGAGTCAGATGATGCTCAAGCCACGCTCACGCTTAAATCGTGGGGATCAGCCACATACTGGGCTAGCTACCAGTAAATCAATGTGGCGGAACATCGGAGGTCATTACCAAGTTTAATAGAACTCGTGAAATAGCCAGGTCTAGAACAATAGACCGACAAGGCTAATCAAGCTGAATCAATATGTCAAGGTATATACAATGATGAATCATACGTAATCAAAGTCATGATAGCAATAATCTCAAAGCAATGTCAGAAATGATCCGAAAATGCAATATCATATGAAATGATAAGTCAATTAGCTATCATGATCCACTGGGCAACACCGAACCATGGTGTGCACAGGTCACAATCCAGCTGATAATATGAATGTCAAATCAATCTAACATCAACAATATGTCTCAACCGGAAATTCAAGCATGTTAAATCTGAATATCTATAACTCACAGATCTGGGTCTTTATCGATCAGATGTAAAATCTGCCACCTGAGTTATCTCAGGATTTTATCTCAATCTGTTCTCTGTCAATTCAAGTCTTTGACCCGCTTTTAAATCTTTAAATCTTTGTATCTATGTTCAAAATTTCACTGAACCTGTCCAGAATTATCATATCATATCTTGTCAATATCATCATCTTTTAGTCTTTAAATCCTTATTTTATGTGATCCTGATAACTTCTCTTTCATAAATCGTTCTTTTATTCAAGATCTTAGTTAATTAATATTCTCAAAAGATCAATGTATATATATATATATTATTATATATAATCAATTTACTCACTATCTTGTTATTTTATGCATTGTATATGTATTTTATTCACTATATTCAAATTTAGGGAGTGGGTTTCGAATTTATATAATTAAATTCGAACATATAAATAAATTAGAATGCATTAGATTCGAATATGATATTAAATTCGAATATATTGGGCATAAATTCGAAGCCACCATTTAAATATATATATATACCACATTCAAGTCATGTATACCTAAAATCGAATTCCATGGCTTCGAATATAATATCAAATTCAAATCCTAGTTTCAATTTTATGGTCAAATTCGAATGCCATAGTCAAAATTTAATTCCCATTTCGAATTTATGGTCCAACTCACACCTTTATTCGAATTTAATAATTAAATTCAAATATATTTTCGAATTTAATTCAAAATTCGAGTTTGTTCCATGTATTTCGAGTTTGTTCTTTGCATCTCGAATTTGTTCATATTTACAGCTTTAATTCATGAATTTCTAAGTCATAAATCACGAATATGTTAAGTATTAGTCCTAGGTTTGATTATATTATACATATTCTAGTTAAAACTCAAGTTAAATTAGCTTTAATCACACGTAAAATACTAAATTCGAATGAAAGATAATCAAATTCGAAAAAACCGAAAATATAAAAGTTTAAAATGTCGATTCTTACCTCAAATTCGTATGAAATCGAACATGTAATAGCAGATTCATGTAGTACTCTCCGAGATCTTTCCAACGATATATAAAACTCAAGAATCGGCCGGTCGGTTTGGAAGTAAATCTAGAGAGAAGTAGAGGGAGAGTAGAGAGAGAGTCTGATTTGGAAATGAATAATTAAAATAATCTTAATTACGTTTATTTACTTCATCTAATTATATTTGCTACTTAACCCACTTTTACTTTTGTATCTTATATCTCTTTTATTTAATTATCTTTAATAGCAGAAATGCAGGAAATTTCTAAACAATTGCAAGAACTGTTAAAAAAGGGATTTATCCGACCTAGTTCATCTCCGTGGGGTGCACCAGTCTTATTTGTAAAGAAGAAAGACCGAACTCTCCGAATGTGCATCGATTATCGGGAGTTGAACAAAGTCACTATCAAAAACAAATATCCTCCGCCCAGAATCGATGATTTATTTGATCAGTTACAAGGAGCAAGCTACTTCTCTAAAATCGATCTTCGTTCTGGGTATCATCAATTGAAAGTTAAAGATGAGGATATTCCAAAAACAGCCTTCCAAACAAGATACGGACATTACGAATTTCTCGTGATGCCTTTTGGTTTAACAAATGCACCAGCGGTGTTCATGGATCTCATGAATCGCGTGTGCAGACCGATGCTGGATAAGTCAGTTATCGTATTCATAGACGATATCCTGATTTACTCCAAAACGGAGGCTGATCATTCTAATCATCTGCGACAATTGCTAGAGTTACTGAGAAAAGAAAGACTCTACGCAAAATTCTCTAAATGTGAATTCTGGCTCAGACAGGTATAACTTATATTGTCTCGAGCTATTTCCTAAGTATTCTTTGTTTGAATAAAAAGCTTGAAATTCTACCTTGATTTCTTTATAGATTCAATTCCTTGGCCATGTTGTATTTGGCGAAGGTATCTCAGTCGATCCTACTAAAGTCGAGGCTATTCAGAAATGACAAATACCTCGCAATGCCTCCGAAATCAGAAGTTTCCTTGGATTGGCCGGTTACTATCGGCGATTCATTAAAGACTTCTCAAAGATTGCTGTTATGACATATTTTGTACATATTTTTAGTCATATTTTGCCTCGGATTTGGGTTATTTTTGCCTTGAATTGTTTAAATACGACTCTGATTTGTCCATGTTTTGTGTTTCGTAGTTTGAAGGTTGCCTAAAGTGGAAAAGAATGGATTACGGAGTTTATTCGTCCTATTTACTGGCTGAGCCGATCTTCCTTGGAATCCTGTTGACTTTGACCAAGTTGACCTGATCGCGGCCGCGACCATTACAGCGCGACCGCGCTGACCTGCGATCACCAGAACGCGCCCATGCTTGTTATCCCGCCCGCGATCCTTTCAGCGCGGCCGCGATCACAGAAAAATATAAAAGTCAGCAGCCGTTTCGTTATTTTTTATGCAATTTTTAGACGAACTTTTTCACACATTTTAAGGTGCGATTAGTAGGTGTTTCGTATTTTTATGTTTTTCAGCTTAGTTTAGGATAGATTAGGGAAGCATTCGGCTAGTAGAGTGGTTCAAGTATTCGGTTGCGGGATTTTCTCGTTTTTCATCCGGATTTTGGTACATTCTTTCCATTTTTACTTCTGAAATTATTATGTTTAGTATAGATCTCGTTATTTCTGTAGTTTTTATCATGATTAGTGAGTAGTTCATCCAAGCACTTGCTTGGTTACGTTTTTACATAGATTAATGAAGTATTTGATGGTTTTGGTTGAAAAGTGTTTGATTCATTGATGTATTCTCGATTCATACGATTAATATGCGTAAAATCATAATTGTAGTTGATATTCTAGCAATATTATGATCATGATTATTGATTATTAATGCTGATTTTTATAAACTCAATCAAATTTAAGTGGTTTATTAATTGGTTGCTGTTTCTAGCATTATTGTGATTATGAGATGGTGATTAGTTAATAAATTGTGAAATCATCGTATGCAAATTAATTCTTAGCAGTATTGTGATTATAGGATTAATTTAATCTTTGATTTCCTTAGAATTGATTGACGTTTATGCGGCTAAATTAAATATTTAGAGTTATTTCCGAGCACTTGACGTGTAGACAGTTTTAATCTCTAAAAGCTAGATTTAATTGACTTAATTGATCATAAAAGACATTTATTGTTGATTTTCTAAAATTAATAGAAGATGTCCATGAATCGGTTTTACATCCAAGTTTCAAACTCTTAAGCTTAAAAGATTTAAAACAGTTGGATTTAATTCTAACTTAATTTTCTTTGACCAAAAACATCTTAAGTGTTTTTACATAATTTTACTTCGTTAATCCTAAAAGACGTAATCAAGTGAGTGTTGCTTTTTAATATACATCTGATATAAATCTGTGCTAGCTTTTGGTCTTATAAATTGTCATAATCTGTTAGATAGCGTAGTTTAAGTAATTAGGGTTATAAATCATCATCAACCCCTATCAATGGTTAGATATTAGTGATAATCTTAGTATCGGTATCTCGATCCTTAGTGCCGTTCCCTGAGTTCGATAATTCCCGAGGTCAGCTTCCAGCTATACTATCTACGACTGGTACACTGCCAGTGGTATTTGGTATAACTTAGGCTTTCTTCATTCTTTTGATTTAAATTGCCAAATCCGCGACAGATCAAATGGCGCCGTTGCCGGGGAACGACTAGAGATATTGTGAAAAGATTTAGCTAGTAGATTAGCCGATACTTCTTTTGGGATTTATCCCTTGGAATTTCTTTTCTTGTTTTTCTCATCCTTTATCTATTCTATCCACTCTCTCAGTGTTTGTGAATGGTTTATGACTCGGAATTCCAATCAGCATGTTGTAAGTCCATACAACGAACCTGAAAGAACCTTTCACAACCGTCTTCGCCATCCTTCTCATCCTTTCATTGAGATTTTGTCTAGCTCATCTAAATCTACTGACCAACCTGTCCCTCCGCTGGCTGACAGAAGTCATATTGATTTAGTTGTCGAGTTACCTCCAATCTCTCCTTCTTCTCCTTCCTCCGATTCATCTGATTCTTCTTCTTCCTCGTCCTCCGATAATTCTTCTGAGCCAAACATGGGCGACCGACGCACCATGCTTGAGCTGAACCGACCGGTCACCGACGACTCGGAAGGTGCCATTGTCATCCCAGGTTTTGATGCAGTAAATTTTGAGCTAAAGTCCAGTCTTATCACTTTAGTTCAAAATAATGCTCAGTATTGTGGGATAGCATCTGAGGATCCTTACGCACATCTGAAGAAATTCAGGAAAACGTGCGGTTCGTATAAGGTGAATCAAGTCCCGAAAGAGATAATTCGATTGATGCTATTCCCGTACTCGCTTACTGGACGTGCTCTCACGTGGTACGATGCCCTTCCGTCTAATTCAATTCACACTTGGGATGAGATGGAGACACAGTTCTTATCAAAGTTTTGTCCGCCCTCACGTACCACTCAGCTAACGAGTGAAATCTTAGGATTCAAGCAAAAACCTGCGGAGTCCTTACGTGATGCGTGGGATCGGTACAAGGAATCTATCATGAAGTGTCCAAACCATAATCTGACACTCAATCATCGAGTCAAAGTCTTTTATGAAGGTGTGCACCCGATGTATCATTCTTTGATCGATTCCGCTTGTAGTGGATCGGTATACAGAAAGACACCTGAGGAGGCTGTTGAAATCTTGGATGACTTGGTGTTGAGTCAGCATCAGACACCTAGTGAGTACTTCGGATGGGGAGCCTCAGATTCCAAGCAAGCCGCTGCAATAGCTGCACTCACAACAAAAATTGAGCAGCTCACGCAGAATAGCCAACCACAAGCCATGCCAGCTTCCGTGCAAGCTGTGTATCCATCGTGTGATGCTTGTGGTGGCCCACATTCGAGCTATGAGTGTCAGGCGGTTTACTCTTACCCCAATCAGGAGGAGGTTTACTATTCATCTGGCGATTCTGGAGGTAGCATGTATAAGTATGCTCACCCGAACCCGAACTATCCAAATTATTCCCAGAATCAGCCACCTCCTGGTTTTATGAATCCGAGACCACATATGCTTCAGAGACCCCAGTTTGCCTCTCATCAGGGGTATAACCAGGGGCAATCTTCTTCTTCCTCCCATGGTCATTTTCAGCAGCATACTCGACCACAACAATTCTATGGCCAGTCTGGTAGCCCATATCAGAATCCTCCACGTCCTCAGGCTGCACAACAGCCACAAGAGAGGTCGAATTTAGAGGATATGATGATGAAGTTCATGGCTAACCAAGAGACGATCACAAGGAACCAGCAGGCTGCTATAAAGAATTTAGAAGTCCAAATTGGACAGATAGCTAAAGCGCAGAATGAGCGACAGCCTGGCGGTCTTCCGAGTGATACTGTGCCAAATCCGAAGGCTGAAGCAAAAATGATCATCACGCGTAGTGGTAAGGAGACTATAGGGCCATCACTTCCTCCCAATTCTGTTTCTCCACCTATTGATTCTGTTGTTCTTGAGGATGATCCGGAGACTATCACGGACCAGGTGCACATTCCTAGTACACCAATTACCGCACATGTCCCACCTCCGGCGATGCCTAAAGTCAGTCCTTACAAGCCACCTATTCCGTATCCGAGCAGATTGCAAAAGGAAATCAAGGATAAGCAATACGGCAAATTCCTTGGATTGTCTAAATAGTTACATATCAATATTCCTTTCATAGATGCGATTGCTCAGATGCCGAACTACGCGAAGTTTTTAAAGGATCTGCTCTCGAAGCGTAAGAAGCTTGATGACTTGGACACAGTAGAGATGAACGCCGAGTGTTCAGCTGTGCTCCAAAACAAGCTTCCAATCAAGCAAGATGATCCTGGCAGTTTCACCATACCATGTCATATTGGTAATTTGCATGTTGCGAATGCCCTCGCTGATTTAGGAGCTAGCATCAATCTTATGCCCACATCTTTATATGCTAGACTCGGTCTCGGAGAGCCAAAGCCCACTCGCATGAGTATTCAGTTGGCAGACCGATCAGTGAAATTTCCTAGGGGAATCGCGGAGAACATGCTGGTGAAAGTTGATAAGTTTGTATTTCCTATAGACTTTGTCATCATGGATATGCATGAAGACAGCTCTGTTCCTCTCATTTTAGGGCGTCCATTTTTAGCGACATCCCGTGCGATGATCGATGTTTTGGACAGGAAGTTGACCCTTAGAGTGGGAGATGAGCATGTCAGTTTTGATGTTGACAAAGCTATGCAGAGGGCTGATGACACTGTGGAGTCGAGTTGTTTTGTTCGATCCTATAGCTCTTCTGATCGAGAAATGCATTCTGAGTTTGATGATGAGACGCTTGTTAAGTCTCTATTGATTGGGTATGAGAGATCCACTTCTTTTGAAGATGGCGAGTCTACCGATGATGATATATCTCTATGCCCATTATCTCTTGATTCTGATATGTCTATATGCCTCTCTGATTCCAGTTATAGTTTTCCTTTGTGCACGATAGAGACATCTCCTACTCATGAGGAGATTGTTACGTTAGATCCAAAGGAAAGTATTAAAGCTAAATCCTCGATTGAAGACCCTTCGACTCTGGAGCTGAAAGAGTTACCAGCGCATTTAGAGTATGCTTATCTGGAGGGGTCATCTCAGCTTCCGGTCATTATAGCCAAAGACCTGTCACCGGACGAAAAAGCGAGATTGATCCAGGTTTTGAATTCCCACAAGCAGGCCATCGCATGGAAAATCTCTGATATCAAGGGTATCAGTCCTGCTTATTGTACTCATAAGATTCTGATGGAGGAGGATTTCAAACCTGTGATTCAACCCCAAAGGAGGGTCAATCCAAAAATCCACGAGGTCATCAAGAAGGAAGTGTTGAAGCTTCTTGATGCTGGAATGATTTATCCAATCTCTGACTCGCCGTGGGTTAGTCCGATTCACGTGGTCCCAAAGAAAGGGGGGATGACCGTCGTTCTTAATGATAAGAATGAACTGATTCCATCGAGGACGGTCACGAGATGGCGAGTTTGCATCGACTATCGCAAACCCAATGATGCCACCCGTAAGGATCATTTTTGATTGCCCTTCATTGACCAGATGCTCGAAAGATTATCAGGGAATGAGTTCTATTGTTTCCTTGATGGTTTTTCGGGTTACTTTCAGATCCCTATCAGCCCCGAGGACCAGGACAAGACCACTTTCACATGTCCCTACGGAACGTTCGCATACCGGCGTATGCCATTCGGTTTATGCAATGCGCCTGCGACGTTCAAGAGATGTATGGTAGCTATCTTTAATGATATGCTAGAAAAGAGTGTGGAAGTATTTATGGATGATTTTTCTATGTTCGGTAGTTCTTTTTCTGCGTGCCTTGCAAATTTAGACAGTATGCTTTCCCGGTGTGAGGAGGCCAATTTGGTCCTCAATTGGGAAAAGTGTCACTTTATGGTGCGAGAAGGAATTGTTCTCGGGCATAAAATCTCGGCTAAGAGTATTGAGGTCGATCGAGCTAAGATAGAGACGATTTCTAAGCTGCCTCACCCTACTTCTGTTAGAGCGGTTAGAAGTTTCCTTGGGCATGCCGGTTTTTATCGGCGGTTTATTAAAGGTTTCTCATTAATTGCCCGTCCCATGACAAGATTGTTGGAAAAGGATGCCACATTCGATTTTGATGATTCGTGTGTGCATGCCTTTGATGCTCTGAAGGAAAAGCTTGTTTCTGCCCCCATCATGGTGGCTCCCGATTGGGAGTTACCATTTGAGTTGATGTGTGATGCCAGCGATTATGCTGTGGGGGCAGTATTGGGACAAAGAAAGGAAAACCGTTTTCATGTTATATACTATGCTAGCAAGACTCTCACAGGTAATCAGCGAAATTATACTACTACTGAGAAAGAGCTGCTAGCAATAGTATATGCATTTGAGAAGTTTAGGTCTTATCTGATCCTCTCAAAGACAGTGGTTTTTACCGATCACTCTGCTTTGAGATATCTCTTTCAGAAGCAAGATGCCAAGCCCCGTCTGATTCGATGGATTCTACTCCTTCAGGAGTTTGACATCGAAATAAAGACAAACGAGGGGCCGAGAACTTAGCTGCCGACCACCTAAGCCGTTTAGAGAATCCTTCACTTCTTCCTCTTGATGATTCTGCAATTAAGGCGTCTTTCCCAGATGAGTCCCTTTGCTCGGCACATACAGTTGACGAATGCCCTTGGTTTGCAGATTACACAAACTATCTGGTGGGTAATGTGCTCGTCAAAGGACTAACTCATCAGCAACGAAAGAAATTCTTCAAAGATGTGAAGAATTATTTTTGGGATGACCATTACCTCTTCCGAGTTTGTGCTGATCAGATTATTCGGCGTTGTGTTCATGGTGATGAGGCTATGCAGATCTTATACGCATCCCACATCGGTCCCACCGGGGGACACCATGGTGCAAATACCACAGCTCGGAAGGTATTTGATGCAGGATTCTACTGGCCTACGATCTTTCAGGATGCTAGGGAGTTTGTGAAAGCATGTGATGCTTGTCAGAGAAGTGGAAACATATCTAATCGCCAAGAGATGCCCCTCACTACCATTCAGATCTGTGAGATATTCGAAGTGTGGGGTATTGATTTCATGGGACCATTCCCGTCCTCTCGTGGATGTAAGTACATCCTTGTTGCTGTCGACTACGTGTCGAAATGGGTTGAGGCACAGGCGCTCCCCACTAATGACGCACGTGTAGTCGTTTCCTTTCTGCGAAAGCTATTTGCCAGGTTCG